>CM063511.1:131333708-131336208 GCA_032207245.1 Pardosa pseudoannulata
GTTTACCACGAAGAATATACAAATGGGAGTACAGACAGTCATGTTGAGTCTTCAAAGAAAAATAAATCATATCTTTGTACCTGAGACAGTCAGCGATAGGGTTGGGCAAACTACGGCCCGTGGATAGAATTTTAAGGTGCCGGTCAGAGGCAAATTAAAAGAAATATATATTTATATATTACATTGTCACGTGGATACAAGTACAGGTGGAACACAATCAAGAGTCAAGCTTAAGAAATAACACTGTTTATTAACCCTCTAAGCGGTTCGCACGTACAATTCCGCCAAACCGATGATGACTTCAAAACGTACAATTTTCGACCTCCAAAAACGCTCCGAAAATGGATGTAATGTACATTTTTACCAGTGCTTTCCTCCATGGAGTTTTGAGGTAGGAGGGTCAGGTCTACTGTTTAGGAACTGCACCCCTCTTTCACTGACATTTCTTGAGGGATGCAACCATACCCCCTGAGGCACAAAGACGCTGATAGCATTTCATGGCTTTGTAAATCTCTATTTCGAAGTATTTCGTTTGCGGTAACAGATGTATCTCTAATTGCACCCCTTAAATATCTTGGATGACTTTCGTAAAAAAATATAAATAAGTCTCTCAACGAATATTTTTATTTGTACTTTTAGAATCCATTATTTCTTATGGGATAATATTCCAGACCTGAAGAGCTTTATGTCTATTAAAAATTAACAATTTATAATATCTATTTATATATCTATATATAACCGGAAGTAAAGGGAGAATAACGAGGGTGGGTTTTCCATATTCCATTTTAGTCGACAAAGGGTGAAGGTAAAAATCATAGAACTCTTTGGCCACTGACATCAGCGTATTTTGGAGAATTTTTTTTCTAGATGTGTTCCACTTGGAGGGTTAAAGGCCAAGTTACCTAGCTCGTACTCAAACAATAACTGCCGCTCTCAGTTTTTACAGAACCTTTTTTATGGTAACAGAACCTTCTACAATTATTTTAATATGAACGAAAATTAGAACAATTTAGAAGTATTCTTCACTACTTAACAAATCGAACATAAAATTACGGAAACAAATTTGTCCTGACTCAGGATCGATCCAGAGACTTTTGGTTCGTAGCTCACGACTCTAACCATTGTGCCATGGAGTTCGGTAGCTCCACTAGAAATGTGGCAATATATCCCTTCACATTCCCACTTTGTTTAAATATTATATCCCATATTTATTATCTCAAGCCCAGAAGATCAGAGGTATATTTTCTTCTTATATCTGTATTAACGTTTTCAACTTTGTGTCTTAGAAAGAATAATTTCAGAAGTAGACTGACATATGAGCATTTAGCATCGTTCCTTAAAATCAGTACATCTCAATTCGAACCTCGGTATAAGGAACTTTCAAAAATGAAATTCCAATTTCATTCATCGCATTAACGTATTTAAACCGTAATACTTGTATATTGTTTTTAAAATATTAGAAAAATTTATCTTCCCCGCCAAATTTATTTTCGTTCGATTTTTGGCCCACGACTGAAAAAGTTTGCCCATCTCTGATCAGGGAGGATCCAAATGGCATCCTTCCATGGATTTTCTTCTATTGGTTTTTCTAATTGGACTGATGTGTGTCCCTAATAACTTGTTTTTTTTTTCGATGAAACATACTTATCGCTGACTAAATTAAATAGGGTTTGGTTGATAAGACAACTCCGAAGAAATTATGTATTTCAAGGTAATAGAAAAGTAACTTATCTTAAGATCACAATCTTACGATATTTTTTTTCAAATTTAGTACAAATAAGTTTTTGAAGCTATTTTTTAATTAATTTTAATAAAATCAAATTTTAAACAATTTATATTACAGATACTATTAATTAATAAATAAACGTGTGAATAATAATAAAAATTAAGACCATTATTTTATCTGCTCTACTGTAAACAAAATGAGCACGAACAAATAATTGAATTTTTTTAATTAAAGCATTTTACTAGCATAAGTGTGAAATGTCTACAAATTCTATAAAAATCATTTACTAGAAAGGAAATCAAGTAGAATTTTCAAAATATTAGATCTAATTCTGATCTTAAAATGTTGTCGTTAATCTTTTAAATGCAAATTTTCTGAATTAGTTCTTCAATTTTATTCTTTCAAATCTTGTAGTATTTTAAATTCCGTTATCACTACTTAATGTTAATTTCAAATTTAGTACAAATAAGTTTTTGAAGCTATTTTTTAATTAATTTTAATAAAATTGAATTTTAAACAATTTATATTACAGATACTATTAATTAATATATAAACGTATGAATAATAATAAAATTAAGACCATTATTTTATCTGATCTGTTGTAAACTATAAGATCCCGAAAAAATAATTGAATTCCTTTAATTAGAGCATTCTGCTGGTATAAGCGTTAAATGTATACATATTCCATAAAATTCAATCATTAGATGAGAAAGCAAGTAGCGTTTAAAAAAAGTAGAAGTACTTTTTTTATTTTTTAGTTAATATATTGTCTAT
>CM063511.1:131341208-131363708 GCA_032207245.1 Pardosa pseudoannulata
GCTAATCAGATAAAAGTCAAATGGGGAAATAGGGATAACTGTAAATTACAGTGACCTAGGGATAACCGAAAGGTAACTCTGATGGTATCGGAAAAGTGAATGATGGATTACCTAAATGATGGGTAATTGCTATCTGTGAAACACCCCAGTAAATATAAGTATTTAAGCCGTATAATTTTCAAAACAAAAACTACAAGGAAAAACTCTGTTTAAGTTAAAAGAATGAATTGGAGAAAATTGATAATAGAACGGCTTAAAAAATCAGCGGTAATTGATACATAGCATTAAAGTTTTGAGTTGAAAGATTATACAATTCAATTATTTAACTTAATTATTCTTTATTAATGGATAAAATAGTCAATAATTGATTTTTATATAATATTTTTTCTAATTTTATCATAAATGCATACAATTTTGAATAATTTCATAATACACAAGATCCTTTTTTTTTGTAATGTTTCAATGATAAAAATAGGTTTTTCTTATTCTGTCTTAATATTTTTCTTACTAAACCGTGATTTTTTCTTAAAGTGCAACTTGAGCAGCTTTATCTAATACTTAATAACTGTTATACATTATATATATTTAATTCAACTGGAAGCTAATAGGCATTGTTCTAGATATTAACTCATTAATAAGACGCAAGAGAAGCCATTCCTTGCATAAACTCTGCACATTTTATGCTTTAATGTATAATCAAGGACACTGAAGTTATATGCCAAATTAAACATAGCATATAAAAAATCCTTAATTAATTTTAACAAAATTATTAACGTAGTAGAGATAAAAGCTTAATTAGAAAAATAATTGTCTCATCGTATAAGAGCACAAGGGAATTTATAATAATGTGCAGAGCTCTTATTAATTCTAAGTATCTAACACAGAAAAATAATTAATGATTTTAATTGAGTCCTATAAAAAACTTCTTATTCTGGAAGCAGGAAATTAAACTTTCTTTAAAAAATATGCAACCAGTTAGTTATTTCTGGAGATAATGGCATAATATTAATATTTTTACCATCAATAAAGTTAATTTAGCTCTAAAATTATAACCTTTTAGTGTCTTTTGTTAGCTTTCTCTACCTTATTCTTTGTAAAAGAAAATACACTCTTAAATGAAAATTAAGTAATTTTTCTTATTTCTCTTTACAAAAGACTATGCTAATTGAATGCAATGTATCTTACTATGTATTAAAAAACTGTAAGCAAATTTGTTTCCCCCTTAAAAAAACTGTAAAAATTGGCAAATTTAAACGGTTTTTTCGAAATTTTGGATAATTGCAGAATCACATATTCCCTCTAAATTTCTTATAAAATGTATTCTTGAAATTACGATGTTAATTCAAAGAAAGTTCAAGATCATTTAGTTAATTCAATTTTGAAGTATCATGAAGTTTTGAAAAGAAAATATATTTTTTGTAGAACTCTAAAAATTTTATTAAAATTATATATTTACTTCATCCTAGTCCATTTGCAATTGCTGCTGGGAAATTGCACAGAGAATAGAAAGACACTGCTAAGTTAAAGAAACGCTTTCAGTGCAAGTTATTTCAGTGCAGGCCTGATGTTTTCTAGGATCCGATTTATATGAATGTTGGCCCAATAAACAAAATAAAATTGGGAACATCATTGTTCTTTAAACAGCTATGAATAGATAATTTTTAGGCTTTTATACATTGTACAACATTATGGTGTTTAGTCTAAGTAGTTGTCCATGCTTAAAAATATTTATTGACAGAAATATTTCCAAGAATTAAAGAATTGTATACAAACAATTTGAGAAAAGCAACGAAATATATATATTAAAGCAAACAAAGACATATATTTTCATTGCAGTGATATAGATGAGATAATTTCACGTATATCTTAACTAAACCACTCTTTGTATCAGCATAATTTATTCATTATCAGCACATAAATGCTCAATTATATACCACTTTTTTAATAAAATCATCCATAACATTACTAAAATCTTTTTGAATAATTTTGAATCATTAAATCGTAAAATCACTAAATTAATAAAAATTCTTATAATAGATTCAAATCGGATTAATGAAGTCTAAGACATTCCTCTAAAATGAAAGATAGGAAAGCAATTTAAAATAAGTTTAGCGTTGTTTGAACAAATAAAAATGTCCTTTATACGTTTTGTTTAACTCAAAAATATTTCACATTTTAATCAGTCGTCAAAGACAATATACCGGGTTCGGAATTCGATCCGGACTAATATCTGCCTTATTGGTTAAAGACTACTGAAGCTCGTAAAATAAGTCCGTGATCACAATGTTCTCCCCGTTCTAAAACAACACCTATTGAGGTCTGGGTAGGTCAAGCTTGTTGATCTTCTGCTTTGTCCCTTCTTTTAAACGGCCAAGATACATTAAGGTACATTTTAAGATCTGTTGTGATTACGCAATAACAACAAAAGTCGTTGCTTCGTTTTGATTCGCCGAAGATTGACGTCTTACGCATTTCTGATTAAGGCCGTTGATGTAATGTTTAGTCTTTGTAAATAATATTTTGTATATATTATAAATACTGCAATGTATTTTCAAATATTATTGTAACATGAATTCATTGATATTTGTTATGAGTAAAGTTTTATAATTATCGTATTTTTATTTGTGGCAACACAGCATCTTTTTAAATATGCAAATATCTGTAATGCACGTATATGTTGTCTGCCTATATAAGAGTCAGTGTGACAGTAGCAGATAGCTTGGTTGCTTCAAAGGCGCTGATGTTTGTTTATGTAACTTGCATGTACTTTCAGTATTTAAAACTTCTTTAACGTTAGTTCAGTTTGATAACCATAGCTCTACGTCGTTCATTATACTATCTTACATAAAAACCTGTGTCTAAATCTAGTTGTTTTATTTAACTGCACCTTGTGAATATCTTCTGAGCATGGTTTTATGTATGATGGGATAACTGAGGATACTTCGTCGAGCCATAGAAGGGGTAACCATAGATCATTGAAAAGGGCAGACATGCACCGAAATCACTGCCTTAAATCAGATCCAGCCTCTCCTCTTCATATATTGTATAAACTAAAAACATTACAATTATTAATAATAAAAATGTTTTTTTTAGCATTGAAATTTTTATTTTATTTCTTCCTGCACCTAAAAGGCATTTTTATAGATTGCTCCGCATTTATTGAGTGAGGTAGAATAATTTAATTTTTTTGGTTTGCTAAACTATTAATTTAATTTGTCAATAATTCTCTATACACATCAGTGATAGTATTATGAAAATACTTAGAAATCTACTAAAAAGTTTGGTGTCGAAGCTTTGAATATTTCAAAAATACGGTCTTTCTTTACTCTGCATGACGCCTGTAACTTTAAAAATAAAGTGGTCTTTTGTCTACTATGTTCAAACATAATAGTAACAGATCCACTTTTCTGTATTGTTATCTTAAGAAGAGAATAAACACAATGGAAACATCTAAAAGGGAGTATTTAAATGTTATATTTTGAATATTTTGAATATTTGAATGCTTCCTTCTAATGTTTTTTTTTATGCATAGGTATATATCAGGATGAATAAAAACTTTATTATATCCTCAAGGAAAAAACATGAATACAAAGTAAATATCTAAAATAGAATTTTCTAAGCATAGTTTTGTAAAAAGTTACATGTTACATTTAGACTATTATTATGATTTTCAGAAATCTTTTTTCCACTATACACAAATATTTAACAGTTTGAAAAATGGTTAGAAATTACATCTGTAAAAAATATTTCATTGATTTTGGCATATGTTGTATTTCATAAATTAAACAAATTTGCCTTTGTACTATTAAAATACTAAAAGTAAAATTCGTAAAACACTTATTCATGTGTGTTAAGAGAAACGGTGTATGCTAATGAATGAACAAAAACATCCTGCTCTTAGATCTTTCCGAAATACAGTAACTGTTTACACCAAATTTAAATGAAATTAGCCCTCAAAAAAGTACGTAAAAAATTAAATGTAATTGTAGCAAGATGTATCTACAACTCTAAATAATTTCACTAACCCTTTCTGATTAGACAATATCAAAATAACATTTATAATTTTATAAACGATCTTAAGTTTATAATTTAAAATTGTGATTTTATCACTTATGATAGTAATTCTCAGAACTTTAGTTTTTGAAATAATAATTTTAATTTAGTCCTCTTTCTGCTTTATGGCACTAATAATGTATTTCAATTATTTTTTCACTAAAACTACACCTGAGTTGATTTATGTGTAAAGCTTAGAAGTTATCAAGAAGTCAATTTATTAACTCTTAATAATTGTTAGTGATGTTAATATATCGCTATAATGTGATAATAATGGTTAAGGATAAGTGATGCAGAATAAAATTGCTTAAAAAATTAGATATAGTGAACCATTAATAGTTCACTATGGTTTATATTTAATAATTTGGAGCAGTTGGCTTTGTAATTACCCATAAATATAAATGACCAGTTTGTAAGTGGTTTTCGTTAATTAAATAAAAGTGTATAATTCCTTTACAAATCCATATTCTACTTCCATTAACATCGACAAAAAAGCAAGAAAATCATAACATGACAAATGTTTAATAGTGGGGTTTAACTAAACAGCACCCGTTAAATGTGAGTTTCATAACTCATTAATTTGAAATGGGTTGGAGCCGTTTTCCTTCAAAATGGTGGTATCTTTTATAATTAATAAGATAATAGTACTTAATTCTATAAAAGTGGAATTAAGTACTATTAACAAGGGATTAGCAAAAACTGTGGGATCTTCCACCGTGATAAGTTATAACTCATATATAGTAACGGAATTCTGTAAAATATTCCTTTACAGTTGGTTCAAAAGTTTATTTAGAAAACATCGGACAAACAAAAAACATCATTCTTCTTTATATATATATATATATATATATATATATATATATATATATATATATGTATGTGTATGAGTATATATATACATATATATATATATATATATATGTAATATATCAAAATTATTTAACTTTAATATTTCTTCAAAAAACTCCTCTCTTCCATTTTAAATCATCTAAATATCTTTACCAGTCTCAACATGGTGTGTTCAACGGAGTATTTTCCACTTAACATTCCTTTCTGTCATAAAACTGTAAACTTTCTGTCTATACAGCAGTTTCCCAGGTGTTGGCGGAACATGTTTTCGCGTTTTGCTGATATTGCAGTTAATTCGCTTAGTAAGTTGTTTTTGTTGTGGGGAAATTCTTGTTGTCAGCGCTCTTGGGTGTACTTGTGTGAAAGCAGAGTGAACTCTGTGGCTTTTGATTTTATATTGTCCAGAAAGACAGATGTGCCGTGTTGCCGCTCAGAAATAAAGTTTTAAATTAGATTTCTGAGTTCTCTTGAATATGAGACCCGACTGCATCTTTGTACTTTATGAATGCTAGCTGTTGAACTCTCTCCTTGTGAAGGAGTTGTATAAAAGATGGATTACATATATATATATATATATATATATATATATATATATATATATATATATATATATATATATATATATATATATATACATGATAGAGAGAAAGGTTTGGTTTTGGAGTGCTACGGTCTACTTTTTGCAACACGAGGGCTAATGAGACCAGGACCTACTGCTTAAAGCCGATTTCGAACGGCTACGAACATCCATGCCATAGTCGGACTCGAACCCACGAACTCCGGTGCCGAAGGACAGCACCCTAACCATTCGGCCATCGTTCGGCAGATAGATAGAGAGCGAGAGAGAGAGGGAGAGAAATAGAGTGCATGTGTGAATGAATGATGGAGTGAGGGATTGTTAATACATCACTTATTTAGTGCATTGCCAAAACAATACCGATACCTCTTTATTATAATATGCCATACGTACATCAACACCAGAGCGAGAGAGTTCCTAACAATAGTTGAATTTGTTTTAATTCTGTACCTAATTTGTTTTAATCCCATCCTCATCGGATTTTTCAGAGTTTTTCTTTTTAGACGAGAAGTAGCTCAGTCGGTAAATTCAACGATCTCGTAGTTTAGAGGTTGTGGTTTAAGAGCCCATGCCGGCCTTAGGTCTGCCGTGTTTTTTAAAGGTGATTGGGGCACGTAAAATATGCTCGTGGTCACAATGTCCTCCAAGTCCTCAATCAATACCTCTTGAGGTGGCAGAACAAGTCTATGGGTCTTCTGCTTGGTTCCTGCTTCAAAATGACGAGGACCGACTTGATCAAAGTCGTTCTTTCCCCTTAACGGTGCTCATTACAACGAAAAACGCTGCCCTTTGCTTTAATACGAGTAGCATATGGCTCAATCATGCTTGGTGTGTCCAAGTGGCATTAGAAGGAACAACAAAAACTAATTTTGTACTGATGAGTTACTTATTACATCAGCATAGCGATTGGTGATAGAGTGAAATACTGAAGCAATTCTACCGTGCAATCTGTTTTTTTTTTCATTTTAGAGTTTAAAAAATAGAATTTTCAACATATTTTAAGTAAATAATGCTAGTAATGTATCTTTATTAATTTATGACCTACGTACATCAAGACAAGCCCTAGAGAGTTAAAAACAGTAGTTAAATGTGTTTTAATTATGTACTGATGGGTTATTTACTACATAAGAATGACAATTGATAATAGATTAAAATACTGAAGCAATCCTATAGTCCAATTAAGACCAAACTGTTTTTTTTTTCAAGTTTAGAGTTAAAAAAAATAGAGCATTAAACACATTTTAACTTAAATAATGCTACTGTTGTCTCTTTATTAATTTATGCCCTACGTGTGTCAAGACAAGCTCGAGAGAGTCAAAAACGGTAGTTAAATTTTCATTTAATTTACAAGTGTTTTAGTTTTAGTAGCATAATTATGAAAGTAAGAAAAAATCATATTCCTGTTTATAAGTATAAGGAATTTGTTTCACTTTACATTAATTAAAGTAATAAATTTTTAAACACATTTTTATAATATGCTCGTGCCTCTCCATTTAGTGTTAACGCGTCCCTTAAGCGGGAGTGGCACACTGTAAGTGATTTTAATATATGATTTTTTAATAAGATATTATTATGTAATATGTTATTGTTCATTTATAATATGTGCACGAAAATATATTGTATTTATAAGCAACCTATCGTACGTTACAATAGAAATTTTATTCATTATCAAATTTACATGTGTTTTAATTTCATGCAGCGTCGTATATTAACATATTTTTATATAATTTAATATCAAAAAGTAGCATAGTTATAAAAGTAAGAAAAAATCATATATCTGTTTATTACTACATAAGGAATTTGTCTTACTTTTCGTTAGTTTAAGTAATAATTTTAAACACATTTTTATAATATGCTTGTGTCTCTCCATTTAGTGTTATTACGCGTTCCTTAAAGGGGAGTGGCCCACCGAGTGAGTGATTTTACTGAATGATTTTTTAATAACATATTATTATTTAATGTTATTATTTATTTATACTATGTTCAGTAAAATATATTGTATTTATAATCAACCTATCATACATTACAATAGAAATTTTATTCATTATTTAATCAAAATGTGTGTTATATTCCTGTAGCGTACAGTGTTAATATATATATATATATATATATATATATATATATATATATATATATATATATATATATATATATATATATTTAATACTCAAAATTGGCATAATGAGATAAGTAAGAAAAAACATCTTAATGTCTGTTTACTATTACAGAATCGATTTACTTTACTTTTCATTAATTACAGTAATATTTTTAAATAGTGTTTCGATATGCTGACGCCCCTCCCGTTGGTGTTATTACACCCCCTTTAGGTATAGTGATCCACCAAGTGAGCGTTTATGATGATTTGTTTTAAATATGGTAATTTTATTTATTAATTGATTGTTCATTTACACTTTAAAAATATACTATATATATAAGTAGGCTATTAAATATTACAAAAGAAATTTTATTTATTATTTAATTTACAAGTGTTTTAATTTCACGTAGCATCGTGTATTAATATATTATTTATATTACCTAACATCAAAAAGAAGCAAAATTATGAAAGTAAGAAAAATCTGTTATATATCTGTTCATCAGTATAAGGAATTTGTTTAACTTTTCATTAATTAAAGTAATAATTTTTAAAGACATTTTTATAATATACTAGAGCCCCCTCCATTTAGTGTTATTTCGCAGCCCTTAAGAGGGAATGGCCAACTGAGTAAGAGGTTTTAACAAATGATTTTTTTAAATAAGATATTATTATTTAATGTTATTATTTATTTATACTATGTTCAGTAAAATATATTGTATTTATAATCAACCTATCATACATTACAATAGAAATTTCATTCATTATTATTCATAATTTAATTTAAACGTGTTTTATATTTTAATGTTAATATATATCATTTTAATACTCAAAATTGGGATAATTAGATAAGTAAGAAAAAACATCAAAATGTATACTTACTAATTCATAATTGATTTATTTTACTTTTCTTTAATTAAAGTAATATTTTAAAACAAATTTTTGATATGTTGATGCCCCTCCAGTTAGTGTTGTTACTTCCCTCTTGAGGGTTAGTGACCCACCATCTGATGATTTAAACGATTTTTTTAAATATGGTAAATTTATTTATTGTTTGATTGTTCATTTATACTTTAAAATCTACTACATTATTAAGTAGACTGTCATACATTCCAAAAGAAATTTTATTTATTATTTAATTTAAAAGTTTTTAATTTCACGTAGCATCGTGTATTAATATATTTTTATTTAATTTAATATTTTAATATTCGAATAATTCTTTAAAGTACGACAAAAACTTCAAGACATCTCTAGTATTTAATAACGAGAAAACATGCTGAAATTACCGGCAATTTACGTTTCTTCTCTTCTATTTCCCACGGAAATAATTTTAAACAAACATCCACTTACGAGTTCCGATACGCATCAAAAGGAAGTAAATTTCTGTGTACATTTCGCTAAGACTCAAAATCCGTATTCCATT
This sequence comes from Pardosa pseudoannulata, assembly GCA_032207245.1. NCBI lineage: Eukaryota > Metazoa > Arthropoda > Arachnida > Araneae > Lycosidae > Pardosa > Pardosa pseudoannulata. The sequence continues at coordinate 131,350,203 of CM063511.1, forward strand.
CACAATAGCAATTTGACATCTAGATTTTCGTATTATCCCGAAGTGACGCATCGCTCTTAACAAGAATTTATCGACCGAGGAAATATACTGAACCGTTAATTAAAATGATTTCGGAAGTAGCATTTCGAATTTCCTGTCATTACTTCTTGAAGATGAATAGAGTTCTTCGTGGTCCTACAAACCCAATGACCGAAGAATACTCTCCTTGTAAGGATAAAGCGATTAGCAGAGAAACGGAAATTATCTCACCGTATCAATCCAGTGACCTTGTTCAGTTGTGCACTCGGGTATTCATTTTTATTGCGTAAATATCGAGTATATAAGGGAGTAATTTTTCGCTAGACTCATCATCATCCTCTCCTTCCAATCGATTTCGTTGAAGAATTCCTGATTGCTCTTGGAATACTACTTTCACTTTCATCATGGTTTCTGCTCAGCAAGTCATCTTTGCAGCTGTTTTTTGCGTTTTCCTGATGTTCTGTTTGATGGACAACATTGATGCATATCCCATGTTCGGATTCGGAAAACATGGTGACAACGGAATCGGTCAACTTCTAGCAGCTGGAGCAGTTATTTCGCTTTTGCAACAGCAAGGATGAAATTGTTGAAACACAGCCGGGAATTCATTTTACACATCTTGTTACTGTTGATATGTACATAATGTAATTCATCTTTCGTTACAGAAAAAAAATAAAACTGTGTTTGTTAAGATGTGTTTTGATTTATTTAAAAATTTGGATTTTTTACAAATTTTTTATACATTTACTCACATGATTTAATGTACGAGCACTTTACTTGCATTTCAATTTCATAATATAAATTAAAAGATTTTATAACTATTTGTATTAAATTACATTTAAACCAAATTTAAACTTTAGATGAAAGTTTCAGGGCTAATTTTGTTTAAAGTGTTACGTTGAGTAAAATAATTAAAATTAAGTTTCTAACAAAAATAATGAAAATTTAAAAAAAAACCTTTCAAACATATAGAAAAAGACATTTAATTAATAAAAAATGAGTTTTAAAGAATGTAATATTTGAAAAATATTTTCAATTTACCAGAAGCATAACTTTTAATATTGTTTTACACCCCCATATATATATATATATATATATATATATATATATATATATATATATATATATATATATATATATATATATATATATATGTCAGGTTTGAAAATGGGGGTTAAGAATTATGTGAGTTATAATTAAAAATAGTTAGAACTCATTAACAAAAATGTAATAATACAAAGACACACCCTGCAGCGGAACTATAAAGAGTAAAAGAGCTGACTCAGAAGTAGACGTAGGAATTTTGCTTAGGTTGCAACGCCAAATAAGACAGTTCTGAGCGGGAACTCGGGTTGAAAACATCCTCCACGTTTATCGTGGTAAAATGTGAGAATAAAGGATATCTAAATGGCACAGCCATGAACAGAAGGATTACAATAAATAAGTTTTATATACGAAATCAAAAGTGTATTCCATGCCTTAACCACTCTCCCATATGATATATATATATATATATATATATATATATATATATATATATATATATATATATATATATATATATATATATATATATATATATATATATATATATATATATATGTATATATATATGTATATATATATATATATATATATATATATATATATATATATATATATATATATATATATATATATATATATATATATATATATATATATATATATATATATATATATATATATATATATATATATATATATTATATATATATATATATATATATATATATATATATATATATATATATATATATATATATATATATATATATATATATATATATATATATATATATATATATATATATATATATATATATATTATATATATACATATATATATATATATATATATATATATATATATATATATATATATATATATATATATATATATATATATATATATATATATATATATATATATATATATATATATATATATATATATATATATATATATATATATACATATAAAAAAATATTTAATGTTAATTGCTCAAAATTATAATTTTTCAGCCATCAAAATTACATCTGTTAAGATATTATTCAACTCGAATATAAATTAACATATTAGAAATAACTTTTCAGATATAATTTTTAAGTTACTCGTAATTACGGTTTATTCCAAGATTCAAAAATTGTTGGCTTAGAACTTGTGCATTTTTCAAACCCAAAATAATTTGCATGTAAATGACTGCAGAATATTATTAAATATAATTTATAAAAAGCAATTTTTTAAGTTCTATTTTATGGCAACAGTTAGATTCGAAATAATCGTATAAATCCAGAATAATTACTTCTCACTAATTACAAAATTAACAAATCAGATGTTGTCATAGTTTATAAATCTGTGGTGGATTATTATTAACTCCAAGCAAATTATTCTTTTCTTCAGCCTTATCTTATCTGATTTGCCTTTTTCTTTTAACTTTTAATAGTTTCGAAAAATGTATAATGAAATTTTGAAGTTTTAAATTTTGTTAACTATATTCTAGACAGTAAAGAAAAAGTATAATTTAATTTAAAGTATTAAATTTCTTTGATTCACAATATCTCAATAATATGCAGAATCAAATTAATTTTTTTTAAAGTTTGAATATGTTTACCTATAAAGTTTCACGATAAAGTATTAAGTATAAATTAAAATTTTCATTTCAAATTTATTAATCACATGTATTTCTTCCTCTTTTTTCTCACTCTGTATACACCTATTTATACACATACACACATATATACGTGTGTGTGTGTGTAATATATTGACAGTTATTAACCGCCACAGTTTTTTAAATTTCTTCCAATTCAAGCTCTATTTTTCTTTAACTTACTATTTTACTATTTACTACCTTACTATTTTACTTTTAACTTACTATTTTTTAACTTATTATTGTAACTTACCAAGACATACAAGCTGAATCAAGAATTTGATTAGTGTTGCATTTCTTCCACACTTCTCAAAATTAAAGTCTTGATTAACAAGTGCTACGTATGGTCCTATTTTTAACTTTTCTAACTCAGTCGTCAATTCTAACGGGGAATACGGACTATTTGTGCATTCTTCATAAATCTATATGAAAAATATCCAATTGTTTTCTACAAATTTAATTACATTACAGGCTTAAGAAAATCCTAAAGGCAGAGATGTAATAATTATCGCTTTTTAGTTCTAAAGGTCTTAATTTGGGATTCCTTTAATATTTAAATAGGTGTTGTATTACATTTGGAGACTCATAGTGGGCTTTCTGACCTTGTGATCCTTTATTTACTACCAGATGACATTTATGATCATACAGAATCTCTGAGTCAAAATAAATTTCCATAAGATTTTAAATTTGGAAATTGCTCGGATGATATTGTCAACTTCATTCTAATATTAAGCTTTGCAGTGATATGTTGTGAAGACAGCATCTTTGGGTATAAAATTTAAGAAATAAAGCTTATCGAAATTATGGCATCGACTCACTTCTTGAATTTTGTGGTTGAGTTTATGACTGCTGGAAGTGAAGTATGTCCGAGCTTAGTCACTGCAAACTAAATGCCTTCAATAATTATATGCCTTTTCATTCTTAATATTTTTCGACAATGCTTTTTACTAAAGATAACATTTCTGATTTACTCAAATAATTCGTGCAATACTAGTAACAAGCTAAAAACCAATCAATCATTATACATCACAAGATAATTATCATAATTATCAGTTGCATGATTGATAAAAACAAATATATGTTGCTACAAGTAAATTTATCTTTGCATGACTGAACATATGTAAATGGGACTTCCAGATTGTTGAAACCTCAATGAAAATTATATGTTTCAACCTTACTAAATAGCGAAATACAGTTAGAAACGACAAGCAAAATCATTTTTGTTAGCCTTTATTACATAATTATGGATATTTCTTTCTAGCTTGATTGCCTAAATTTTATTCATATCACATCTGTTTCTAATAATAAAATGCTTTTTAAGTATTTTTACTGATTTATATTTTTATAAAATTTTCTACCTAAAATTCCAAAACATGTAACACAGATAATAACACTGATATTCAGAATTATGGAATGGTGTATTTTAATGCTCAAATGTACGGAATAATTATTTTAAATCCCATGTGCTTTAAAATAAACTAAGCTAAGCAAGGTGTTCCCCTCTAAAATTTAATGAAATCTGTGCTATTCTGCCTAAACAAACTAATTCATGCACATTTACACAGTCTTCCTACAGTCGAAAACGATGATTAAATCTCCACGAGAACACATGCCTTTTACGGTTGAGAAAATTTGAAATTGGAGGAGTGATTCAATTTGCGTAAACGATTGACGATTAACGGTATTATATTCAAGATTAACTTGTTCATATGGACAGATTCCTCAATAAAGGATACATTCAGTAATGATATAAATCCCAAATAGGACTAGTTGGAATTTGTATCATTACTGAATGCATCCTTTATATTTTCACATTTAAAGAATGGTTTTATTTCCTTTATTTATGATCCTATTTAAAAGAATCGGTTCTTAATTGCACAAAAAACATTAATTATCACTCAAAGATTTTTTCTGCCCCCTCAAATGTTTCTCCGAGCATGACCATTTTAGCTTATAAATAACTATAATTATTCTGTTAATAAAACACATTCCATCCATTACAAGAAAAATACCAAATTTAAAAACTTTTTTTTATACGGACAAGCAAATCCATTAAGCCTCGGATCATGTTTACGTGAAATCAGCTTTTTTTTTTCAATAAAGAAACAATGAAGGCGCAGATATTTTAGGCAGTCATTTTCGTGTTGATAATAATCTACTACACGATAGAAATATCAAATAATGTTTAAAAAAAAAACTTTGTCATTTTTTGCTCGCTGATTATATTACTTGCATAAATTAATCTAAAAAACGGTAACAGTGTGAAGTTCTTCAGATTAGACTTTTTCTGCTATTGTTTGAGAAATTTGTCTTGATAATAACAAGAGCAAATTGAGAAAAATTCATTTTATCAGACAGTTCTGTTTGGATATCTTGTAATAAATTATTTAAACGCTATCAAGGGAATTAGGGAGTCTCTTGATTTACTGAATGAGTTAATTGAGTTTTTATATGTTTGTTTTATTCGATCTTTTAAAATAAACTCGACAGTTTATCGACAATTTTTGTATTATTTTATTTTACTTAATTTTTATTCTTAAGAAATAAAATATATATCATGTATATGTGAAAAAAGACATTTAATCATTTACATTTAATAGAAAATAATCATGGTTATTATAGATTATCTTTTGTCTTCGATAATTATATACATTTTAATTCTCAACAATTTACAATAATGCTTTTCACTGAAGGTAACATTCCTGATTCACGAAAACTACTACCGTAATATTAGTAATCAGCAACAAATCAGTTAATTAGTATAAATCACAGTACATAAATATGATGATCAGTTGTTCATTTGATGAAAAAATTATATCTCTCTACAAGTAGATTTCCCTTTTCTTGGTTGAATATACAAATATGCATAAACATATGCAAATGTGATTCCAGCTGATTGAAATTACATTGAAAATTACATGTTTCATCCTCTCTGAATAGCAATGAATTTAACAGGGAAAACAAAAAAAGTATTTGTTACGCATTATCATATAATGAATATAATTATTTCTGCAAGGTACAGTAAATTTATTACTAACCAGTTATGTCTTTGCATGGAATTTATATCACTGTCAATTCATATATCAACATATTTAAGGTGGTTTTCGTAAAGATTTTTGTTTCTGAAACAATATAAAACAAATTTCTAAACATCTAAACCCATATAACTGAGGGTAGGATAGAGATAAATTTTTAAATATAAATGCGAATGGGAAATACTACCTCAAATATGTCCTGACTAACGAAATATTATTAATACTTTAATTCAGTTCTCTTTCTAAAATAACACATGCAAAATATGAAATCTGTATATTCAATATTTCAATTTTAAATGTATTTACATACGTAATTTTCTTTGGAGGGAGTTTCATTAACAAAGGAAAATATAGAATTTTTTTTCACGAATTCCTTGGGTTAAAACTGCTAAGGCTTTTTTACGCTTGAGATACAAAATAAAAAATTTCTTCAAATTTTATATATTGTATAGAATAACAATGATTATGCAGTTAGTAATAATTTCCTTATTTCTTTTTTTATTGGTAAAATCTGATGAATAAAATTTTCACGGATATCAAACCACTTTGTCAGCGCACGGAATTAAAGCACCTAAAAGTATTTATACTTCTGTCTTGATTTAAAAATATTGAGATTCTGAAGAGATCATTATATTCATCTATATAAAATATTGCTTATATTACTATTAGATAGTGTTGCTATTTATTACTAAAATAGTTTTTTAACTCATTTCAGTAATTCTAGAGATTATCACCTATATATCATACAAGCAAATTTTACCTCTTTAAAATATTAAAATAGATAAGAAATTTAAACTTTCCGCAAATCAAAATTTGTGATTTTAAAGACATTTGAAATTACTTAGTTTTATTTCTTAGTCTTATCATTTTAAAATTTCCTGAAAATTTACCTTATAACGTTTTGTTATCTTAAATTTCGAAAGAAAAAATATAAAAAGTTTCGAATCTACGCTTTAATATGTAAAATAGATCATCTTGTACTTAAAGGAACTATTATAGATATTCTGTACACTAAAAGTCCCTGGGTTATTTATATTTTATTTCAAATTTAAAAAAAAATTATTGTTCTATTATGTATGTATATATATATATATATATATATATATATATATATATATATATATATATATATATATATATATATATATATATATATATATATATATATATATATATATATATATATATAATATATATATATATATATGTATATATATGCGAGCATATTATATATGTGTATATTTTACACTATATATATATATGTATATATTTATATATATATATATATATATATATATATAATATATATATATATATATATATATATATATATATATATATATATATATATATATATATATATATATATATATATATATATATATATATATAAAAGCATTTTATTATAATATACTTTTGTTCTCAATGTCGTGAAATCTTGGTATGTATATGTAACCTCTCGGCTAAACAAATTCACATGTGCTAAAAACATATTCGTTTATAAAAGATAACTGGTTCACGTTTTGTTTTCCTTTCCACATTCTAAAGTTAAATGTCATTTAGACTACATTTAGACTACATTTAGCTATCAAGAATTACGTAATTTTCAATCTGCTGGCATAAAAATCAAGTGAATTGATTACATTTTGAATTTCGCTGGTGGCTAGATAAAAATTAAATTTCTTTAAGAATTATGTGGTTTGCGATTTCCCTTTACGTAATTAAAAACGAAATATCCACTATCTTACAATATATACATATATTATGCAAAATTAATAAATATTACAATAAAACTGTAAACCCTGATTTCAAAGTGTCATGTTTGGACATTAAAAAACAATAGTTTAAAAACACTTCCAGTCTGTCTAGTTATATGGAAAGAGCAGTCTTTATAATGTTAAAAATTCTCCAAAAAACTCTGATTTTCTGAGAAAATTGATTAAATTTTTATATGGTTTTTGTATTCAAATTCTTATAATAAATTAATCTTTATCGAGAATTTTAGAAAAACCCATGAAACTTAATTTTTATTTGAAAAGAATAAAAAAAAGAATCTTTATTTATCCGAAAAAATATACTTGTCTACTGACATTTAAACGAAAATTACCCTAATTAGAATCGAAGATCTTTCTTCTTCGTTTCATTATACACAGTTTAACACTTAACTTTTTGTTACCATGCTTTTCAATCAAGATTATATTTCAGTATCAATCAACGTACTTGTTAGTATAGCATTTTTAGAATGCTTTACATCAATCAATCAGCATATGTCAGTTCTTTGACATAAACATTGACATGATGATCATTTATTCAGTTGAAGATAATAAAAAAAAATATAAGCCGCTACAAGTTGTTCTCTCTTTGCTTGACTAACCATATGCAATTCATTTCAGATGAGAGTACATTAAGCTTAGCGAAATTTTCTATTTCATTGCATTTTGATATTACTAAGAATACAGTCTTAAATGAGATTTTAATCTTTTTTATGATACATATAAATATTACCACAATATAAAATTTAATTATTACTAATAAAATTCATAATTTCTTGAAATAATTATATTGCATTCATTTAATATTTCACATATTTTAACTATAGGTTTTATTGACAAATATCTCGTAGAGTATGACTAAAAGAAGATTACATTTCATATGCTTCAAACTTACTTTTATAGATTATACTTTTTGAAATTAAAAGAGTTGTTACATGCATTTTGCTCTGAAACCCGTGTGAATAGAAATGGTCAAAGAATAATTTTTTTCACAAATACCACGTAGAGTATGACTACAAGAAGATTACATTTCATATGCTTCAAACTTCAAAAAAGTATACTTTTTGAAATTAAAAGAGTTGTTATATGCATTTTGCGCTGAAACCCGTGAGAATTGAAATGGTCAAAGAATAATTTTTTTCACAAATACCACTTAGAGTATGACTACAAGAAGATTACATTTAATATGCTTCAAACTTACGCTTATAAATTATACTTATTAAAATTAAAAGAGTTGTTACATGCCTTTTGAGCGGAAAACTGTGTGAATGTAAATGGCCAAAGAAGAACTTTTTGACAAATACATCATAGAGTACATCTACAAGAAGATTACATTTAACATGATTCAAACTTCAAAAAATTATACTTTTTTTTAATTAAAAGAGTTGTTATATGTATTTTGCGCTGAAACCCGTGTGAATGGAAATGGTCAAAGATTATTTTTTTATACTCAGGACTTAAGCGTTGATTTTGTAATTTGGAAAGATCTACCAAATGCATATTAATTACAAGCAAAAAGAAGGTACACAAGAATGTATAGTATTTTGTATGTAAGGGTAAAACATATGAAAAAATTAATGAATTCAAATATCTAGGTGCTCAAATTAATTATTAAGCTAAAATGCACCTGGAAATCAGAGCAACAGCAGATGAAGGGATGTAGAGAATAATTAAGTGTTTTGGTTAGGAGGGCTGCAGTCTACTTTTTTGCAACACAAGGGTTAAGGAGACCAGTACCTACTCCTTAAAGCCGATTCCGAAGGGCTAAGAATATCCATGCCACAGTGAGATTCGAAACCATAAACTCCAGTACGGAATATCAGCGCTCTGAACAATTCGGTCATCGTCCACCCAGAATAAGGAAGAGGAAAAGAGATAATATATACATATATATGTAATGTAAAAATTTAATACTTTAATCCTAAACTAAAATTACTAACTCCTCTATTTAAAAAACCCCACCAAATCCGCAATTTCGTCATCATTTTAGTGGGCTCTCGGCGTTATACTCTTTTGTCTCCTTCCTGTTGGCGAGATTAACTCGCCAGCCTATTTTGCTGGTTAAGTGAATTTCTATATTGCTGATTAAACAAATTCCTTTCTCACATCGGATGTGTCACATAGGTTATAAAAGGTTTCTCACATAGGTTATAAAAGTCCACGCGACCATCCTTTGTTAGATTTTTACTGTGGACGTTGTGAAATACAGCTGATGAAAATGTCTCCTGAAGAATCGTACTCCTTTTCGACCACGATATATCCCAGAAGCATATCAGGCCACGCTATATATATATATATATATATATATATATATATATATATATACACATATATATATATACATATATATACATATATATACATATATATATATATATATATATATATATATATATATATAACTATATCACAATAAAGAATGCAACAAGAATATAACTAATGTAAAAGTACTTAGATGAATACACAAATATCTTCTTTATTGACTCGGTAACCCTTTGTGAGTAGTGGTCTTCTTCAGAATCTTCTTCCATACTGCTATTATCTATGCTCATGTGTAATAGTTAGTATAATATTATTTATATATATTATATATATATATATAGTATATAATATTATATATCTTTATATATCTTATATATAATATATATATATATATTTATATATATATATATATATGTATATATATATATATTATATATAAATATATAAATATATCGCAATAAAGTCAACAAGAATATAACTATGTATACTTAGATGAATACACAAATATCTTCTTTAATCTAATGAGATGTCTTCTAATCTTCTTATACTGCTTATATCATGTGTAAAATCTGTCACTGTTGGTACTCGATGTACAAGAATAATATAATTCTTAATTTAATAAATGGTTAAATGTAAATGATTTGATATGCCAACAATTTTTAATGTGGTTTATAGCCATTATAATATATTCTTCATGAATAAAGAATCTTCAGTGTATATGTGTATTAAACCAATAATATTCACTGCACAAAATTTTTCTTTAAAATTTTTATACAGTCTTTATTAGTTACCATTGCCTAAATTTATCAATAGCCACGTGGAGTAACATTCTCAAAAGCGAAACTATTGTAAATTAAACCACAGTGAATCTGCTTTTAACTAAAAATGAAGTGATGTTCTGGATCTGCGAGTACACTTTATAAGGGTAGGAAAATCTCAAGAGATTCGCTACAAGAAAAAAAAATATAAATATTAACTCTTAATATTGTAATAAAAATTGGTTAAAAAATGAATTAAAAATGATAATGAATCAAATTTGTTCAAATGTTATTTCTATATCAAATTATATTAAGATATGTATTATAAAATAGAAAGGAATCAAAAAAAGTTATTATAGTAAAAAATAGTAAAAGTCTGCAGATAAATGATAACAGACTAAATTTTTTTCAAAACTTTTTATACAGTCTTTATTAGTTACATTCAATTACCCAAAAATTTTGTAAGAACCACGTGATATAATATTCTCCAAAGCGCAACCAGTAAAAGATTAAACATAGTAATTGGGCTTTTAACTATAGAGGAGATGCAGTTGTGGAGCTGTAATTAGCATTTATATGTATAGGAAATTCTCAAGAGAAATAATGACGAGAAAAAATTTAATAAAATTTATCTCTGAATATTGTAACAATGTTAATAAATGAAATAAACTAGAGAAGAGGATTAAATTTGTTTAAACAATTTTACATCTAGGATTTGACTTTTTATTTTATACTAGACAAGCCGACAGAATTAGTCCTGTTTTATCGCTGTAAATCCAAAAGTTGTAAAATGTTTTTAAATTAATTATAAATTAGGCCTTTTTGATGGAAAAGATATTATTTAAAAAATCCTTGATGCCACCACGTGTACAATCATTACAAACGTAACTAGAATAAATTAAAATTTCCACACCACCTGTACGAGGATTCGATCTTGGGACTTTTCGTACTGAGACATGTTGCGCTGACTACTGCACGACAGATATTTCGGCAGCAAAGGGTTTATAGCGGCATTAAAATAATCTCAATAAGCGTGTAATTCTGTATTTTTAATAAAAAACATATTCTTCCGGATCAAATTGTGAATCTAAACCATTCTCGAATCAGCTTAATTACATACACAAAATTTCATCAAAATCAGTCCAACAATTTGGGATGACTTCTTTTTTAAACACATGGACAGAAGATTTTTATATATAAAGATTAAGATATGTTTAATACTTCAAAATTAATATTTACTATAATAACAAAATTCTATCCAAAAATGAAAACGTATTAAAGGATTTTATACTCTGAGCCCAAATAAATTTCCATGAGAATTTGCCCTTGGAAATTGCTCTTGGATCACATTGTCAACTTCTTTCTAATATTAAATTTTAAAGTGACATGCTGTGAAGACAGCATCCTTTGGATATAAAATTTAATTTGAAATTAAAAAGTTGAACATAATTATGGAATCAACTAATTTTTTTTTTACTTTTTTTGACTGCTAGAACTGAAGTATTTGCCATGTCTAGTCACTGCAAACTAAATGCCTTCAATAATTATATGCATTTTCATTCTTAACAATTTACGACAATGATTTTTACTAATGAAAACATTTCTGATTTACACAAATAATTTGTGCAATATTAGTAACAATGTAAAAACCAGTCAATCAATATACATCACAAGATAATTATCATAATTATCAGTTGTATGATTGATGAAAACAAATATATGTTGATACAAGTAGATTTTTCTTTTCTCGACTGAACATATGTAAATGGGACTACCAGATTATTGAAACTGCAAGTTAAATTACATGTTCCAATCTTATAGTAACAAATTTCTATGCACAAATGAAAACGTATTAAAGGATTTTAAAAATATTTTCTATATCTTTTATTAAGTAAATTCAACAATTCAACAAGTTTATAAAAACGATTTTACATTATACTCTAAATATTACAAGAATCATATAAAATAGCTATCTAGAAAATATAAATTCGAATTTAATTTTCACTTTTTGTGAAAAAAAAATTACCAGTATTCATGCAATGTGATAAAATTTTTTTTTAATTTGTTATAAAAATTTAATAATCTGTTTTAGTAAATATATCAATGTAACACATTTATTATTAATCATGACCAGTGATCTTGAATTTCTAACAGAAAGAATATCTTTGAAATGAAATCATATTTACCCTAACACAATTTCAAAGGGAAATTATCAATCAATTACTTATATTGGATTACATAGATGTCTGAAAGGCAATCTTGTAAGGAAAGAACAAATAAAAAAGGAAAGAAGTATTGATTTTCTTTAAAGATTTTAATCGAAGAATTCAAAGGAAGCACTATCAAGAGGATTATTTTGCTAGGATTTCCTGTCTTTGTGACTTCCGAATGAAATTTAACGGCCATGTAGGTCAAGTGTAAAATAATGAAAACATTCCTCGAAAGTTGAATATAAAAGCTGAATATTTGCACCTTCAGCATCACATTCAACCAACTCAACAGTCTCGTATCTATTGAAGAAGCAGAAACTGACATTTCAGTCTTCATCATGGTCTCCACTAAGCAATTAGTTATCGTTCTCTGCATTTGTTTCTTGGTGATGTCTTGCAACGTGTTTAATACCGAAGCAATGCCCATGGGGTTAGGGTTAGGAGGACATGGGCATGGAAGTGGAATTGCACCCATCTTAGCAGCTGGACTTGTAATTTCTATGCTTGAGCATCATCATCTAGGATGAAAATTGCTTTAGATTCTTAGATTCACCATGTAATTACGCATCATATAACGTTCATTGTGTGACTGTTTTTATATGTGTTTATATTTTGTATAAATTCATAACATCCTACAAAATATTTTCTTCTGTTAATGTTCCTAAAGAATATACATTTTATTACAGTGTGATATATTTTTAAGGCTTTTTAAATGAAATATTAAATGATTGTTGTTCTGTACTCATGTAGAATTACTGAAA
>CM063511.1:131368708-131383708 GCA_032207245.1 Pardosa pseudoannulata
ATATTATACTACTACTGATTGTGTTAAGAACTCAGGGACATTACCCAATACTGTTGGACTGTGCTATAAGAGAAACTATTTTTAAACTCATCTGTTTTGTTTTCACCATATATTAGTGATATTTTGATATTATGTTTTTTTTTATCTCTTATTATACTCATACTGTTAATGTTATTTTTGGGAGCTCCTAAGATTGTTTAACCCAAGGTGTTTTCTATAACAAATATATTATTATTAGTAACATATGTTATTCATCTTCAACCATATATTCCTAAGTTCCTGTTCTTTTTATAATTGTTGTATAATGTGTTTAATTTTCAGGAAAGATTTTTGTGATTTAGGTAATTGTGTAAAAGACTTTAATCATTTTATAGCACCATCATAGGGTGATTTTTACTACTTTTGAATTTTTGTCAGTTATTATAACAGTGTTATTTTGTGAGGGAGCCACCTGCTCTGACTGAATTAAGTAACTTAAATTTATTATTTTTTGGGATAATTAATTAGATGTTTTTTTCAAAATTTTAGGGTCCTCTGGGGACTTGCTGGTCAGGAAGGGCCCTCCTGCCTGTGCAAGCCTTCAGAGGGAGGGGGAAAGTTGTCAGGATTTAAAATATAGAGTAATTTAAGAGATTTAAATTAGGGATTATTTTAATGGGAGTATCGCGCCTCGCGTTACTAATCATATAAATACGGCTCACGCGCAGTGATATAGAGCAGAGAGCGATAAGCAATTACTATAGTCGGACCTTTTGGCTCTCGAAGTAGTGAATACGGCCTTTGTTTGCAGTTGGGCGCCAAAGATGAGACGCCATGTTGATTAGCGTGCTAAGTGGATTAATAAAGAGACGAAAATAATGACTTGAGTGTGGACTGATTTATATATTGACCAGTGTGTTTACTCGGACCGTGTCATATATATATATATATATATATATATATATATATATATATATATATATATATATATATATATATATATATATATATATATATATATATATATATATATATATATATATATATATATATATGTATATACATATATATACATATACATATATATATATATATATATATATATATATATATATATATATATATATATATATATATATATAAATTTAACAAATTTAGTCAGCTTTTCGTGGCAAATTTTGCATAACCTCACGGCACCATAGTGGGCCACGGCTTTACACAATGGGTACATTTACCAGTAGATGTTATACAATTTTATGTTTCGTTTTTTTTTTTTAATTACAATGGTAAAATTTTCTTATAGCAGCCTTTGTTATTTATTAAAATAAAACATCCTTTATCCATCAGTGACAATTTAAATCGATCTCTTATTTTTAAATGAATTTCTTAATTTAATTTCTTTCAATTTGTAGTGCGTTTTATAAAATATTTTTCTTCTTTTCTGCAATTCAGAAAGATTTATACACAATTTAACCAGTTTAATTGAAATGATTTTTTTTCATTACGTTAAGATCTAAACATGAATATCTTAAATCCTGCGTATCTACTTAATAGAGATAATAAGTATTAAAAAGTAAATTTGGCATAGTCCTTAATAAATACGAGCCGATAATATAATACTTTTTCAGTTTTAACTGCTAATTAGAATTTTCAACATTTTAATTTCTTACTACCTCGAAAGATAATAGTCATTGATAATTGGTTACTTACCAAGAATCTACTTATTTACTTGCTTTCGTAATCTCTCTAGCCAACTATTCTAAAAAATAGATTATTTTTTCCTTTTTAATATATTATGATATCTTGATAGTAATATTGTGTTTCCCTTATTTTTAAATTAACTCATGATCCTTATTGACAACACAAATTTTATAATCATAGATAAAATTGTAAATAACATTTTACAAAATCGTCAATACCAGTAAATGAACATGGAATCGACAACAAAGGCAATGAAAAAATAAAAATCAATTTAATCTGTTGCTTGTATTTTAACCCATTCACCGGCCACCCTCCTCGCCTTTTCCCTTTCAAAACAGTCACCCTTTTCGTAAATTCCAGACGGAACTTACAGTACCATACTAGAGTTGCCGGTTTAAATTTGTCAGGCTGCTTTTAAATTATTTTCCCTGCAGGGTAAAGGAGCTCCGTTACTCAAAATTAGTTTCATTCATTTATTATCGCTTTGCAATATTTTTTTCCTCAAAAGTGTGCGATACGAGTTATACGAATGCGAACGAGAAGGGGTCGACAGGTCCGTTTTCGAACAGGAATTCGCTGTCGAACCCCCGTCGATGCGTCCGTTCAGTGGGTTTAAACATCTGAAACATGTTCTTTCAATTGATTATTTTGATCGCAAATCATATAAAATAGGTATATAGAAAAGAAAAATTAGAATTTCATTTTTACTTTTTTGTGAAAAAAACTTACCAGTATTCATGAAATGTGATGAAAAAAATTTACTTTTTAATTTGTTATAGAAAATATATCAATGTAACATATTTATTATTAATCATGACCTGTGATCTTGAATTTTTAACAGAAAGAATATCTTTGAAATGAAATCATATATCCCCTAAATAATTTCAAAGGAAACATTATCAATCAATCACTTATACGGGATTACATGAATGTTTGAAAATCATTCTTGTAAGGAAAGAAAAAATAGAAAAGTAAAAAAGCATCGCTTTTCTTTAAAGTTTTTAATCGAAGTAGTGAAAGGAAGCACTATCAAAAGGATTATTTTGCGAGGATTTCCTGTCTTTGTGAATTCCGAATGGAATTTGCCGGCCATATAGGTCAAGTGTAAAATAAAGAAAACATTCCTCAAATGTTCAATATAAAAGCTGAATACTTTCACCCTCGGCATCACATTCAACCAACTCAACATTCTCCTACCTATTGAAGAAGAAGAATCTGACATTTCAACCTTCATCATGGTATCCACTAAGCAATTAGTTATCGTTCTCTGCATTTGTTTCTTGGTGATGTCTTGTAACGTGTTTAATACCGAAGCAATGCCCATGGGGTTAAAGTTAGGAGGACATGGGCATGGAAGTGGAATTGCACCCATCTTAGCAGCTGGACTTGTAATTTCTATGCTTGATCATCATAATCTAGGATGAATATCGCTTTAGATTCTTAAATTCACCATGTAATTATGCATCATATAACGTTCATTGTGTGACTGTTTTTTATGTGTTTATATTTTGTAGGAACTCATAGCATTTTGAATCCTACAAAATATTTCTTTCTGTTAATGTTCCTAAAGCACATAAATTTTATTACAATGTGATATATTTTTTTAGCTTTGTAAATTGAATATGAATTTCTTTAATCATGTAGAATTACTGAAAATGCATTTAAAATAATTTCAATAGTGTAGGAAAATCTAAATTGAAGAACTGTTGCATAATGGCCTTCTATTGTAAAATGGATATCCATTTGCTTTGTTCTGAAATTTTATTGACGTCGATTATTTGTGCAAATATGTTTCTAGAAACCACAGTTACAAAATGCATCTTATTCATCATTGTAAAGAACTCATGATTTTGATTTGAAATAAATATACTTTTACACTGAAAGTTTTTATTTTATTTTTATTCAAAACCATTAAAAATGTCTATCTTATTTGTAACTATTCTTATCACTTTCAAACGATTTACAATATTTAAGAATTTAATTTGTTTAAGGGCTTTTTAATTAAAATAGTTATTTAAATAATTAATTAAAATAGTTAATTAAATAATTATTACAGTAGAAGAAATCATGCACAGAAAGAAATATAGACTAAATTATTTTTTAACCCATGAGAACGCACTAGCCGCAACTACACAATAACGCACACCATGCCTTGGATGTTCGGTACAACTTTTCTAAACCAATTACCAACAAAATTGTTTTTGATGATGAACAGAAAATTTATATTTTCGAAAATACTTTACTAAGTGTTTAAAATATATTTAGATTAGGTTTGTTTTGTTTTGGAGTGCTACGGTCTACTTTTTGCAACACGAGGTCTAAGAAATATATTTAGGATTAGTTGATATATTAATTTTTAAAAGTATTTTGGACTACAGATATTTTATTTAATTGCATTACAAAAGCACAAACATAAGACAAGCAGAAATTCCAAACTTAAATCACATCTTTATATTTCATTTTTTTATATTTCATTACTTTAAAGAAATAACGATTTATTTTTAACAGCATCACTTCTTCCATCACAAACACTAAACAAAAATGCAAAAGTGTATGGGTCTCTGTAGATCGAATAAGTTAAATGTATCTTTTTCTCACAAAACGTTTCAGAGAAAATTAAGGAAACATGTTATTGATGTCAAAAAG
Source organism: Pardosa pseudoannulata (assembly GCA_032207245.1). NCBI lineage: Eukaryota > Metazoa > Arthropoda > Arachnida > Araneae > Lycosidae > Pardosa > Pardosa pseudoannulata. The sequence continues at coordinate 131,373,035 of CM063511.1, forward strand.
ATCTATAAGACAACTACTGAAAATTTGGTAAATTTATTTCTGTTGGTGTATTTTAAGTGGAATGAATTTATACAACTTGGGCTTCAGAGGTCGAGCGAGCGTCCCAGCAGGTTATACGTTTTCTATGTACTTTATTACAGTTAAATTGAATAATAGAGCAACTTTTATAAAAGAATGTTTGAAATAATTTCCCCAAAACACAAGCATCGAAAGCTAATGCGCAGTTAAGGGGTTTTAACTAAAGTTAAATTACAGCTGTAGATATAATTACAGTTTATATTCATAGGAAAGACTCGGTGATGAAAAAAATCTATAAATATTAACTCTGAATATTGTAACAGTGTTCTAAATACAATAAACAATAATAATGCATCAAAATTGTTTAAGTAATTTTACATTTCCGATTTAAGTATCTGAAAGATGAATTAAGATGAATATATTAAGATCTTAAAGATAAATATAGTCAGATTTGTTTAATGACTCAAAATATGTAGATTTTATAGTAGCCAAATACCTGCACATAGATAGAAAGTGACTAAATTCTTTTGAACATAATTTCTTTACTTCTTTTTTAATATTTTTATAATACAATATTTTAGTAAATTCTTAGAAAAACTTGACAAGATATTCTAAATTTCGCAAACATTTGTAAATTAAACAGCAGTAAGTATGATTTTTACTACAAATGCCATATATTCCTGGAACTCTGATTGGAGTTTATATGCTGAGGAAATTCTCAAAAGACTCGTAGGTGTGAAAAAGTGAAAATATTAACTGTGATTATTTTAACAGTGTTTTAAATAAAATAACCAAGGATTCATAATACATCAAATCATAATGTACCCAATTTGTTTAAATAATTTTACATCTAGGATTTAAGTATCTGGAAGAAAAATTAAGATGTTAATATTAAGATCTAAAAGATGAATACATTAAGATGTGTTGAATATATCAAAATAAGTAGTTATTATAGTATACAAACACCTGCACATAGATAGAAAGGGATTAAATTCTTTTGAAAATGTTTTCTTTATTCTTTAATAATATTCTTTAATTTTTATTTAATTCAATAATTCATCAATTTCTTAGAAAAAACTCGACAAGATATTCTAAGAGCTTCAAAGATTTGTAAATTAAATTACAGTAACTGACTTTCAAATACAGTTGACATACATTCCTAGAACTCTAATTGGAGTTTATATGCTGAGGAAATTCTCAAAAGACTCTCTGGTGTGAAAAAAATGGATATATTAACTCTGAATATTGCAACAGAGTTAATAAATGAAATGAATAAGAGGAATGAATTAAATTTATTCAAATCATTTTACATCTAGGATTTTTATTTCTAAATTACATTAACACTATATATACCAACACTTAATACATATATATTTCTACCATATATTGTGAAATGACCGGACTTTATGTTTCCTGATTGATTGTGTGAAATACGGATATTGAGAAGGAAGTATACAAGAAAAATTTATTATAATTAAACAAAATTACTTATTCCCTATTCTTTCGTATTACAAACACAAAGCATAAGAAATTTTAATTCTTTATTCATCGCATTTTTTATATGTTGTAACGAAGTTTCGTTACATTAAATTTCCAGATACAGACTTATCTGCGATAGTGAGAAAAACCGGCATAAGGTAGAAATCGCAAACTTGCCTTTTGTAAGCACTTGAACTGACCTCATCCTTAGCCAGTGAAAGGACGTTGTTTCGATAAGAATAGGATGCTGAATAGAGGATTGTTAACAGCGAGGGCCATCTTAGTCATTCAGTCTGAGAAATTCATTAGGATGCTGGTGAAGTGTTTCCAGTGTTAGTTTCAATGGAATCCCGAAGAAAGAATCTCATACTACAGAAATCCTCTACATTGTAAGGGAAGCAGCAATAATTCCCTACCTTGTTCTCCAAAGGTTTGTACAGAGACATCGATTAAAGATCGGTGAGATTATTGTCAATTACTGCAAACTCCCCTTGAAACCGGGCTTACACCTGTCCGGCTATAGTTTTACAAGCGGTTTCTTTATTACGTCATCAACCAAATGTTCGATCAGCTGAGATGGAAATTTGTGGTCAGACGACAATATAAAAAGAAGAGAGTTTATGACCCAGGGTGATTTTTTAACAGATCGAGTCTCCTGTGATTTCATCGGCTGATAGTGTCGAGGAGAGATACTGAGAGTGTCCTCCCCTCCCCCTTTTCTTCCTCTCCGAACGATTAGGAAGCTGATTCCTGTGACGATCATAATTTCATTTGTAAAAATCATCGTATTCATCTGTCTTCATCATAATTTTAACATTTTGTGTTTCTAATAAAGATCTTTAGTCTGTTTGTAGGCCTCAGCTACCCTTTTTCCAGCTCAATTAGATCTGAGTGCGCTACAATATATATTCCCGGATTACTTTATGGTAATGGTATGTTTGGTGTTAAGATATGTTTTATAAATTAGAGTAAAAATCATTATAGATGTAAAAACATTACAAGGTGTCTAGACGAGAAAAAATATAGATGTTAACTCTCAATATTATAGCAGTGTTAATAAATGAAATAAACAAGAGGAATGGATTAAACCTGTCCAAAAAATTTAACATATATGACTTTTCTTTCTAAATTATATTATGTTTTATACATCAAAATAAATAATTATTATACTATCCAAAATTCTGCACACAAATGGCATATGACTAAATTCTTTTTAAGACGTTTTAAATATTCTTTAATAGTTAAATTCAATATTTCGGGAAATTTATAATTGCGTCTTAAATCCGTATTTAAAAAAATTCTTCTTTAAATTAAACAATTTGACATTTTTCTAATGGACGTATGTAAAAGGATTAAAAGAATCTGAATTGTTTTAAGTGAAAATTAACTTATCGAAAGTCATTGTGTTTGAAAAAAAATCGTTTTAAGTCTGCACAAATCCTTAAATTTTCTGAAAGTAATTTTATGATAATTTTAATAGTGATTATTGCAAAAACTGGTATTTAAAAGCGTAAGTATTACGAAATATTCTATAATATAATTCGTGAAGTAACTAATTGGATTATAAATACATATTTCAAATGATATATTTAGTTTTGGATTTGGTATTTAACATAGAATGAGAAAACCGGTTTTATCTTAACTGTAATAAAACAACTTTTCAAAAATTCATGAAGTTGTGAGAGAAAGAAATTTCCCCCTACGGTAATATAAACAGCTAAATTTTCCAAAAAGTGTTTTGACAATATTTTAAATAATGATCCTGGATAAAACCCTGTGCTTAGAAGGATATTGACTTATCATGATCGATTAGAAAAGAAAAGCAATTTTATTTGGTATATTTTAGGGGAAACTTACAGTTAAGTGATAAAAAAAGAAAGTGTAAACCATTTTTGATATGATTTTTTTCCATAATGGATTTTCCAGATGTGGGAGGACTTTTTTCGGAGTACAGGGTATTTTCGAATAGCAAAAAAAAATGCCGTTTGCACCAACCATACTCAAAAGACTTATCTATAAATAGTTACGAAACCTGTCCCGGGGATAAAACAGATGAAAAGGCGATTTCGAAAGCTTTCGTTTCTTTGGGTAGCATGGAAATGTTAAAAGCAAACACTCACTCTCTGAACCGTAGCTAATGTAAAGAACCTGTTCATCCTATCAAAGTAAATTTCAGGGATGAAAATAAAGAATTCAGAAGAATAAGAATTAGAAAGTAAAATTGCAAAAAAAAGGTTAAGGTTGGGACTATTACAATCGTGAAGCTTAAGAAGAAAATTTATGCAAGGTTAAATATTTGAAGCGTGAAATAGAGATTGTTTGGAAGGGTTTAGGAGATTTATTACTATATTATCAAATTTGAGTGCATGCGAATAGTAAACTGTTTTGTGTGTTCTTATACGCATACCCGTATGCATGTATCCAAATATATATTTATGTACATATACACATATTTACATGTCGAATAGAAACTTTAATGTATTCTACTATGTTAAAAAAATCTGTTTAGATTTATTTTTTGTTTCTTTTAGTGACTTGATTTTTTTTCTTGTACGCATTTTCTGGTTCTACTTTTATGAAAAAATGTATATTGGTCTTAGTACGTAGAATAACCTCATGCGGTGTAGAATGCTGCAATTTTAACTTAATCTACACAAACACACGAATCTCTCTCTCTGTGTATATATGCAATATATCAAAATTATATAAATGTTATATTTCCTTAAAAACCTCCTCTCTTCCATTCTAATTCCTTAAAATATTTTTCCCAGTCTCTAAATTTCTTAATCAAAGGAGTGTCCTCAACTTAAAAATGTTTCGAAATGTTTCCGAAACTTATGTGTCTTATAGATGTAAATTTTCTGTCCATTCAACACATTTTTCAGCTGTCGCCGGCAAATGTCTCAACGTTTTTCCTGATCTAAACAGTTAAATTCGCTAAGTTTATTGTCCCTTGGAAAAATTCTTTCTGTCTTCTCTTGTGTGCACCTCTGTTAGAGCAGAGGGATTTTTGTGGCTTTCTTTTGTCTGTCATTGACTAGTAAAGTTGTCAGTTTTAGCATCTTTAAAATAAAGTTCTATTTAGCCGTTCTCTTCAGTGTGGCCAGACTGCATCTTACCAAATAACTGCTAAGCTGATGAGGCTTCATCTTGGCCAGCGGTTGTATAATTCCTGGATTAAATATATATATATATATATATATACATACATATATATATATCTATATATATATGCACCATATATATATATATATATATATATATATATATATATATATATATATATATATATATATATATATATATATATATATATATATATATATATATATATATATATATATATATATATATATATATATATATATATATACCATGGCGTTTTAGACCTTGATATTTCTGAATGTATTTACATATATATGACTCCTGGCATATCTGTGTACCTTAGTATTAGGATTGAGAACTTCTAATTTCGAGGATTTGTGGCAACTAAGATAAATACAATTCTTTTCACGTTTTGACAATGGAGCAGTGGAGAGGAAAGGTAAATTAAATTTTATCATTTACGTATCTTTACACATTCTTCAATAATTTAACGTATTTAGTCAGCTTTTCGTGTCACTTCTTGCATACCCTCACTGCACCCTAGTGTGCCGTTGTTTTATAGAATGGGTACATTTACCAGTAGATGGTTTACAACTTTTATGCTTCGTTTTCTTTTTATTTGAATGGTACAGATCTCTTAGTTATTTATTACAATAAAACATCATTTACCTGTCAGTGACAATAATTTAATCGGATCTGTTGTTTTTAAATGTATAAATCAGTTTAATTTATTTCAATTAGAAGTCTGCGTTTTTAAATAGTTTTCTTCTTTTGAAGAAATTCACAAAGTTTTATATATATTTTTTTTAACCACGTTAATTGAAATAGTTTTTATCATTAACTTAAGATCTAAACATCAATTTAAGTCCTACGTATATGATTACAGTAGGGATAATATTTACTAATAACTCGAGCATCTTCTTTCGTAAATATCAGCGTGTATCAGAATCCTTTTTCATTTTTAACTGCTAAAATTCATTTTCATTACTCCAATTTCTTACTCCATCGTAAGATGAGAGTTATTGATAATATTTATGATACTTATGGACAATCTACTTGTTTACTTCCTTTCGTAACCTCTGTAACTTTGGATTATGAATAATAGATTAATTTTGTACCTTTTTTATACTTTCTGATATCTTGATTGTAATATTATGATTCCCTTATTTCTAAATAACCTAATAATTTCTAACAATATAATTTTTATAAACATAAATAAAATAGAAATAGCATTTTACGTAGTCCTCAATACCAATAAATGAACATAAAATCGACAACAAAGAGAGTGAAAAAATCACTATGAATTATATGTTTTGCTTGCATTTTAAATATCTGATATTATATGTTCTTTAAATTTAATTTAGTTGCAAATAAAGAAAAATATGTCTAAAGAAGTTAAATTAGAATTCCATTTTCACTTGTTTGTGAAACAAAACTTACCAGTATTCATGGAATGGGATGAAAATATTTTTTTTAAATATGTTTTAAAAACTACATCACTGTAACATATTTATTAATAATAATGACCTGTGATCATGAGTATCTAACAGAAAGCATATCTTCGAAATGAAATCATGTTTCCCCTAACACAATTTCAAAAAGGAAAATTATCAATTAATCACATATACAGGATTACATGCATGTGTGAAAGGTAATCTTGGAAGGAAAAAAATAAAAAGGAAAAAAGCATTTCTTTCCTCTAAAGTTTTTAATCGAAGAATTCAAAGGAAGCACTAACAAGAGGATTATTTTGTAAGGATTTCCTGTCTTTGTGATTTCCGAAGGGAATTTGCCGGCCATATAGGTCAAGTGTAAAATAATGAAAACATTCCTCGAAAGTTGAATATAAAAGCTGAATAGTTTCACCTTCAGCATCACATTCATCCAACTCAACAGTCTCCTATCTACTGAAGAAGAAGAAACTGGCATTTTAATCTTCATCATGGTCTCCACTAAGCAATTAGTTGTCATTCTCTGCATTTGTTTCTTGGTGATGTCTTGTAACGTGTTTAATACTGAAGCAATGCCCATGGGGTTAGGGTTAGGAGGACATGGGCATGGAAGTGGAGTTGCACCCATCTTAGCAGCTGGACTTGTAATTTCTATGCTTGAGAATGGTAATCTGGGCTGAAAATTGCTGTAGATACTTAGATTCACCATGTAATTATGCATCATATAACGTTCATTGTGGGACTGTTTTTATAAATATTTATATTTCGTATGATTTCGCAATATTTTGAATCCTACAAAATATTTCCTTCTGTTAATGTTCCTAAAGCATATACATTTTATTACAGTGCTATATATTTTTACAGCTTTCTAAATGAAATATGAAATGATTGAAATTCTGAAAATGTATTGAATTACTGAAAACGTATTTAAAATAATTTCAATTGTAATGCAAATCTAAATAATATACTGTTACATAATGGTCTTCCATTGTAAAATGGATATCCTTTTCCGCTGATTTGAAATTTTATAGACGTCGATTATTTGTTGAACCTTAAAAAATATGTTTCTTGAAACCACCTTTCAAAATGTATCCTATTCATCTTTGTAAATTACTCATGATTTTGTTTTGAAATAAATATACTTTTTCACTGAAATTTTTGATTTTGTTTCTTTATTCAAAACCATTAAAAATTTCTACATCATGTGTAACTATAATTACCGCTTGCAAATATCTCACAATATTTAAGAATTTAATTTATTTAAGAGCATGTTAATTTAAGAGTGTAATAAGAATATTTAATGTTTGAGATAATATTACACAACGTAAATGATTTGAAATATTATAACATAAAATTATTATAAAATTATAACTCCTATAAATATATATCACTTTCAATTCAGAATAATTTAACTAATTTTTAATTTTGAGATCATTTGAATAATCAGATTTCAAAATATAACAATAACAAAATCAAATGTATCTTTACTTTATAATGAACAGCACATTCATTTAATACCTTTATTCATCAACAGTTGCAAAAGCATAAAATGTTTGAGTTTGATCTAATTTGATATGTACTACATATTTCAGTTATGTGTAAATTTTTGGTTAATCTTAGAATTGAATTAACCCAAGTATAGGTTCCATCGATAAAACTAATAATAAATCACTTATTCTAAAAGAATAAGAAGATAAATTGTAAGTATGAATTCAAATTAAGAATGACTGGTACTGTTTGTAATGTCATAGATTTCCTAAGTAGAAGATAGTTGCAAGTTTCATTCTAAATACTAAATATAGAAGCCTAGCAGAACACAAGTACCAAATGAGTATTTATGTAAACTTTTTGCATACATTATGTAAACAAAAGTGATTCTTGGAAAAGGCAAACACTTTCTAGATTAAGCTGTACAGTGTATATTAGGGATATAAAACCTAAATCACGAATAAAAAATATATTTATTGATTATAAGAGATTACAATAAGGAAAAAAGTTATCTAGAATTCACGTGTAGTACTAATCATTGTTTATTCCAGTACAACTGTATACATAGTGAAATTTTATTTTAAATTGAACTCCATAGATATATTAAGGTTTTTTTTTATTCTTTTCTAATAAATTAATCATTGTTTCGTTTTGTACGTTTTTCCTTAACGTGAAAATTAGTAATATGTTGCCTTTAACTGATATAAATAAGGAAGTGTTTCCTGCAGAGTTGCTTACAAAGAATTATATTAGAAATAAACTGGAAGATTAACACAATTAATATCACATTTCGGAATTATTATAAAGCAGATTAAATATGAATAATTTTAAAAACAATAACAGCAGTTTTACTCCTTGCATCAATAATTGAACTGTAAAAAGTGTATACTACTTTTAAAGGATTATAAGTTATACTGGCTGCCCGCTAAATTTCCTTTTTTTCTTTGTCTTCTTTCCTCAAACTTTTCGTTTTTCTCTTATCTGGATATGACATAAACAGTCAAAATCGATAAACCAGGTTGATAATGCAAATGACAACTGTCACTTAATTTTCTAAATTTTAGAAATATTTCCAGTTTTAGTAGTTTTTATGGTACTGTTATTTAATTTTGTGACAGTATTATTTCATGATAACTTTTCTGTATCTGTCTCCAAAAAATAATCTGCGTGAAAAGATTTACAATCAAGGTAATTTGTAATAAAATAAAATAATCATAAAATTGTCAATAAAATAAAATAATCATAAAATTGTCAATAAAATAATTATAATAATAAAATATCTTAAAATTGTTTAATTATTGTTTAAGTGGAATCATGATAGTTTATTATGTAAACATATTAATATTTTTATACGAACTATACTTAAACAGTACTTCATGTAACTAAGTAAATGTAAAACATCGATAAAAATGAAATAATTTGCTTTAAAACATTTAACGTTTTACGCAAAATTCATACCAAAAAAACTCCATATTAGTAAAATTTTTCTCTAAAAGTAATATAAAAAATATGTTGTACATAATTCTTAAAATTAAAGAGTTGCTATCTCAAGAAAAAAAATAATGATATTTAGCAAAAATATAAAATCTAGATTAGCAAGTCAATGTTCTGATTAAATATATGTTTAAATTCATAAGTATTTCAAACTAATCTTGTTTATTTGAACTAGTCAATAATTTAAATTAAACACATCTCTTAAATAAATAGCATAAAGTAAATTTAAAGCAATTTAAAAAAACATTATTTCGCATTCAAAATTTACACAATATTTAACATCGTTTGTTTTACATCGTAATCTTATTAGCTCATAATCCTAACTGCAGACATATTCTGTTTTTGCTATTTTTATGCAGTACATGCTAGAACGTGGTTAAAATAGTATGTGACCTTTTCCATAAGTTAGAAGAATTTTTTTAAATATATAGCTTTTTAAGGTAGTAACATGCCTATAAAACTATATCACCTCATGCTTGCAAAATAGTAATTTTGAGTACAAAAATAATAAATCCATTTACAGTACACGAAAAAAATTGGATAAAATACAGCAAATAAATGTTTATTGTTAGTATTGAAACTTTCAGCTCAGCGTAAACTTTTTTTTCCATAATTTTTTTTTTTAGACGAGAGATTTTTATTTCTTAAAAATAGATTCCTTTTGATGTGTAAAATCTCTTTTTTGATTACTTTAAACTTAATTTTTTCTTTATTTTATGTTTTAAAGCTTACTTTAAAATATCCTGTGCGTATTTTAATTATCTAAATTTCATCAACTGATCAACAAAAATTACTTTTTAAACGTTTAATGCTTTGTATATCTATACATACACATATATAAATATAAATACACACACACACACACACATATATATATATATATATATATATATATATATATATATATATATATATATATATATATATATTATATATATATATATATATATATATATATATATATATATATATATACATATATATACATATATATATATATATATATATATATATACATATATATATATATATATATATATATATATATATATATATATATATATATATATATATATATATATATATATATATATATATATATATATATATATATATATATATATACATATATATATATATATATATATATATATATATATATATATATATATATATACATATATATATATATATATATATATATATATATATATATACATATATATATATATATATATATATATATATATATATACATATATACATATATATATATATATATATATATATATATATATATATATATATATATATATATATATATATATATATATATATATATATATATATATATATATATATATATATATATATATATATATATATATATATATATATATATATACATATATACATATATATACATATATACATATATATATATAATATATACATATATATATACATATATATATATATATATATATATATATATATATATATATATATATATATATATATATATATATATATATATATATATACAGAGAGAGAGAGATAAGTAGATGGACAGTTACATAGATAATACATACATATGTACACGATGATACAAATATTATTGCGTACAACATGAGTTTAA
>CM063511.1:131388708-131408708 GCA_032207245.1 Pardosa pseudoannulata
TAGGAGAGCCCGTGAACTAATGGCTTAGGCACTAATAATTCGATATTTGTAAAATAAATAAAAATACGAAAATGAAAAACAAATCCTTCTAATGATCTTCCATTTTTTCCCTAGTTACTCGGTCGGTCATACTAGACTCACCCATAAACATCTAATATTGGCTGATCCTACTCCACAGTGTTCTTTCTGTCATATTCATCTCACTATTCATCACATTTTAACTTCATGTACCTCTTTTAAACCTTTTTACAATATATATTTTAAAACTTTTCATCTCAGTTTAACCGAACTTTTATGTTTAACCGAACTTTTATTTTTTTACCGAACCCCACTCAAAACTATTCGAATTTCTCAACCCCATTGGTATTTTTAATCTTGTTTAATTTAAAAGCTTTAATATCAATCTTTACGTCGTTTTTTACTTGTATTCTCTCTTTTAAATATTTAATCATAGTTACTTCTGCTTTTAAATTATATATATATATATATATATATATATATATGTATGTATGTATGTATGTATGTATGTATATATATATATGTATGTATGTATGTATATGTATATGTACATGTATATATATGTATATATATATATATATATATATACATATATATATATATATATATATATATAATATATATATATATATAATATATTTATATATATATATATATATATATATATATATATATATATATATAATATATATATACATATATATATACATATATATATACATATATATATATATATATATATATATATATATATATATATATATATATATATATATATATATATATATATATATATATATATATATATATATATATATATATATATATATATATATATATATATATATATATATATATATATATATATATATATATATATATATATATATATATATATATATATATATATATGTTTAAAACTTCAATCTTTGTTTGACGAGTATATCCTCGCTTGGATCTTACCCAACCAATCTAGTCACTCGGATCTGCCTAAATTCTTACTAGCACTCACATAGTCCAGTAAAATCTCCTTCTTCCGAATTAAATGCCCTACATTTTACTATTAATGAGAGACATTTAACATTTATAACAGGTAAAATGAAAGGATTATGTACAGTTGGAAAGTGATGGTAAGCAACATGCTGGTATGTCCAGTTCTACCCCACTGCCACTAGGTGTTGTGGTTACAATTAACTCCAATTTTCTAACATTTTAATTATTCTAAAAGCTTCTTATTTCAAAATTTCTATTTAGTAGGATAAATAATGATAAAGAAAAATAAATGTTTAACAGTTCTTGGAAATTGTTTTAAATATTTACGACTTTCGTATATATATGGTATTTATTTATATACCATCGTTTTATCATTCAATTCCATTACTACATAGTTGAATGCCAAACGATGACCGAATGGTTAGGGAACTGACTTTTATACTGGAGTTCATGGGTTGAAAGTCCACTGTGGTATGGATGTTAGTAGCCGTTCGGGATCGGCTTTAAGTAGTAGGTCTCGGTCTCATTAGAACTTGTGTTGGAAAAAAGTACACCTTAGCACTTCAAACCAAACTATGTATTTGAAATGCAATACGCTTTAATGAAATTCAATATACTGCACAATTATAAATATAATTTATGCAAACGATAATATTTTTTTACAGATATTTCTTTAAAAATTACAAAAATATAATACGCTCACACGAAGCAAAATTTAGATAAGGGAGTTATTGCATAAATATCAGCAAAAAGAGATCACTAATTATTCATACCATGAATGTTACACTTATTTGAATATAAAAAATGATTTTATTGAAATATTTGAACCCGAAGTACATAATAGAAAAAATCCAATTTCTATTCTTTATAAAGAAAAACTTTAAAAAATACATATTTAAAATGAAAAGTATGTTTCTAAACGATTTTTTACTATATTTGATAGTAGACATGGGAATATAGATGGTTTTCCGTCCCTCTACCCATTCCATTATAATAGTTTCTATTCTAATTTGATATAATACATTCTTTAGACAAAATTTCAATTTCCATCAATGAATTTACAGTTTATATAGAATCGATTCTATGCAGATCTAGCATTACTTAAATCTACGATTTTCTAAAACGTTTGTGGATATTTACTACAGTAGAAGTTCTACATTATCGAAAATTTTTCACAAATAAATAGTTTGTTTCTTTTTCTAAACTCGGCAAAACTTACTGAACTATTTAAAGAATCTTTCCGAATCTTTGCGATAGCGAAAGAAACTATTTGACAGTTAAGAAACATCATTCTTAATCATGAGTCGTCATTTAGTGAATTCAGTAATAGTTAAATTGTTCATATTTCTAATCAAATAATTTAAATATAGCTAGTATTAGTTAAAGTTTTGGTCTAGTAGAACTTTGAATTTCATTATTTTTTTTAAAATAACTACTGAATTTGTAGAAATTTGCTCACAATAGTTTAGTAAAATATTCAGATATAGGCTTAAAAAGAGTTGGATTTTTATAAAATTAAATTGAAATAAACAAATAAAATTGGTAAGTTTTATTCATGTTATGGTATGGAACGTATAATTCCTTGATTGTGCCGCTGTAACTCAGTTGGGAAAGGAAAAGCTCTCGTAACTGGAGGGTTGCGGGTTCGGAGCCTGAGCTGGCTTAAGATCCACTGTGTTCGTTAAAGTTGACTGGGGTACATAAAATATATCCATGGTTAATCCATTGGTAATCCGTACCATTTAATCCGTTAAACATTTTTTTTTAAATATCCGTTTAAAATATCCTCCATGGTTACAACGTCCTACAAGTTCTCAATCTGGTGGTGGCAGGACAAGCCTCTGGATTGTCTGCTTAGTCCCTGATTCCAAATTACGAGGACCCACTTGTGTAATCAGTCGTATTTTCATCGTTTCTTGTCAAAACGAAAGGCATACCATTTTGCCTTAATACGAGTAGCGTGTGGCTCAATCGTGCTTGAATTCACCAAGTAGCATTAGAAACAACAACAACATTCCATTGATTACTAAAAATAGTTTAGGGTTAATTATTTCCATTAATAGTACATGATAAGAAGAAAGATAATACGTATTTGTTCCTAAAAGATTTCTGAAAATTAACGTGTAGAAAATGAACTACGTTTAAAAGGAAATTTTCTATGAATAAGTTTGAAACATAAACATAGAATTATAAATATTTTTCCTCGTATTTTCTCTTTCTATAATCAAAGATTTTTTCTAAATTTTTATTATAATACTTGTTGAATTTTAACTTGCTATTTCTAAATTAATAGTTCTTTACCAATATTTTATACATTTGTATATTCAAAAGAAAAATTTTAGGTTTATAAACAACTATTCAATCGACCTGGTATTTTCTCTTCCAAAATTTAAATTTTTTTTTATCTAAATTATTATTATAATACTTGTTGAATTTTAACTTGCTAATTTATTTCTAATTTAATAGTTCTTAATCAATATTTTATACTTTTGCATATTCGAAAGAAAAAAATTATATTTATAAACGACTATTCAATCTACCTGCTATTTGCTCTTTCCATATTCAAAAATTTTTAACTAAATTTTTATTACAATACTTGTTGAATTTTAACTTGTTATTTTTAATTCAATAGTTCTTTAACAATATTTTATACCTTTGTTTATTCAAAAAAAATTTATGTTTCTAAAAGACTTTTCAATCGACCTGGTATATGCTCTTTCCATATTCAAAGATTTTTTTCTAAATTGTTATTATAATTCTTGTTGAAATTTAAATTGTTACTTCTAATTTAATAGTTCTTAACCAATATTTTATAGTTTTGTATATTCAAAGGAAAAATTTTATGTTTAAAAACGACTATTAAATCGACCTGGTAGTTGCTCTTTCCATATTCAAAGATTTTTTTCTAAATTGTTATTATAATACTTATTGAAATTTAACTTGCTATTTCTAATTTAATAGTTCTTAACCAATAGTTTATACTTTTGTATATTCAAAAGAAAAAAGTTTTACTTTTATAAACGACTATTCAATCGACCTGGTATTTGCTCTTTCCATATAATCAAAGATTGTTTTATCTAAATTGATATTATAAAACTTGTTGAATTTTAACTTGTTATATCTAATTTAATAGTTCTTAACCAATATTTTATACATTTGTATATTCAAAAGAAAAATTTTACACTTATAAACGACTATTCAAAGACCTGATATTTGATCTTTCCATATTTAAATGTTTTTAATTAATTGTAATTATAATACTTGTTGAATTTTAACTTGTTATTTCTAATTTAATAGTTCTTAACCAGTATTTTATACTTTTGTATATTCAAAAGAAAAATTTTACGTTTATATACGATTATTTAAATGACCTGGTATTTGCTCTTTCCATATTCAAAGATTTTTCTTCTAAATTGTTAATATAATACTTGTAGAATTTTAAATTGTTATTTCTATTTTAATAGTTCTTAACCAATATTTTATACTTTTGTATATTCAAAAGAAAATATTTACGGATATAAACCACTATAAAATAGACCTAGTATTTGTTCTTTCCATATTCAAAGATATTTTTCTAAATTGTTATTATAATACTTGTTGAATGTTAACATGTTATATCTGATATAATAGTTGTTAACCAATATTTTATATAACTGTATGTTCAAAAGAAATATTTTACTCTTATAAATGACTATTCAAAGACCTGGTATTTGGTCTCTCCATATTCAAAGATTTTTTTTCTAAACTGTTAATATAATACTTGTAGAATTTTAAATTGTTATTTCTAATTTAATAGCTCTTAACCAATATTTTATACTTGTGTATATTCAAAAGAAAAAAAATTACGTTTATAAACGACTATTTAATATTTAGAATTAATAATTAGTTTCCCCTTCTTTGCACGTCCACAGTAAAATACTATATTTTTGATTTGTTATTAGGTCTAGATGATAACTTTCTACTTTTTTTAGCGAATTCTCGCTATATATTATCCAGCCAGATAAGACCATGCATTATTTTAAATTTATACATTCATAAAATTTCTGAGGATATTTACAATATCATTAAATTATTTATTTTTATCCCTTAACTATTTAAACTTTCTAAATTTTGTTAGCGAATTCTCACTATATATTATAGCCAGTTAAGTCCATGCATTATTTTAAATTTATACATTTATAAAATTTCTGAAGATATTTACAATATCATTAAATTATTTATTTTTATCCCTTAAATATTTTAACTTTCTAATTTTTGTTAGCGAATTCTCACTATATATTATCCATCCAATTAAGACCATGTATTATTTTAAATTTATACATTTATAAAATTTCTGAGGATATTTTTTGTACCATTAAATTATTTATTTTTATCCCTTAATTATTTAAACTTTCTAAATTTTGTTAGCGAATTCTCACTATATATTATAACCAGTTAAGTCCATGCATTATTTTAAATTTATACATTTATAAAATTTCTGAAAATATTTACAATATCATTAAATTATTTATTTTTATCCCTTAAATATTTTAACTTTCTAATTTTTGTTAGCGAATTCTCACTATATATTATCCATCCAATTAAAACCATGTATTATTTTAAATTTATACATTTATAAAATTTCTGAGGATATTTTTTGTACCATTAAATTATATATTTTTATCCCTTAATTATTTTAACTTTCTAATTTTTGTTAGCGAATTCTTACTATATATTATCCAGCCAGTAAAGACCATGTATTATTTTAAATTTATGCATTTATAAAATTTCTGAGGATATTTACTATACCATTAAATTTACTATACCATAATTTACTATACCATAAAAATTATTTATTTTTATCCCTTAATTATTTTAACTTTCTAATTTTTGTTAGCGAATTCTCACTATATATTATGAAGCCAGTTAAGACCATGTATTATTTTAAATTTATTCATTTATAAAATTTCTGAGGATATTTACTATATCATTAAATTATTTATCTTTATCCGTTAATTATTTTAAGTAATTAAAGTAATTTTAATTTTTCAACAGAGATATAAGCTGTTTTATTTTTAAAAACTTTAAAGAGTTTTTCGGTATTTAGAGAATAAGGATTTTATCAACGTGTTTGCATTTCTAAGTGAATCATTAAAAGGCAGGTCACATTAATTTAAGTTTGAGTCTCTAAAACTATTAAAGACATCTTTTATTTTAGAGCCATTAAATTTTTAAAATCTTCCAGACTATATTTTATAATGCATTACGATGTTTCTTACGTAAATAGCAGATTTGAGGACAAAAGGCTTCTTAATCATTCATGTATAAAGAGTAAAATTAATTGGTTAGTAAAGAGATTTATATTTAAATTACTGCATTTAGAGCAAATGATAAAGAGGAGAACAGAATGACATAATACTTAATTACATAATACGCAATAAAATCTTGTCTCATATAAAATTAAAAGCTATTTTTTCCTTTTATTTTAGATTATGCAACTCATTATTGAAACTTTAATGTGATGCTTAAAGTCATATAATTACTATTGAATTATGTAACAAATCTCTTTTAAATTTGAATACTAGAAATGTAACTTAAAACACAATACTATACACACACATACATTCAAGTCTCTACATATACACCAAAAAGCTACTACGTTATGCGTAATACTCTCTATTTATAACAATAAGCTCGCGCAGAAAAAAAAATCACTGCGCTTGTTCTGCTGATATTGGAGTACATACACAGGTTATGCATTGTCTTTCTAAACAGTGCCGTTAGAGACATTGTAGAAATCAGCTGCTTTATAAGATTTAGATTAAGGCCAAATCGTTATGTGAAAATCAATATCAGAAATGACGTGTTTAATAAGCTGTTTATTTGCAGTTGTTGTGAGCATATATTGAAAGTGGCGTATGCATAGTGAAACGACAAGTCACCGTCCAGCTGTGTGTCATCAAGGCGTCTATATTCCAAAGAAGGCGGTAATTGCAGAACATTGTTCTCCGTCACCGAAGAGCTAAAATAACTGAAATAACCCCCATCTAGAACAGTGGCAGACTTTCTCAAACGAGACAGAGCTTTTTCAACAAACTGTACAGCTTACATTGCTGCATATGGGCTTACGAAGTCCGAGAACTTAGCATGTTCTTCCTCTGACGGTACATCATCACCAGATGAGCAATGGGCCAAAAAACATTGGAATTGGACAAGAGAAGAATGGAAGAAAGAAGCATGGTCAAACGAATGATGTTTTCTAGCCTAACACATCAATGGGCGTGTGCGAATATGCCGATTTCTAGAGGACATCCAGGCTCTCAGATGCACAGTTGGACGGAGACAAACTAATGACGGATTTATTACGGTATGGGCAATTTTTTCAAGGCGTACATTATAACCTATAATACCCATAGAACAATATCTTGAGTCTTTGCACCACGTGGACTTCGTTTCAGACCAGGTTTACCCATTCATAACGACAGTATTTCTAGATGATAATAATGTTTACCAAAAAGATATTGCACAATTTCATAATGGTCAAACATCCATTGAGTGGTTTAAGGAACATGGCAGTGACTTTCAAGTCATTTCTTGGTTTACAAATTCACCTAACATTAATCCAGTAGATCATTTTGGTCCCAGCAGAAAGTCATATTCCTGCTACTACGCTAACGTCCTCAAAATGTGTGGGAATTGGAGAACCAGTTAGTGAGAACTTGGTACCATTTACCTCAGACTGTCATCAACACTTTGCAAAGTTGAATGGTGGTTTTGAGCCCTAAAGGGGATTTTGCATGATATTAATAGGGTAGTCATAATGTAATGGTTTTTCGGTTATATTTTTATTCAGAACACCAGATAACACACAATCCATGTAGGTAAAAAGAACATAAAACGCAGAAAATATTTGATGATATATTACATCACGATCTCAAAGGAAAAGCCACGAAATCTATGTGCCATACTTTTTATTAACTATGGGTAGCAGTGTGACTCCAGAAATGATGTCATTCCCGTAACCAGTTACTTCACTTTAAATACTTCTAGATTATTCTAGAAGATGTAGTACATCACATTACACGGGAAAAATAAATCAACGGAGCTAAGAATCTAAATTCAAGGTACCAGGAAATGATCGTTAGCCTCCATTATTATAAAAACGCTTTTTAGAATTTGTCAATAAGGAATCTAGAATTTAAATGGAAAACATAAAATATTTAAGCTAGAATTCTACTTTAATAGATATATTCAATTATATATATATATATATATATATATATATATATATATATATATATATAAATATATATGTATGTATATATATATATATATATATATACATATATATATATATACATAGTATTATTACTCGGCGTTTACCGGGTAGATATGTAGATATGAATCTTTGCCTGCATGCGATCAGTTTATTATAAAAATACCTGAGACTTATATGTATATGTTATATTAAAATCCCTTATTTACATATTTTAATATTAATTTAATAATTTTTTTCCTAAATTACGTTGGGATTTTGCGAAGTAATTCGGAATTTTCCCTCCAGACACGCTATAGTCTTAAAACAACCTCTGTCTGTACTACTTTAGCCAGTAGTAAAAGCGTTCTCTTTAAACGTGGGTATTTTTAACACGTGATCAAATGTTCTTAGGGATTATTCATAGTAATTTTACCTGAGATATCCCTACCTAAAATGTGTGTGCAGGATCACATTGTCTATGTGCACCTTGTTGTAGAAGTTCTTCCTGTTGTATAGATTCATAAAATGTGTTGTGCTTTTGAATGAGTCTCGCCCATATCACACACACACACACACACACACACACACACACACACACACATATATATATATATATATATATATATATATATATATATATATATATATATATATATATATATATATATATATATATATATATATATATATATATATATATATATGTGTGTGTGTGTGTGTGTGTGTGTGTATGTATGTATGTATGTGTGTAAGTATGTATGTATGTAGGTATTAGGCTCAGAGACATTTATAATAAACTGATTGTCATGCATGCAAAAATTCATATGTATATATCTACTTGGCAAACGCAGAATAATAATACTAGTGCACACCCACAAACAAACACATACTCATATATATAATATGTATTTTCTTCTCTTTATATTTAGTTCGATTTCCTAACCAACAGAAATATTGATTTACTCCCATATTCCATGCAACTGAAAGTCTCCTGTAGCTATAAGTTGATGTAAATATATTCAAAATCTTTTTTTTTCTTGGTTCTCTGGAGTTTCTTGTAATTACTGTTGCTTAAGGAATCTTTTGAAGATTGAAAAGGAGGTTCATGATGTAGAGAACAATGAAATTCTGGAATAATTCTCCAATGTAATATCCTGGTTTGATTACCATAGCAAGTTTATGTGATTTTATGCAACATTATTAAAACAAATAAAGACATATTGTGCATATAACTTGGCAGTATCCAATTAACATATTGTTTTTCTCTAAATCCCCGTAAGTAATATTGACAAGCTCTGATTTGTGTTTTATATATAGTGTATTAATCCCAATTTTTTTTGTAAAGAATGTATCGAATTTTGAGTGCAATTTGATTTGTGCAGAAACAAATGGAGTTTCGATTTTTACCCTAAAACTCAATTTCAAAGTATATTCTTATTTTTCCCAGAAGAAGCGTAAATAAGTTTATTTATTTTTTTGTTTTGAATGCATGCTTGAAATTTGCTAAAGTTTGATATTGGTGATAAGAAAACAAAAATAAAACACCAGTTGCAATAATAAATCTAACAACAAATTAGCCAAAATTGAAAAAGTAAAGCTGTATTTGCAAACAAATAATAGTGTTTTCTTCTGGTAACTGTTAGTTATAAAATGCGACAAGAATCTTTACATCCGGTGGCTTATATTAAAGGTAATCACAACAAGACAACTCGTAAATCACATGATTAGATATGTCCTTATATCCGAAGATTGGTTTAGAGGAAAAGATGATCTTGATAAGGATACTAAAGAAGTATACAATTTCCTTTAGCCAAATAAGATTAACAAAGAAAAAAGCGGAAGTAGTAATAGCCTCTATGAAAGATAACCTTCTTTGGACAATAACAAATTCGTAAGTCAAGTGCAGGAAACTCATGTATTTGATATTTAATATAAAAGGGAGAAGATGTACCGAAATCTTTACATTCGCTCTGTACTCTCAACAACGAGCAAAATTAAAACAGCTCTCTTCTAATAATGCCTTACCTTCAGCAATTACTTGCAACTCTTTGCGTTTGCTTCTTGTTGATTACATACAGCCTTAGTTTCACAGATGCAATGCCTTTCGGTATGTTTGGAGGTGGACATGGTGGCGACGACATTGCTCCTCTACTAGCTGCAGGAGCAGTTATAAGTCTAATTCAAGGTCATCATGGTTTTCTTGGATGAAACTCATTAATATCTGCCATTGATCTTTTGCAGCACAGTTTGCCATAAATGACCCAACTCTATTTAAAATGCATCATATATCATAGAACTGTTTGTTAATTGCACTATTTTCAATCACGTTTGTACAACGTTTCTACTTGGCATGTTAAAATTCACTTGAAATATTACGTAAAAATTCAAATGTCAGATCTGTGAACTATAATATTTTCAATCACGTATGTACGACGTTTCTACTTAGCATGTTAAAATTCAACTTGAAATATTACGTAAAAATTCAAAAATCAGATCTTCTGAACTATAATATTTTTAATCACGTTTGTACGATGTTTCTACTTAGCATGTTAAAATTCAATTTGAAATAATACGTAAAAGTTCAAAAGTCAGATCTGTGAACTAAAATATTTTCAATCACGTTTGTACGACGTTTCTGCTTATCATGTTAAAATTCAACTTGAACTCTTACGTTAAATATTCAAAAGTCAGATCTGTAAACTATAATATTTTCAATCACATTTGTACTCTGTTTCAACTGAGCATGTTAAATTTCAACCTGAAATCTTACTTAAAAATTCAAAAGTCAGATCTGTAAACTATAATATTTTCAATCACATTTATACGACGTTTCTAAAATTCAACTTTAAATTTTCAGTAAATATAAAAGGTTTAAGATTTGTGAAAGATGCATTACTGATAACATATTTATAGCTATTCAAACGTAGTTTTTATATAATTGACAAATTTTGCATTATTACTTTTATAAGGATTTTTTTAACATAAATCTATGTACCATAATGTAATATAAGAAATATATTTTCCCAAAACTGTTTAAATCAATAATTAAAAACATTTTGAACTTCACATGTATTTGCTGTAAAATGTATCCCTTTCCTTTTTGTAAATACTGTATTTTTGTAAATAAAATATGTACTATTTATAAATGTATGTCTCCTTTTCAGTTTTATATTGCTATGCGAGCAATCATAAGGCATGCCAAGATAAATAAGTACTTATATATAAACCATATTCTTAACCACTGAGTTCAAGCATGAATTTATTTTCTAACTTTGACATATTATTTCCTTTCATAAAAATAAAGAGAAAAATAAATAGCGTCTTTAAAGAGAATATGAGAATATTTCAGACTAAAATATAGCAGGGATATTTCAAAATGAAAGCTTTAGCTTTAAAGCGTCTTAGAAAATTTCATACCGGACAGTTTACATTAAACTAACATAGCTAAAATTATTTTTTTCGATAAATATTCCTTGTTGCAGTCTGCCTTTAGAACAGTATATAAGCCAGTAAAATTTTAAAGAAGCGATGACTTTAAAATGATATGTAAATAAAGAACATAAATTCAGGATACTTCTTAATTTTAAATATATGTTCTTAGACGGCTTTTTAACCATTTAATCAGTATAAGCCATTTTATATCTTTCTCTCCAAATTACATGTCATTTTTCAGCAGCAGGTCTTAACGCATCTAATTTTTTTTAAATATACTTTAATTTTAAAACAATTTTAAATTAAAATGTAAAAATTATATAATGCCCAATGAAATATCTTAAGAAATATAATTATTATTTATAATAAATTATATTTAAAATATTCTTAAAAGATTGATAAATATATAAATAGACAAATTCAATTAAAGATTAGTTTTATTTACAGTATTGTACGTTTCACAAGCGCAATAAAAAAATAGATTGTCTTCTACCACCAAGTATCTTTTTATTTGAGAATCCATCAGTTTGGATTCAATAATAGTGTCGAGTAATAACGTCGACAAAGGATCTCTTGTGATAAAAACTTATATCGAGTTCCACTCGACATAGAAGTGCAAAGGGTTAAATAATCTAGTTACTAACCTTCAATGGCACTGAACTACATTTTACATAATATCTATATTTTATTATGTACAACAAAATTAAAGTATCAAATAACAATTAAGATTATTCTTTTTATGGTCTCGAACAATACCTAAGTAAAATATTTGGTCATACCAAAGAATCTTTAATATCTTCTTATTATGTTATTATCAATAGTATACTTTTAAAACTTATGGCAATTTAAATATTGTATTCCTTTATTTAGCTTATATCTCGTATATGGGTTTTATTAGATTTGTTTAGCTCATTAGGTAAATATATATCTATATCTTTACCTTATGTTAGCTTATATCTTTATGTGTTAGCATCATATTATAGTTTTATATATGCAAATAATTTCTTCAATTATTAAATATCTATTTTTCTTGTGATAAGTCAGAAAATATGAAAATTTTCAAAGGAATAAAGCTGATAATTTTAGGTAGAAATCGACAAAACAAAATTGATTTTAGAGCTATATCTTTATTTTACATGTTATATTTTTTCGCTTTATATATGCATGTAATTAATAATTGAAGATAATTATTAACTATTTATTTATCTTGTGATAAGTCCAAAAATATGAAAATTTTCAAACGCAATAAAACTGATAATTATAGGTACAAATCGATAAAAAAATCGATTTTATAGCTATATCTTTACCATATATTTGCTTTATTTTTATATGTTAGCATCATATTATTGTTTTATATATGTAAGTAATTTCTTCAATCATTAAATATATATTTTTTTGTGATAAGTCCGAAAACATGAAAATTTCCAAACGAAATCAAACTGATAATTTTAGGTACAATTCGGCAAAACAAAATCGATTTTATAGCTATATCTTTACCTTGTATTTTTTTGTGCTAGCATTATATTATAGCTTTATATATACAAGTAATTTCTTACTTATATAATATCCATTTTTCTTGTGATAAGTCCAATAATATGAACAATTTTAAACGCAATAAAACTGATAATTTTAGATACAAATCGATTTTATGTTTACATACATTCAAATCAATCGTTATAATTGTCTCAATTGGCTTCATTTAGTTTATGGTAATGTTTGGTTACAGCGTAAAGAAATCGGCAATTTTGCTTAAAGTTGGCTTTTTTCCCGGAAAACCTAACAGAACTGGGAAGAACCATTTGCAAAATAGACGTCAAAAAAGACCATTATTTCTTTTCTATTGTTTAAATACGCATAAGCATTAAAGAAACGCATGAAATAGTGTTCACATAGCATGAAAATAAAGGCTAAACTCTTTTTTCGCTTAAAGGAAAATAAATAAAATCAAGTTGACATAACAATGTACAATTGTTTTGTAGTTTACTGGACTATTACACTTATGTGTTAATAATGCTGCAAACTAAAAAAGAAATGATTGCACTACAATAGTCACTAGTTAAAAACACTGCAAATATTTAAGAATAATTGGATGTACTACCAAAGATTTGTATCTAAAGCACTGCAAATTAAATGTATAACCTTTCTAATGTATCTGGGTCAGGAATTTTTAAAATATATATTATGACTCTGGTCTCTTAGTCACATTAAATATTCAGCAGTCTGAGATTAATTCTTTAAGAACGGTATTTTTTCACAGTAAAAATTGTAATAAAATAATCGATCGGCCAATGTTGACTCGAAGAGATTATTCAATGCATAGTTAAAAGAGAATAGCGATTTCCAATTTATTATCAAATTATTATTGATATTATTATGAATATAGTCTATTCTTCATCTTCTTTCCAAATGATATGTATACTATTTGTTCAATTGATAGCGAGAATAACCTGGTGTATTTCTTAAAACTCACTAGGTCACAGTCACTGGTCTCTTAGTCACACTAAATATTCAGCAATGTGTAATTAATTCTTTGCAACGGTATTTTTTCACGGTAAAAATTGTAATATAGAAATAGATCGGTCAATATTGACTTGCAGTGATTATTCAATGCATAATAAATAGAAAACGAATATTTTTAAATTATAATCAAATTATTATTGGTATAACTATGAATTTAGTCTCTTCTTACTTTTCGTTGCTAATGATATGTATACTATTTGAGCAACAGAGAGCGAGTAAAACCTTGTGTGTTTTTTAACAGTCACTAGTTTCTGTAACTGTAATCGGATTTCAGCATGCTTCATCCCTATTTCGTAAGAATGTGGAAAGAGACGGTTTGACTTTCACAGTTAAATCTTTTACAATTTAATTAGTCAAAAGCTCAAACTGTATTGTTGCCTGCAAGGTATATCACACACACACATCTATGTACTATATATATATATATATATATATATATATATATATATATATATATATATATATATATATATATATATATATATATATATATATATATATATATATATATATATATATATATATGTATATATATATATATATATATATATATATATATATATATATATACTATATATATATATATATATATATATATATATTTATAGATTTATATATCTGTATATCTATTTATATATTTCTCCGAAATATAACCATACTTTAGAAAATGAGAAAATAATGCACACAAATGCAAATCCTTTAAAGAAAAATGCATGTTTATTCCATTCATTTCTCTTTATATATTTGGCCTATTCTTACTATTATTGATTTTATCTCCTACATTTATTATTATCATTATTCTTTCTATTAGCTCCTATTCTTAAAATTATTGATTTTATTTCGTATTCTTACTATTATTATTATTACTGTATCCTATTCTTACTGTTATTGACTGATTGTTTTGGAAAAAAATGTCTTATATGGAATTATTGTTTTGTAAGCTCAAGTTGTATTGTTAGCTGCAAAGTTTTTCACAGACACATCTATGTACTATATATCTGTATATTTATATATTTATATATCTGTATATCTATTTATATATTTCTCTGAAATATAATCATACTTAGAAAATGAGAAAATAATACGCACAAATGCAAATCATCTAAAGAAAAATGCATGTTTATTCCATTCATTTCTCTTTATATATTTCTCCTATTCTTGCTATTATTGATTTTATCTCCTATACTTACTATTATCCTTATTCTTTCTATTGGCTCCTATTCTTAAAATGTTTTATTTTATCTCTTATTCTTACTATTATTATTACTACTGTATCCTATTCTTACTATTATTGATTGATGGTTTTGGAAAAAAAATGTCTTACATAGTACTGTTTTGGATAATTTTTTTGGAGAAAGTTTTTTAACCGATAACCGCCAAGGGTGTATATATGCGTCTCGAGCACTCAATGATTTAACTGTTTTGGGCATATATATAAGTCTTCCAGCAATGCTTTTCTTAGTAATTTCCTGATTCTTATTAAGTACACTCCCTTATAGCACGTTTAAGATATAGAAGGTATACACATACGCATTACGGGACGGTTGATGAATCCAAGCGTAAAGCGTATATATATATATATATATATATATATATATATATATATATATATATATATATATATATATATATATATATATATATATATATATATATATATATATATATATATATATATATATATATATATATATATATATATATATATATATATATATATATATATATATATATATATATATATATATATATATATATATATATATATATATATATATATATATATATATATATATATATATATATATATATATATATATATATATATATATATATATATATATATACATATATATATACATATATATATATATATATATATATATATATATATATATATATATATATATATATATATAATATATATATATATATATATATATATATATATATATCTATATATATAGAACGAAATTATTTGACTACGATAAATGATATACACATATAGATAAGAGTACATAACATAGCTAAATAAACAATTACATTATTGATATTCATAATATGGGAGAATATTTCAACATCAATGGTAAACATTCTTCATGTTATCCCAAACATCATAGATGCAACCAAGAATAAGAAGATTAAAATGAAAAAATCACTAAATTGTCTTACTTAAAGAAGATAACGAAGCGGCTTATTTCTAAGTCATGGATTATTTATAAAAAGAAACTGAATGTGGTAAAGTTAAACATCATGTGTGACACATAAATGATACTACTGGCATACCCCGTGACCTTTCCACCTCTGAAACTGATTGATTATTACTATTAAACAAACATATTTTCTTTCTCACTCTTCAATAGCCGTCCCAAATTCGTTTGTATTCAGATTTGTAACAAGCTATATAAAAATCTATACGTAGCTCACTTGGTAACAAGAGAATGCAATATGCTTTAAAAATATCACACATACTACTGGCATACCCCGTGACCTTTCCACCTCTGAAACTGATTGATTATTACTATTAAACAAACATATTTTCTTTCTCTCTCTTCAATAGCCGTCCCAAATTCGTTTGTATTCAGATTTGTAACAAGCTATATAAAAATCTATACGTAGCTCACTTGGTAACAAGAGAATGCAATATGCTTTAAAAATACGCAGCTCACTCTTTTAATGCTGGCGCATGAATCTCTAATAAGTCATTATAAAAGCTATTGGCAAATAAGAATTGCTAGAGGTAGCATCGTGAGAATGGGTTACTCGTGAATCCTGGCTGAGTGGTTCTCTATTGTTATGTAGCCTCCACACTATGGCCAATCGTCCCTGATGGGGACCTTGAACGATTGTTCACACCTTGCATCTATATGGCGATTATATGAGCCCAGCGACTAGATTCGTCCATATGGATTTTGATGGCATGCGCATTTTAATTGCGCATCTCGCTACGTTTGATCTTTGAAAAAAAAGCACCTCCGAAGCCATCGTCCGATAAGACTATTTTATCGTCTGCCACCATCGACCACGATACGCCATACCCAAACCAAACGGTGGTAATGGCTTGCAGTGGACCATAGTGTGGAGGGGCCTGTAGAGTGAGGACGCTAGCCACGAACCACCATGTTTGATGGTTAACTGTTATACTGTAATTCATACATAAAGTATTATAAAGAAATAATTATATCTCTGACATTTCATGTAGCTGCATAGGCTGTCACACACACACACACACACACACACACATATATATATATATATATATATATATATATATATATATATATATATATATATATATATATGTATATATATATGTATGTATATATGTATGTATGTGTGTGTGTGTTTAATAAAAAAATAAAAATATTTGAAGTTAAATCAGTAATTTTAATTAAAGTAATTATTTCATATTTTTATTCACTGTTGGATATTACAAATAATATGCATATTTGTTCATTTCATTAAATTGGTTTTCATTGTCTAGGCTAAAATTCCCTAAATTTATATTTAGATTTATTTTAATGAAATAATTTACTTTCCTACCATCACTAATAAAACTAATGATACTGAATTCTTAAACCGACTCATTTCATCACAGTTAAGGAAGAATCACGTAACATAAAAGACCTGCTTGCGAAGTGTGCCTGCATTTGTATGTAAGTGGTACTCCTAATCAAACTTTCAAATCTGTTGAAACGCCTTGACTTATTTTCTAAATCGCATGAACATAAAATTGTATCTAAGGAAACACAGATAACGAAATCTTAATTGGATATCTTTATTTATTCCTCTAAGCAAATGTCGGTAGCAGCATTGTTATTGCTTGTTAGTTTGAAATATACCTAGAATTCGTACTTAAAATTCAGCAGTAAATAAATTCTTTTCGTTTGCGTAATAAGTATCTTATATCTTAGATTTTCAAGACTGAAATATAGTTTTATTTTCAAGTTTCATACTCCTCTGCTTTTGAAAATTTATACAGTATATTTCATATTCATAAATTTTTCAAGTTCTTTTCAGCGTGAATTTAAGTTTTTTCTGTCCTTTTGCGTTAGGAAAGATTTTTTATTTGTTCTTTGCTCATTTCCGAGTATTTTCATGTATGTAATGGATAAAGGTAGTACATTGTAAAGGTTTTATTGTATTATTAAACAATTAATATTACAGTTAATAAAATATTAAAAAAATAAAACTATATACACCTGAATCCGAAAAATACAATTTTTTATTAATGTCAGTGTTTAAGAAAATATATTTTGGAATTAATTTAAACATGGAAAGCCAGGGTTTAACTTCTTTGCGAAAACAGCTGAATCGGCTTTACAAGCAAAATACGAAGAGCATGTGCAGATATTCACTCCCTACCCTCACCCTGTCATGATGTATAAGGAGAGCAATCAGTATTATCACCTGCCAAAATAGTAAAATCACCTGCCTTAGGCTTAAATGACCTTGGATATAGGAAAAAAATATTCTATTTTAAGGCTCCTCCACACTATGGTCCACTGCAAGCCATCATCAGCCATCTGAAGGGGTTTTAGCTTATCATGGCCGATGGCGGCAGACGATAAAATAGCCTTGGCGGACGATGGCTTCAGAGGCGGTGTTTTTCCAAAGATCAAAGGCAGCCAGATGCGCAACTAAAGTGTTCAGCAGACCCTATGGACGAATCAATGCGCTCAGCTCATTTAGTGGCCCAGCGTGTCGATGCGACCCGTGAACCATCGTTCGAGGTCACCATCAGGAAGTGGTGAACAACTGGTCATAGTGTGGAGACTACATTAGAGTTTGGACTTTGCAAAATTTTATCTGCTGTGTCCAGGTGCACACAAATGCATATAGTAAACTTAAGTGGCGAGTGAGTCATATGTGTAGCACGAACAGGGCCTGAGCACAAGCCAGCACGGGCACTTGATTCATGTGCCCTGAGCTAGAAAATTTAGTCGTCGAGTGCTTGAAACACATATTAATTGGGGAAAAATTGCAAACTTATGCTACCATCATTAAGTTTTAATAAATTATTGTACGAGGTAATTGTGTTTGTCATGAACTATATTGTTTCCTATTTACTTTAATTTTACTATTATTTACCTGATAATTAATTCCCTCAACAAACCTGGTGCTCTTTTTATCCTATGGGTTATTGCATATTTATAAGACAGATTATTAGCAACGTACCACTATAAACCATTAAATCATCTCATCAATTTAAATTATTTTTAATTCTATTATTAGTTATTTTCTGCACCACAGAGCTTGTGAGTGTGACAAGGTAAAAATAAAAAAAAGTGGGTAACTCTTGATCTTTAAAAGTCTTTAAATTTTAACATCGCTAAACAGAGATAATAATGATTACGCAAAATGAAAATTTGGTATTTTGATTTTGAATATTACTTTAATGATTATTTCTTAAATATGTTTGTTAATTCAGTGTTATAATTTTTATATAAATGTAATTATGATAATAACTTTTTCAAAGGGGGGTAAAGGGCACAAAAATTGGATTGTGCCCTGGACACAAAAGTATCTTAGTCAGGCCGTGAGCACGAACTAAAGAGTTAAAAGTTTAAAAAGTCGTAAAGAGTCTGAGTGTTAAAAGAGTCAAAACTGGAAAATGAAAAAAAAAAAAAAAAAAAAAAAAAAAAAAAAAAAAAAATATATTATTTTCAATACAAATAGTAAATGATAAAGTGCCGGTTGGTGGTGGGGAGGGGGATTCTTAAAAATATCGGTTGAAAGAATTGGGCTTTTTCTGTATTCTTGAAAAACCTTCAGTATTCTTGAACCTACTGAAAAGCCA
>CM063511.1:131413708-131416208 GCA_032207245.1 Pardosa pseudoannulata
TATATATATAATATATATATATATATATATATAAATATTATATATATATATATATATATATATATATATATATACATATAATATATACATATATATATACATATATATATACATATATATATACATATATATATATATAATATTATATATATAAATATGTATGTATATATATATATATATATATATATATATATATATAAATATATATTAATATGTATATAATATATATATATATATATATATATATTATATATATATATATATATATATATATATATATATATATATATATATATATATATATATATATATATATATATATATATATATATATATATATATATATATATATATATATATATATGTATATATATATATATATATATATATATATGTATGTATACTACTTGGCTTAATACAATTGAGGTTCAAAGAAAACCGAGTAAAAAAGTTATTAGGTTGATAGAATACAACATTTAGTTTCTAATTTGTATGCAATGGCTTTCTAAAAAAATTAAGCTGTGAAGAATAATCAGCAGTTTGCTCTACCATGTGCCTCCAAATATTTTTATTAGGTTTCCCCAATTTTCCTGGACAACTAATGGTGCTATTAAAAAATGTGTGTTAAAAAGTAATTCAATTATTAACTGATTGACTGGTTAAAAAATAAAAAACAAAGCAGATGAATGAACTATCATTTGTAATCTAAACAAGTTACATAATCTTCATTATCATCCATCGTTGAAAAGCAAATCTATTGCCTTATTATATTTCAGAATGAAATAGTTTCAAGAAATAGAGACACTAAATCCATCATTTTGTGGATAACTTTGTAGAAATAGGATGTAGTTAAAGTTAGGCGTGGAAAGTTTAAGAGCTATTAAAATTTCAAAAATTCATAGCAATATTTATTGCGTGTATAAATTACTCTCAAATAACATTAAAGTATCAACGAAAGAAGTTGCTACGGTGAAAATGGCAGTCATTTATTTCAGAAGTTCCTTTCCCAACATTTTCTTTGTTTGAACTTATCTTCAGTCATAGACAAACGGGGTCATCTGTTATAATGTTTTAACATTTGCAGCATAAATTTTGTGCTGCTGTGCGAAATAACAGTTTCTGCTGAGAAATGTAAACCTATTATTTTGGAAAACAAATTACAATACATATTATTAAGTATAATAGTATTACAGAACATTAAGTTCAATAAAGATAAAAGTTTTAAAGTGAAACCATGGAAATAAGAAATACTTTATGTGTAAATAAATCGTTCATATTTTTTAGATATCGACGCCTATCGTTCCTTTTTATATCGTTATCATATTATTAGCTACTATATCATTATTAAATATCTTTAATATACCTTTATTATATATCATTAATATATCGTTATTAAATATCTTTATTATATCATTATTATATATTGTTAATATATCATTATTATATAGTTAATATATCGTTAATATATATTGTTAATATATCTTTATCATATTATCAGCTAATATATCGTTAATATAACGTTATAATATACAGTTAATATATCGTTAATATATATTGTTAATATATCTTTATCATATTATCAGCTAATATATCGTTAATATATCATTATTATATATAGTTAATATATCATTATTATATATTGTTAATATACTTTTATCACATAATCAAATATATCGTTAATATATCGTTACTATATAATATTAATATATCTTTATAATATTATCAGCTAATATATCATTGAAAAAATCTAATGCTCAATTGGTGCTCAGTAGGTGGCACCCATGTAAAAAATCTATCAAATTTTCAAATATCTGTGGACGAATCATGACAAATAGTCTTATCT
The DNA here is from genome assembly GCA_032207245.1 of Pardosa pseudoannulata. Classification (NCBI taxonomy): domain Eukaryota; kingdom Metazoa; phylum Arthropoda; class Arachnida; order Araneae; family Lycosidae; genus Pardosa; species Pardosa pseudoannulata. The sequence goes on from CM063511.1 coordinate 131,415,552, forward strand.
GTAATAAAGCTTCATTTTACATACGTAGCAAATATATTGCTAATATATCTTATATGGTTATTATATATTGTTAATATATTTTTATCATATTATCAGCTATTATATCATTAGAAATGTCTGATGTTCCATCGGAGTGTGTTATTCTTTTTAAAGAAGGTAGATGGCACTCATGTAAAATATCTACCAAATTTTCAAATATCTATGGAAAATCATGACAAATAGCCTTATCTGTAATAAAGCTTTACTTAACATACGTAGCAAATAATTATATCAACACAAATATTTTCGTATTTACAAATGACAACTTTTATTACAATGGCAACTGTTATATAAGATGTTATGTAATCATTAGTGATAAGCTGTCATGTTAGACAACTGTTCACTAGTGAGAAAATACTATTATATTAAAGTTGTTTTAAATTCTGTTGACTCGGATATTACACTTGGTATGCGGGTATACTTCAACGTCAACTTACGCGTGCAGCGGACGTTTGTTCGTGAATCGAGCGAAAGTTTAGTTATTCAGAAAAATCGTAGTAAATCTGAAACTACTTTGTTTTTATAAACGAAACTGTTTTTATTTTACACTTTAGTATATACTGTATGATTATTTAACAAAAAAACAATACTTTTACGAAATCACAAAAATAAACGTCC
>CM063511.1:131421208-131458708 GCA_032207245.1 Pardosa pseudoannulata
ACTCAAAGTATATCACCAAATATGTGGTCATGTCGCCAAATGTAGCCGCTAAAGTTATAGTTAAACGAAGCCTCACCAGCAAGCAAAAATTGTCATTTTGTAATTACACACACACACACACACACACACACACACACACACACATATATATATATATATATATATATATATATATATATATATATATATATATATATATATATATATATATATATATATATATATATATATATATATATATATATATATATATATATATATATATATATATATATATATATATATATATATATATATATATATATATATATATATATATATATATATATATATATATATATATGTATATATATATATATATATGTATATATATATATATATATATATATATATATATATATATATATATATATATATATATATATATATCTATATATATATATATATATATATATATATATATATATATATATATATATATATATATATATATATATATATATATATATATATATATATATATATATATATATATATATATATATATATATATATATCCAATAATTATAAAACTGGTGGACAAGGAGAAAGCTAATCAGGTGACAGTAATAACGATGCAGTGAGGCCATTGAAAGAGATAGGCACAAGTCTAATTAAAACATTATTTTAAAGCTGGAGCTGCTAAAACGGACATCTTTACTAGTCAGAGAAAGACAAAAAATCACCCTGCTCGAACAGAGGTGCACACATGAGCGAAGACAGAAAGAATTTTCTCAATTGACAATTGACAAGAGATACACAACGAATTTAAGTGTTAAGTTCAGAGAAAACGCAGAGCCAGTTGCCAGCGACAGCTGAAAAACGTGTTGAATAAACAGAAAACTTACATCTGTAGTATATAAATCTTTGGGAAATGTATTGAAATACTTTAAGTCGAGGACGCTCCTTTGATTAATACATATATTGGCTGGTAAATAGATTTTGAGGAATTAGCATGGAAGAGAGGAGGTTTTTAAGGAAATATTAAAATTATACAATTTTGATATATTATATATATATATATATATATATATATATATATATATATATATATATATATATGTATATATATTTATTTATTTATTTATTTATATATATGCATATACATATATACATATGTACACATGCATTCACACATATAGTGCTTGAACAGTAATTACCAATCTTGACTTAAGTACATTTAATTTTTATCGTAACAATCAACATCATATAATAAAAGTTAAATTAACATTTATATAAATTACATCTTTGTATCATTAGAAACAGCTTTATATGCTTAAAGAACAGGGAAATTTAAACTTGGGTGATCATAAGTAAAAAAAAATCAAATCAAAGGATGTGACGTTTAATATACTTTAGAGGAGTAAAGTTAATAATACAATAAAGGATCTGCACCTTTTTCCGTTTCTCTTTCACATCAAATAAGCTGAGTAGTTAAGCATATAAATAAAGCCAGTTTGAATTCAACTAGTACTTCTATATATCTTCGGTGAATTTTATTCATATTCTCAATAATAAACAAGGAAACAAAAAATTTCGCTTTCAATATACGATTTTATAAAAGTTTTTACATAGCTTGGTGTCGAAATGACTTTACCCGTCGTTCTCGAGTTCAGTGCATTTCTTTTATTTCAAATAACACAAAAAAATAAACCTTTCAATATTATAACAGAAAAAAATAAACGTTTTAAAATATTTATTAACTTTAGAACTGTTTTGATTTAATGAAATATAAAAACCTTTTATAAAAACTGAAAAATTAAAGAAAATATTCGTCGAATATGTATATTTTTTTCCGTTTCATTTAGATTTTCTGAAATAAAATGTAACTTGACAGTTTTTAATACGAAAAAATATATTTTTTGAGGGATCAACATGAAACAGTTTAAAAGGAATTTTAATTAGAAAAACTCGAATAAAACATTAACATATCCCCCGGAAATACAGATAAATGATTGCTTTTAAAATGCATTTAGTATTTTATTCTATCACTAAAGTATATATCCTTAATACTGGCTGGTTTTTTTGTTGATGATCGCTTAATTGAAATAACTACGAAATTCACTAAGTGGAAAAAAATACTCTTTTATTTAAATAAATGAAAGTGCATGTAGTTACGTATTTACTATTTTAAAATATGAAAACTATGTTGCCTATGGAATACAGTTTGTTTATCAATATAAACTATTTACACTGAATAATAAATAAATAATTTGTATTTTCTAATATTTTAATCAATTCCGAAAGAAATAATATTTAATGATATGTTTCTTATACAAGCAAGATAACAGATGGTAAACTTGAGAATAATTTGGAATTGGCTGAAATCCAGACTCAACGGAAAATATATCTAACTTTTTTAACAAATATCTTTTAACTGTAGATGGGTAGATTCACAGAAATATAAATGGAAAATAAATGGGATTCACCTTAAAGAATCCAACTGCATAACGCACTAATAATACGCACTAAATCATTATTTTTCCTATGCTGATCAGGGGAAAATGCTTCTCTAATATATATATATATATATATATATATATATATATATATATATATATATATATATATATATATATATATATAATATATATATATATATATATATATATATATATATATATATATATATATATATATAATATATATATATATATATATATATATATATATATATATATATATATATATATATATATATATACATATATATACATATATATACATATCATATATATATATATATATATATATATATATATATATATACATATATATATATATATATATATATATATATATATATATATATATATATATATATATATATATATATATATATATATATTATATATATATATATATATATATATATATATATATATATATATATATATATATATATATATATATATATATATATATATATATATATATATATATATGTATTAAGATATTCCCCGGAAATTAAGATAAATGATTGCTTTTAAAATGCATTTAGTAATTTTTTCTAATACTAAATTAGTATATATCTTTAATACTGGCTTTTTGTTTTGTTGGTGTTTGCCTAATTGAAAGAACTACGAGTTTCACTAAGTGAAAAAAAAATATCTTTTATTTTAATAAATGAAAGTACATGTAGTTACGTATTTACTATTTTAAAATATGAAAACTATGTTGTCTATGGAATACAGTTTGTTTATCAATATAAATTATTTACACTGAATAATAAAATATTAATTTGTATTGGCTAATATTTTAATCAATTCCGAAAGAAATAATATTTAATGATATGTTTTTTATACAGGCAAGATAACAAATAGTAAACTTGAGAATAATTTGGAATTGGCTGAAATCCAGACTCAACGGAAAATATATGTAACTTTTTTAACAAATATCTTTTTACTGTAGATGGGTAGATTCATAGAAATGTTTGATTTATAATAAATGGGATGCACCTTAAATAGTCCAACTGCATAACGCACTATTTTTAAGCACTAAATCATTATTTTTCCTGTGCTGAACAGTAGAAATACTCATATATATATATATATATATATATATATATATATATATATATATATATATATATATATATATATATATATATATATATATATGTGTGTGTGTGTGTGTGTGTGTGTGTGTGTGTGTAAATGCATGAACACGTAGTGTTTGAACAGTAATTACCAATCGTGAATTAAGTACATTTAATTCTTATCGTAGCAATCATTATGTTATAATAAAGATTTTACATAGCTTGGTGTCGAAATGATATTACTCAGCTTTCTAGAGTGCAGTATATTTCTTTTATTTCATATAAAATATATAAATAAACCTTTCAATAATAAAGGAGAAAAAATAAACGTTTTAAAATATTTATTAATTTCAGAACTGTTTTTATTTAATAATACATAAAATGCTTTATAAAAAAATCAAAATTTAAAGAAAATATTAGTCGAATATGTATGTTTTTTTAGTTTCGTTCAGATTTTCTGAAATAAAATGAAACTTGACAGTTTTTAATACGAGAAAAAACTGTTTTTTGAGAGTTCAACATTGAACAGTTTCAAAGGAATTTTAATTAGAAATAACTCGAATAAAACATTAGCATATCCCCCAGAAATAAAGATAAATGGTTGCTTTTAAAATGCATTTAGTATTTTATTCTAACACTAAATAAGCATATATCCTTAATACTGGCTGGGTTTTTTGTTGATGTTCGCTTAAAAGAAAGATCTACGAATTTCAGTAAGTGAAAAAATACTCTTTTATTTCAATAAATGAAAGTGCATGTAGTTACTTATTTACTATTGGAAAATATGAAAGATATATTATCTATGGAGTAGAGTTTGTTTATTAATGAAAATTATTTGCACTACATAAAAAAATAATAATTTGTATTTGCTAATATTTTAATCAATTCCGAAAAAAATAGTACTTAACGATATATTTTTTTATTCAAGCAAGATAACAGATGGTAAACTTGAGAATAATTAGGAATTGGCTAAAATCCAGTATTAAGGGAAAATATATCTAACTTTTTTGACAAATATATTTTAACTGAAGATTGGTAGATTTATAGAAATATTTGATGGAAAATAAATGGGATGTACCTTAAAGAGTCCAACTGCATAACGCAGTATTATGCTGATGACTGGAAAATGCTTCTAAAAAAAATATATATATATATACATATATATATATATATATATATATATATATATATATATATATATATATATATATATATATATATATATATATATATATATATATATATATAATATATATATATATATATATATATATATATATATATATATATATATATATATATATATATATATATATATATATATATATATATATATATATATATATATATATATATATATATATATATATATATATATATATATATATATATATGAATACATGAATGGACACATACACGCATATTGTTTGATCAGTAATTACCAATCATGACTTAAGTACATTAAATTTTTATCGGAGCAATCAACATGATATGATAAAAAATTACTTAACATTCATATAAATTACATCTTTGTATCAATGCAAACAGCTTTATAGGCTTAAAGAACAAGGGAAATTAAACTAGGGAAAGTACATGTAAAAAATAAAATAAAATTACGTTACGTTTAATACACTTTACAGGTTTATAAAGATAATAATACAATAAAGGATCTGAACTTTTTTCCGTGTCTTATTGACGAGATATAAGCGGACTAGTTAAACTGATCAATAGAGCGAGTTTGAATTCAACGAGCACTTATATATATCGTCGGTGAATTTTATTCGTATTCTGAATAAAATATAACAAAAACAAAACAATTTCGCTTTCAATATACGATTTTACAGAATATTTTGCGTAGCATGGTATCTAAATGACATTGTACGTAGTTCTGGAGTTCTGTATATTTTTCTTATTTCAAATAAAATAAAAAAAATAAACCTTTCAATATTATAACAGAAAAAATATTATAACAGATTCAATATTATAACAGAAAACGTTTTAAAATATTTATTAACATCAGAACTGTTTTGATTTAATAATACATAAAATGCTTTATAAAAAATGAAAAATTAAAGAAAATATTCGTCGAATATCTATGTTTTTTTTTTCGGTTTCATTTAGATTTTCTGATTTAAAATGAAACTTGACAGTTTTTAATAAGAAAAAAAGCTGTTTTTTGAGAGATCAACATCAAACAGTTTCAAAGGAATTTTAATTAGAAATAACTCGAATAAAACATTAACGTATACCCCGGAAATAAAGATAAATGATTGCTTTTAAAATGCATTTAGTATTTTATTCTAACACTAAATAAGTCTATATCCTTAATACTAGCTGGGTTTTTTGTTGATGTTCTCTGTATTGAAAAAAATTCGAATTTCACTAAGTGAAAAAAATACTCTTTTATTTAGATAAATGAAAGTGAATGTAGTTACTGTTTTACTATTGGAAAATATGAAAGTTATATTATCCATGGAATAGAGTTTGTTTTTCAATATAAATTATTTGCACTAAATAACAAAATAATAATTTGTACCTGCCAATATTTTAATCAATTCCGAAAGAAATAATATTTAACTATATGTTTTTTATACAAGCAAGATAACAGATTGTAAACTGTAAAATAATTTGGAATTGGCTGCAATCCAGACTCAACGGAAAATATATCTAACTTTTTTAACAAATATCTTTTAACTGTAGATTGGTAGATTTACAGAAATATTTCATGGAAAATAAATGGAATGTACCTTAAAGAGTCCAACTGCATAACGCACTATTAATACGCACTAAATCATTATTTCTCCTATGCTGATGAGTGGAAAATGCTTCTATAATATATATATATATATATATATATATATATATATATATATATATATATATATATATATATATATATATATATATATATATATATATATATATGTGTGTGTGTGTGTGTGTGTGTATACATGCATGCACACATACATACATAGTGTTTTAAGAGTAATTACCAATCATGACTTAAGTACATTTAATTTTTATCGTAGCAGTCAACATGATATGATAAAAATTACTTAACATTCATATACATTACATCTTTGTATCAATACAAACAGCATTACAGGATTAAAGAACAAGGGAAATTAACCTTGTGTGAGCACATGTGAAAAAAATAAAATAAAAATACGTTACGTTTAATACACTTTACAGGAGTAAAGTTAATAATACAATAAGGGATCTACACCTTTTAACTTGTAGTTTTGACGCCAAATAAGCGAACTAGTTAAACTGATCAATAAAGCCAATATGAATTCAGCTAGTACCTGAATATTTTGTTGGTGAATTTTATTCATATTCTGAATAAAAAACAATGAAAATAAAAAAATCTCGTTTTCATTATAGGATCTTATAAAATATTTTACATAGCTTGGTGTCGAAATAACATTACTCAGCATTCTAGAATTCATTATATCTCTTTTATTTTGAATAAAATAAAAATTAAACCTTTCAACATTATAACAGGAAAATAAACGATTTAAAATATTCATTAACTTCAGAACCTTTTTGATTTAACGAAACATAAAATGCTTTATAAAAAATGAAAAACTAAAGAAAATATTCGTCGAATATGTATGTTTTTTTTCAGTTTCATGTAGATGTTATGATATAAAATGAAACTTGATAGTTTTTAATACTTAAAAAATGTTTTTTGAGAGATGAACATCAAACAGTTTCAAAAGAATTTTAATTATTAATAACTCGAATAAAACATTAACATATCCCCCAGTTATAAAGATAATTGATTGCTTTTAAAATGCATATAGTATTTTATTCTAACACTGAATAAGTATATATCCTTAATACTGTCTGGGTTTTTTGTTGATGTTCCCTTTATTGAAAGAACTACGAAATTCACTAAGTGAAAAAAATTCTCTTTTATTTAAATAAATGAAAGTGCATGTAGTTACTTATTTACTATTCGAAAATATGACAGCTATATTATCTGTGGAATGCATTTTTTTATCAATATAAATTATTTAAACTAATAATAAAATAATAATTTGTATTTGCTAATATTTTAATCAATTTCGAAAGAAATAATATTTAACGATATATTTTTATATACAAGCAAAATAACAGATGGTAAACTTGAGAATAATTCGGAATTGGCTGAAATCCAGACTCAAGGGTAAATGTATGAATTTTTTTTAACAAATATCTTTTAACTGTAGATGGGTAGATTTAGAGAAATGTTTCATAGAAAATTAATGAGATGTACCTTAAATAGTACAACTACATATACGCCCTATTAGTATGCACTAAATTATTTTTTCCGATGCTGATGAGTGGAAAATGCTTGTACTCCGCTTATTAACACATTGTATGCAGGACACGTACTAGTACGTTTTCTGACGATTAATATTTGTGCGAATGACACGTACTAGTATGTTTTATGACGATTGATGCTTGAGCGTGGGTCAGGCACTAGTACAGCTTTGCGTAACAACATAACCATGTTGTGGGTACAAAAATAACAATATATACAGGAAAACGAAGCTGAAAGTTCTTGTCTACTACATAGATTTTGGAAAAATTTAGACAAATAAAAACTAGTTTTACATCAGTTGATGCGGAACCACAGAACGGGAAAAAATTTAACTGTATACTACTATTTCTATTTGATTTTTCCTATTTACGATACTATTATAAGTTTATCCACTAAAAAATATTTTTGTTTACAGAAATCTTATGGTTGTTATTTATATATTTCTATTGATATATTTGTTTATATATTTCAATATAAAATACGAAAAGATGGTTAAAAATTAAAGAATTTTTGATCTATTAAGACTTAACTGAATATCTCAATTTAAGCGCAAAACGCCCGCTCCCATTACAATTTCGCTGCGAAATGTACCTTCACACAATGTGTTAAAAACCAATACTGTGGATTATATGAGATCGGGACAGCGTTTATACAAGAAAAGCTTCAGGTAAAAATATCTTAGAGCGCCATCTATTGACTAATATATAAATTAAAATTATTCAGTTAATCGTGTATGGACTTGAGTTGTATGCTGTATTGGGTATCAGTTTAAGCAGATTTCATTTGAAGAAATACAAAATATAAAAGACATTTTATTTTTGAGTAAAAGAATAAATTACTTCAATGTATACAGATTTTTAACATACCTATTGCAGTTAACCCTTAATTTGGCTAAGTCTGGCAGCTACATTTGATATGTATATTTGTAGCTACTATATAACAAAATTGTCAGCCACAGCGGACATTAATTATCTCAAAAATGGAAAACGATATATATATATATATATATATATATATATATTGTTACGAATTTCGCAAGTTGGCATGTATTTTTGCCGTATACTGTGTATTATAAGGGGTAAATCATGTATTTGGCGAGATATTGGCTCGTAGGCGATGTTTTTGGCGACTAATTTTTGTTCTTCCGAAATCATCAAATGTACAGGAAAATAGTCCTTCGTAATTCTCTAAAACCTCCTTTGCTACACTTTTCTGTTGGTCATTTAATTCAGAGTGTTCTAATAATTTCATTGTAAGATCTTCAGAAGACTTATTTGACCTGATTTCGAGATTTTTCTCTACACATTTGACTTGGCGACTTTCTTGACGATCGTTTGTACCTAGTACTTTCTAGAATATTCCAGTTTCTCCCGAGGATATAAATACCGGGGGCCGATCCTGATCGAAGTTCAGTTAGCTGAGAAATTTGCAGAGGTAAAGACCTACGTTGTTTGGCGCTAAGAGTTTTAGTGAACTATCGCCTGTGCTAGCCAGTTCTCGCGGTGTTGGCTTCTGTATTCGTGTTTTCCCTGCATTACAAATAAAGTGCTGTTATTTTTGCTGTCTTAATTCAAAGTCTACTCAATCCACTAACGCTACGCTTCATAAATTGGTAACAATATTGTTTATTTTACAGAGATCCTAATGTCTATACAGACATGAAAAAAAAACAGAAATTAAAAAACATTTGAAGAAACATCTTGTCAAATTAAGGTTTAAAATATGTGAGATTAATTTTATTTCATTTTATGGTGTTTTATTTTTTTGATTCATTCAAATTAATTGCTAGGAAAATTATTAATTAAAAATACAATCTTCAAGCATTTATGTTTGCTCTTAGTTTATTTTAAAGAGTAGCAATATTTACAAATAAAATTACAATTAAAAAATTACTTCTTTAAAATATCAATTATATAATACTTTAGAAACATATTTTTCAACCAAAATATATTCGCAACCTGCAATTTTAGTTTACCTCCCTAACGTATTGAGCAATATTACATAATTATTCACTTAGTAAATTAAGTATTAAAAGTACATTGTATCTAAAGATAAATATTTTCTTTCCAGATTTATTATCTCTTTTATAATACGTCTGTTGAATTTCAACATAAAATTAAATTTTCTAAGCGAAATAATTATATAATAGTGATCTATACTTATAAGTAAAATTTAAGATTATGAATATTGTTTGATAAAAATAATGTAAGCTCTAAAATTTTACATTTTATAACATTTCCCCAAAACATTTTTTTAAATTAGACTATTCACTGGGCATTATACATAGTATAAGCATAAAGAAAGTTGAAAGTGGTAACAAGTAATTTTAAAACTTAATAAAAACTGACAAATTATAATAAAAAATAGATTATTATAACATTATAATATGATTATAATAAGAAGTTGACAATTAAAATAACAAAATATAACAAGAAAATATAATTTTTTTTAAGGGGTAATATAATTTCTCCTTTTGGTGATTATTTAAAATTTTCCTCCCCATTGTTCTGAAGTAGTAGAGTCATACCGCTTCACATGTGATGAAAACCAAACAATTCCAAGCATCTTGCATATTTGGTTCCTCTGGCAATCGAGCCAATACAGTACATGGAATTTTAAAAATGTAAAGGACGTAGTTAGTACCTATAAATATTACACATTTCATAGATTAAAAGGAATATTATTATAATTAATATGCTTGTATGTATAGAAATATTTTGATTGATTTCTCGATGAAATTAATTTTACCCAGTACCTCTCAAGTTTAAAAATCTTTAACACAACAGCTAATTTTTAATGAAATATAAAATGTTCTTCTGTGTTAAGAATATTTTTCTAGATGTTAAATAAGGCTATAATTTCACGAAAATCATTTAGATTTATGATATAAATACATTGTAATAAATAAATAGTCCAGAATTAAAAAAAAAATAGAAAACCACTTGCGTCCAAAATAGCATATTTAAAAATTCAGAAACTATTTCTTTTTATTTTACATCAAATAGGATCTAATTATCTTCATTTTTTCTTTAAACTGAATGGTGTTAATATCAGCAATACAGCTTCTTTTGTAGCTTGATAAAAGGGAATTATTTCAATTTCTCAATTTCAGAAACAGTTTTATATCTTTATTTTAAGATATCAGATAACCTTAAATATATAGTATTCATAATAACAAAGATCTTTACCTTCTTTTTTATGTTACGTTTCTATCTTATATGCAATATAAAGTTAACTTAGGGGAAGTTAAATTCGATTTTTAACTTGCCGTATATTTTAGCTATTTTGCGAAACATACTATTATGTAGGAAAAACTATTTATTTTACTAATTAGACTGTTATTATAACTGTATAACTGTTAATATAACTGTTATTAAAAATGTAAAGGACTCAGTTAATAACTTTAGATATTTCACATTTCATAGATTAAAATTAATATTACTATAATTAATAATCTTGTATGTAAAGAAATATTTTGATTGATTTCTTGATTAATTTAATTACCCAGAGTACTTCTCAAGCTTAAAAGTCTTTAGCATAACAGCTAATTTTTAATCAAATATAAAATATCCTTCTGTATTAAGAATATTTTTCTAGATATTAAATAAGCGTTTAATTTCATAAAAACCATTTAGATTTGTGATAAAAAGCAATGCATTGTAATAACTAAATACTGCCCCCCAAAAAAGAAAAATAGAAAACCACTTGCCTCCAAAATAACATATTTAAAAATTCACAAACTATTTTTTTTTTATTTTACATCAAATATGATCTAATTATCTCTCTTATTATTTGAGCTGAATTGTATTATTATCAGCAATAGTTTCTTTTACAGCATGATAAAAGGGAATTATTTCAATTTCTTAATTTCTTAAAACAGTTTTATTTATATATTTATTTTAAGATATCAGATAACCTTAAATATGTAGTATTCATAATAACAAAGATCTTTACCTTTCTTATGTTACGTTTCTATCTTATATGCAATATAAAGTTATCCTGGGGGGAATTATATTCGATTTTTAACTTGTCGTATATTTTAGACTATTTTGAGAAACATATTATTATTTAGGAAAATCTATTTATTTTATTAATTAGGCTGTTATTATAATTGTATAACTCTTAACATAACTGTTATTAAAAATGTAAAGGAAGCAGTGAATAACTTAAGATATTTCACATTTCATAGGTTAAAGGAATATTATTATATTTAATATGATTGTATGTATAGAAATATTTTGATTGATTTCTCGATAAATTTAATTGCTCCCAGTAAATCTCAAGCTTAAAAGTATTTAACATAACAGCTAACTTTTAATCAAATATAAAATATCCTGCTGTGTTAAGAATATTTTTTCTAGATATTAAATAAGCGTTTAATTTCATGAAAATCATTTAGATTTGTGATATAATGCAATACATTGTAATAACTAAATATTGCACAAAATAAACAAAAAAAAATAATAGAAAACCACCCTCCTCCAAATTAACATATTTAAAAAATCTAAAACAATTTCTTTTTATTTTATATCATATAGGATCTAGTTATCTCTTTATTATTTGAACTGAATGGTGTTAATATCAACAATACAGTTTCTTTTGTACCCTGATAAAAGTGAATTATTCCAATTTCTCCATTTCTTCAAACCGTCTTATTTATATCTTTATTTTAAGTTATAAGATAACCTTAAATATGTAGTATTCATAATAACAAAGATCTTTACCTTCTTTTTTATGTTACGTTTCTGTTTTGTATGCAATATAAAGTTTTCTTGGGAGAAGATAAATTCGATTTTTAATTTGCCGTATATTTTAGGCTATTTTGAGAAACATACGATTATGTAGGAAAAACTATTTATTTTACTAATTAGATTGTTATTATAATTGTATAACTGTTAACATAACTGTTATTAAAAATGTAAAGGACGCAGTTAGTACCTTTAGATATTTCACATTTGATAGATTAAAAGGAATATTACTATAATTACTATTCTTGTGTGTATAGAAATATTTTGATTGATTTCTTAATTAATTTAATTGCCCCCAGTACCTCACAAGCTTAAAAGTCTTTAGCATAACAGCTAATTTTTAATAAAATAAAAAATATCCTGCAGTTTTCAGAATATTCTTTCTAGATATTAAATAAGGTTTTACTTTCCTGAAAATCATTTAGATTTGTGATATAAAGCAATTCATTTTAATAACTAAATATTGCCCTCCAAAAAAAGAAAAATAGAAGACCACTTGCCTCCAAAATAACATATTTAAAAATTCAGAAATTATTTCTTTTTATTTTACATCAAATAGGATCTAATTATCTTTTTATTCTTTGATCTAAATTGTGTTAATATCAGCAATACAGTTTCTTTTATACCATGATAAAATCGAATTATTTCAATTTCTCAATTTCTTAAAACAGTTTTTTTACCTTTATTTTAAAATATCAGATACCCTTAAACCTATAGTATTCAAAATATCAAAGATATTTGCCTTCTTCTTTCATAATCCGTTTCTATCTTATAAAGAATTTAAAATTATCTTGACGAAGTTAAATTAGATTTTTAATTTGCTGCATATTTTAAGCTATTTTTAAAAAATATACTATTTGGAAGAAAGAACTATATATTTTACTAATTAGACTGTTATTATAGAGCTTGTAAAACATTCAGCCTTAAAGCATAATTATTTATTTTATAATGCATTGAAAAAAATATGTTATAATGAAGCTAAGCTTTTACAGATAAAATGTTAACTTGATAAAATGGTATTAATACTCTTATTTGAAATATATGTATACTCACATTTACGACCTCTCGTTGTTGCAGAATCCTTTACACGAACAAAAATACAGTGTATCCTGACCAGATATGATTACCCTTGGAATTCTCATTTTCGAAATTCTGAGCAATTGTGTACTTACCTATGAAAAAATAAATTAATTAATATCAAAATCTAAACTAAAATATATATAAATAACCACAGAATTAGTCACATGTTTCGACATATACACAATCATAGACATTTATTTAAATAAATATGTATAAATAATTGTATAGCAGAAATATTTATAGTCCCAGAAATAATAATTGAAAGAATACATTAGGTTCAAATAAAATTATAAATGACATTGAAATGCATATTTTCCTTTTTTTATTTAAAAAAAAGCACTGATGTATTTATTGCTAATGAACAAAATAGAGTCTACTCTAATTTCTTAAGGTGAAGGGTTGTTAATTGAAGAGTATTCTATTGGTGAAAGAACTATTTTACTAAGTAAGTCCTCGTAATTTAGAATTAGGTTAGAAGCAGAAGACCCACAGGCTTAGCCTATCACCTCCAAATGTATTCTTTGGGAACTCGAAAATAATTACGATTAACAACCTATTAGGTTTAATTTTAACTGCTGTAATATTCGCACTGTAATCTATATTTACTTTTTATCTATATTTTAATTAAGAGTATAATTTCTAACTGACCTTTTTACATAGTATTTGATTAGAAATTGTATTAAATGATTTTTATTTCATTCTTATAACCCATATATATTGAGAGTGAAATTATCCGCAAAACCATACACCTCAAAAATTCGATAATTATAAACATTTCGTAAATAATCGACTACTTTTTCAAGAAAAAAGAAAATATTTAAAGAGTCAAAACTGTTTATGTTCAAATATTATAACTAAAAAGAACAACAATCAAGATCAAGAGTATAAAACATAAGGTACATTAGGTACCCTCAGATGCATGTGCACTTTTCAGGTATTACTATTTAGAATGAAAAATAGAATAATCCATATGATAAACTGGCGATAAACCTCTAAATGTGTATTCAAACCAAACTGAAAAACAGGCTTTGTCCTAAATTTTAATGTTCATGAATAACGTTTTAAAATTATAACTTACTACGTAGATAAATGTATTCGTTTTTCAGAAGATTGTTACTACAAATTGTTCAGTGATTTTGGGGAAGCAAATATGAACTCGGGTTACTTTATATATCTAGAAAATCACACATGCAGCAATTTAATTACTATTACTTAATGTCTTTCGGAAATTGCGAACAAAGAGCTAGAATCTGGTGATTTTATTCCCATTAAATTACAGATTGTTCAGTGATTTTGGGGAGGCAAATGTGAACCCGGGTTACTTCATATATCTAGAAAATCCCACATGCAGCAATTTAATTACTATTGCTTATTCTCTTTCGGATATTGCTGAACAAAGAGCAAGAATCAGATGATTTTATTCCCACTAAATTGTAGATTGTTCAGTGAGTTTGGGGAGGCAAATGTGAATCCGAATTACTTGATATATATAGAAAACCAAAAATTCAGCAATTTAATTACTATTACTTATTGTCTTTCTGAAATTGAGGGGCCAAGAGCAAGAATTACATGATTTTGTTTCTATTAAACTGCAGATTGTTCAGTGATTTTGGGGAGGCAAATGTTAACCCGAATTACTTTATATATAGAAAACCAAAAAGTCAGCAATTTAATTACTATTACTTATTGTCTTTCGGAAATTGATGGGCCAAGAGCAAGAATTAAATGATTTTGTTTCCATTAAACTGCAGATTGTTCAGTGATTTTGGGGAGGCAAATGTTAACCCGGATTATTTAGTATATCCAGAAAACCACACAGGCAGCAATTTAATTACTATTACTTATTGTCTTTCTGAAATTGTGGAACCAAGAGCGAGAATCAAGTGATTTTGTTCCAATTAAACTACAGATTGTTCAGTAATTTTTGGAGGCTGTTGTGAACCCCAATTACTTAATATATCTAGTACAGACAGCAGTTTAATTAATGGAGACGAGGTAACACTTTCTTTCGACACGTGAATTATATAGCCAGTGGACAGAAAATCAGCATTTATTCTAGCATTAAATTTGAGAGATGGGTAAAAAAGAAGTCAGAGAACACTTTCTTATCTGATATTTACCACCTGGAATATTAAGTATTAAAAATAAGGAGGAATAAAGGAGGAAATTTTGAAAGATATTTCAGGGTAATAGTTTTGATTTATTATATACATGAATTTCGGAGACAGAGGATTAATCTTGTATAATCAATACTTGGTTTAGGCTTTTTAAGTAGAGGATAGCTACATCCATTTCCAGATGGATATTACCGAATGTGACATCTACAAATTAAATATTATCATACAAATTGGAGTTATGAAAATCCGTCTCAAAACATTTCATAATATATATTTTATTACTTGATTATACATGTATTATTTTTTAGTTTCTTTTTCCATTCTATTCTAGTAGGCAATTTTTGATATCTTCACAAAAACTAATGATAAAAATTTCCACGCTTTTTTGACGTATATCTCTTCCAGTAGTTAGTTTGAAAGTGTTTACATATATTCCTCGAAATCCCTAAAATGGAATCTCGAATATCGCAATATTTTGTTTTTTTACAAGGACTTTTAAATATAACTTGATTTGGTATGCTTTTGGACCTCGTTTATACCGCATATACTTCTGGTACTATTGAAACTCTTTTTACATTTTTTTATATATTTCATATTCTCTTAAGAAAATATTACATATTTCATGTTTTTACATTGTAGAATAGAAATCAGAAAATACTAATAAATATCGGAAAATTCTAAATGTAAATTTAAGAATTTAAAAGATTCTGTGAGCTAACTTTGTTATCTTTAACTAATTTATAGAAATATTTTTCAAAAGGGTATGGATAATTTTGACATTTTAATGGACGCAAAATGAACATATAATGTGGTTAATTCTATACATAACTGTGACATATATTCTTAACTAAGATTAATGTAAATTTTACTTACACACAAAAGTATGGGAAAAATCTAATTGACATTCAGAACGTGTCTATTAGAAACATATACCTTCCCTGCATTATTCTGAGAATGAATGACTTACGTTTTACTAGAACATGTACATATTTCTAAATTTTATTGATTTTCAACTAATTATACTTTATAATTATATCTCGAAATGCATTGGCTTCGTAATAAACAAAATTTATTTGTTACAAATATGAAGTACCTTATTTAGAATACTTATGTTTAGCACTAATCTTAAAGGTTTAATTTAAAATTTCACCATGTTTTTTAATTGAATGTTGAAAATTGTTTCTGTGAGTTTCAAATTATTTCGTTAAAGCAATATTTCACTAAGAAATAAAATATCCACACAATTTATTTGTTTATAGAAATGTTTATACCAGCATGAATGTACAATTTTTTTCATAAAAAATGCAAAAAGCTACCTAAATATTTTTCGTTGAACAGCGTTCCCGGATGTTTGTGGCCCTGTTATATTGAACGTGCAATTTTCTACTCAGTTTCGTATTCCTAAATGCAGAAAACATCAAAACATCAAGGCAAAGTAGGAGTTAAAGAAGAAAAACAATGCATAGCCAAAACGATCCGTGAAACATTTTTCAGATGCTTGAAGAAATATCCCCCATGACATTTTGCTGTTTGCATACATATATATATATATATATATATATATATATATATATATATATAATATATATATATATATATATATATATATATATATATATATACATGCAAGGGTGTAGTGAGAAATTTTACTTTTATTCTCCCCTTTAACACATATCTCAAGATTTGTACACCAATTCTTACATATATAATATACATATACAGCAATTCTTCTGAGGGTTACAATCCCCATATCAACCCCCTTTGCTCTGCTACTTTATATATATATATATATATATATATATATATATATATATATATATATATATATATATATATATATATATATATATATATATATATATATATATACATATATATATATATACATATATATACATATATATATATATAATATATATGTACATATACATATACATATATATCATATATATATACATATACATATACATATACATATACATATATACATATATACATATATATATATATATATATATATATATATATATATATATATATATATATATATATATATATATACATATATATATATATATATATATATATATATATATATATATATATATATATATATATATATATATATAAATATATATATATAAATATATATATATATATATATATATATATATATATATATATATATACATATATACATATATATATACATATAATATACATATATATATATATATATATATATATATATATATATATATATATATATATATATATATATATATATATATATATATATATATATATATATATATATATATATATATATATATATATATATATATATATATATATATATATATATATCAATCAGTACATGCATATATAAGTCATGTAATAATTACAGGGTGTTAGTAAAACTGTCTTTTATTTTTCCCTTTTCAATAATTGGTTAAATTTAATTCCTTTTATTTGAGGATTATCTGCATCTTTATATTCTTTAAGAACAAAAAAAATAAATAGATTGGCTTATCTTGCACCCAATGACTTATTTAATGCTAAAAGTAACTGAACCATGTTTATGGCTTGCACCAGTGACACGTAATTTGCGAGAACACCGAAAAATATAATTCGTGACAGAAGTAAACGGCTTACAAGGATGTTCTTATGATACGCCTATTAACAAATACGACAAGAAAGAGGAAATAATGAGGATAGAATCGTGAAACGGAAAAAAAAATGCACATCCGTTCTTTTAATATCCATTAGCTCCGTAAATATTTTTAGAAGAAAGCTTGTCATTTCCGTGGCGCTTTCGTTTGTATATAAAGAGATTTTTGTCTGACGTAATGAGCAGTTTGTCCAACGTTAAAAATAAAGAATGGTCGGAACGAAGAAGGCTTTCTGTTTTTTCTTCGTTTTGTGTAGCTTTCTTTTTTTGATTTCTTATTATGAAGCTGACGCCCAAGTGCTGAGCATCAGAAGCCATCAACATCATCATGATAGCCCTCTAAGGCGTTTAGTAGCACCAACTCTGGCTTTAGGGGCTGTAATAACTTTAATCAGGGACACTTAGTTAAACTTATTCAGGAGTTTATTCAAAGTTAAAAACACAGAATGATTGGGACGAAGATAGCATTGTGTTTTCTCGTTATGTTTTTAGATTTTTTTTCATCCATGTAATTTATTGTGAAAATAACAGCCGGAAACTCGTTTTTAGCAGTCATCACCATCATCAAGAGAGTCCCTTAAGAAAAATAATAGTACCAACTTTGTTTTAGGTACTGTAACCAATTTTGTAAAATGCAATTCCTTAAATTTGATTTTCTTTTTCAAAATCCAAAGCAAAATAATAATTGTTAACAAGAGTGAAAATGTCATCTTTATTTTCTGAAGCTATTATGTGATTTTTCTTTTTGGATTTTTTGATTGGTTACTTCAATCTTCCTAAAACCCCTTAAGATGATCAGAAATTACAACTTTGGTTCTAAATTCGTTAATTATTTTAAAGACACTTTGTTAAATTCTTTTAGAAATGTGTGCAAAGTTAAGAAGGTTTTAAAAACAAGATTGTATGAAGAATGTATTTCATTTTCTATAGACCTTTTAGGTTAAAAACAAATCTATAGTACACATCTTTTTATGTCATTGTTGTTACATTGATTGTTATCAAATATTTTGAGTACCAGATATTGTCAGCAATAACACATTATTTTTTAATTGTATAGTTTTGAAATTATCCATCATTATTAAGACGTAAATTATTTTAAAGACACGTTGTTAAATTCTTTCAGGAATGTGTTCAAAGTTAAAAAGGGTTTTAAAACATTTTGTGAAGAATGTATTTCATTTTCTGTAGACCTTTTATGTTAAAGCCAAAGTTATAGTACACTTCTTCTTATGTCATTGCTATTACATTGATTGTTATCAAATGTGTTAGTACCAGATATTGTCAGACATAGGGTGTATATTTTGAATCAAAAACCCTTTAAAATTTTAAACACTCTAGTTTTTAGTTGTATAATTTTGAAATTATCCAACATTATAAAGACGTTAATGATTTTAAAGACACCTTGTTAAATTCTTTTAGAAATATTTTCAAATTTAAAAAGGATTTTAAAACATCATTGTATGAAGAATGTATTTCATTTTCTGTAGACTTTTTAGGTTAAAACCAAAGCTGTAGTACACTTCTTGTTATGTCATTGCTGTTACATTGATTGCTCTCAAATGTGTTTAGTACCAGATATTGTTATCCATAGGGTTTAAAATTTGAATTAAAAATCCTTTACAATTTTAAATACCGTATTTTTTAGTTGTATAATTTTGAATTTAGCCATCATTATTAAAAGGTTAATTATTTTAAAGACACTTTGTTAAATTCTTTTAAAAAGCTGTTCAAAGTTAAAAAAGTTTTTAAAACATGATTGTTTGCAGAATGTATTTCATTTTCTGTAGACCTTTTACGTTAAAACCAGAGCTTTAGTACAATTCGTGTTATTTCTTTGCTGTTACATATATCGTTCTTAAATGTGTGTAGTACCAGATATGGTCAACCATAGAGTGTATAATTTGAATTAATAACAATTTAAAATTTTAAACACCCTAATTTTTAGTTGTAAATTTAGAAATTATCAATCATTATTAAGACGTTAATTAATTTAAAGATACATTGTTAAATTCTTTTAGAAATGTATTCAATGTCAAAAAGGGTTTTAAACAATGATTCTGTGAAGCATGTATTTCATTTTCTGTAGACCTTTTAGGTTAAAACCAGAGCTGTAGTACACTTCTTGTTATAGCATTGCTATTATATTGATTGCTCTCAAATGTGTTTAATACCAGATATTATCAGCCATAGGGAGTATAATTTGAATTAAGAAATTATTTAGAATTTTAAAAACTCTATTTTTTTAGTTGTATAATTTTAAAATTATCCATCATTATTAATTGAAAATATGTTATGTTACGTAACGTTAATTGAATAATGACTTTTGCATATTGTCAGTACATGTTAAGTTTCAGTTTTGCTTATATAACTTCATTTTTTATGGTTTTATTTGTAATAAAAAATTTCCTTTAGGATACCAGTGCAGTCTTATGTATTCATAATAATTTAGCTGTTATTAAGTCTGAATTGTTAAGCAAATATGACTTAAATATTATGCTAAATAAAGCCATAGTAAAATGTTAAAAAAAAACATGGATGGTAGAAACTTGTGTAAATTGATTTGTTTGTGATTTTAATGAATGTAAAAGAAGAGAGAACTAAACAGTTTTACATTTGAATAGATTTATTGTATATATTTAAGTACAAATTTAATAAAGTTGTTTATTTTAAAGTCTTTTGTTGTTGTATAAACGTTTGGTAGTCGTTTCTTACATTTCAAAACTGTGTAGAAAGAAAGAGTTATTCATAGCATTTGACACTGCTTTACGAAAATCAAGTTTTCGAAGAATGGAAATAAATTTCAAAGAGGAATTCAGCTTTACTTACCATCTTCATACGCTCTTATTTCGCTCTTATAAATATCGTTCGATATAAAATTAAAATTTATTTAACAACAATATTTTAATGTAAGTACATTTTTATTCTATTCAATATATAAAGGAAATTTTAAAATCTGATTAAAATATTTATTCCTATGTTCTTTTTGATTCTCAGAAAATGAAGTAAATAGAAAGCCAAGCAATTCCTACAATATTCTAAAGCTTTCATTATAATATATAGATAAATATTAAAATTTCATTGGAGTTTTGAATACATATATATACACATACAGACATATATATATATATATATATATATATATATATATATATATATATATATATATATATATATATATATATATATATATATATATATATATATATATATATATATACATATATAACATTAACATCTGTTAATAATTTAATAATAAATGCATGAATATCTGCTTTGAAATTCTAAACTACATTTCATCGTCATTTATTCATGCATAGCTAGGTTCTGTGTTTGTTGTTTACAAAAATACAAGGATTGAGGAATGTACATGGTAATTATTGATTTCTAGAGATATGCATATCGCAGATAATAATTAATTGTGCACCATAAAAATTTTCCTTTCATCTTAAAACCGACTTTTCTTGTATCTGCAGAGAAAACATGTCCCAATTCAAAATCAGTTATTAGTAAAATACTCATTAAAATTAAATGATCTTTCCCGAAATATTAGAATTTATATATATTTTTTATGAATAATTCGTTAAACAAGCTTTTACATTATTTATTTGTACTTGTTTCATTTTTCTTTATTTAAAAATTTTAAATAAAAACAGGCTTCTAGCCATAATTCTATATTACCTGTGTATTTAAATATTAAAAATAATGCTCCTAAAGATAAAGAAATGGATAAACGATTTATAAAATTGTCAAAGGTTAAAAATGAGTAATTTTTTAATAAAGTCATTAATATATCTAAAATAGCTCTAGTTAGGTTTGTTTATTGATAATAATTCATAAGTTAAGAAAAATAGTACCACGTGAATTCGTCTAAAACTTAAGTATAGTCTTTATGCTTCAAAAATAGACTTATATGAATTTGCATGTACTATGTATTTAATTATGTTTTACTTTATGTTCATAGTAATTATAAAAACTTTAATATTGTTTTGAAAACGAAATATATATCATTATATAAAGTAAAGATGCAGAGTGAAGTCTTAACCCTTAATTTGGCTAAATTCGCTACAACGAACAATCAAATAAATAAAATATTTATAATACATATATATTTTTATCGATAATATATAATATATTAAATATATTATATATTATTATTATTAATTATTATTATTATTATTATTATTTATTTATTTATTTAAATATATTTTTGATTGATATTTGAAAAAATATCTTGTCAAATTAAGGGTTAAAAAACTAAGGTTGAATTATTATCTTGTTAGTAAACTGGTAACTAATAGAAATTTTTTTACTGTAAATGATAGATAAATGATGATAAATTTAAAACATTGTGAAGAATGTCCGTAAAAGTTATATTTTATATTATCATTATTACACAGTTAAAAGTAGACATTGGGTTTCGTAAGAATAATTTGTATGCTAATTATTCATATTTTTCTATCCTTTGGGATTCACCCAAAAAATAAATCAAGGAAAATTTTATAATCCGACGTTATGAAAAATATATCTTTTTAATTACATTCCATTAAGAACAAGAGTTAAAACTAAATGCGCTTTAGTTGTACCAAAACCAAGCAAAACATTTTGTAACAAAATGTGAAAAGAATTAAAAGAAATGTTATGAAAATTTTAGTAACATGAAAAGGAAAATGAAGTGATTATTAAATATATTTCCTGCTTCATTGTGTATTTTGTTACACATTCTTTTAACAAAGCTTTAAAATGACTTTAGTTCACAAAACCTTTTGAAAAGTGCCTATTATAATAACAAATAATGTGACAATTTAACAATTCAACTGCTAATTAGACCGCATTTATGATCACTTTTCCATGAAATATACCATTTGACATGTTATAAGGTAACAAGTGTTAGCAATTAAAAAGATCAATAACGAAAATTATTTTTATCCAAATACAAATGAGTACATTATGACCTATTTTTGTTTCTTTTAATGTTCATACTGAGCATAAATACATTAACACTGTTTTGAAAGCAAAATACATTTCAGTTTATGAAATAAAGCTATAGATATAAATCTTAAAAGTCTAATGTTGCATTTAGCTATCAATTAATTACGAGAATCACATATTGAAATTATTTTTAATATAAGGTATAATTGTTAACAGTTTAGTAGACAATTAATGAAAATTGTTTTAACTGAGTATATATGAGTACATTATATCGTATTTATGCTTTTTTATGTTCGTATAAAGCCTAAAAATTTTAATAATGTTTTAAAAATGAAATATATCTTATTATATAAAGTAAAGCTGCTGATCTAAATCTTAAAAAATAAGGTAAAATTTTGCTTTCATTTAATTACATGAACCACGTCATGCAATTATATTTTTCAACTTTAAAAATGTAAATATTTCATTACCAGTTTCTGCTTCCTTTATTAATAAAAATTAATTAGAAATTCATATATTCCGTAACATTTTCAAAAAACATAAAAATAAAATTTCCACTTTGAATTATAAATTACTATTACATAGAGAGTATTGTTTTCTCTAATAACAGCTATCGTTTAGATATATATTGTGTCTACCACTAAGTATTTGGACATTTATGCAAATGACAATATCTGCCGTCCTGAGGTACGTCACATCTTCCTCCAGTATACATCGTGTAGGAAACAGCATCGGCATTTCTCGCATACAAGATGCCGCGCAGTTCGGAGCTCTCTGATTTCGAGAAAGGTATAATTATCGAGTATCACAAATGTGGTCGATCCTTAAGGGACATATCTAGCTATCTGAAGTATCCAAAATTGACTGTGGCCTTTGTGATTAAAAAGTGGAAGATGAGCGGTGATTGTCGGAATGTGCGTAAAGTCTGCAGATCAACGACACTGGGAGATAGAAAGCGACGAGAGTTGTCCATAGATATTCAGAAGAACCGCACCCAACCGATGCGGTTCCCTCATCGGCGAGAAGTTTCAGCTGTCATCCGGGAGTATTGTTTCAATGAATACCATCCATAAGGAAGCACATCTGCTTATTTTTCATGGTCGTGCTGCTGCCCATAAGCCTTTGATCACAAAGTCCAACCTCACTGCTCCGTTAATGTGGGGCAATGCACATCGAAATTGGACCGTAGATCAGTGGAAACGGTTTTTTTGGAGCGACGAATCAATGTTTACCCTTTACTGTTAGGATGGGAGTGTCTGGGTCCTGCGTTTGTCTGGAGAACGTCTCCTGCCAGAATGCTTTGAACTAACAGTCAAGTTCGACGGAGATGGAATTATTATCTGGGGCTGTTTCTCCTGGTATGGTCTGGGACTCTTGGTCCCCATTCATGGTAAGCTCAAAGCCAATGCCTACTGCACTATTTTGAAAGGCAATGTGCTTCCTACGTTGTGGCGGTTTTAAGGGTTGGACCCCTGTTGATTTCAGGACGACAATGCCAGTTCTCATATTTCGAGGTTAAACAAGGCTTGGTATGGTGCCAATAGATTTCATCGAATGGACTGGCCTGCCCAGGCCCAAACCTGAACACTATCGAGAACATCTGAGACGAGTTGGATAGCCGAATTAAGGGGTGCACTACCAGTCCAATATCAGTGAAAGAACTTGCATGTCTACTCCAAGTCGAGTGGAAGACAATACCACTAGCTGTAATGCAAAAACTTGTGGAAAGTATGCCCCGGAGGGTACACGCTGTAATTGCCTCTCGTGGATTCTCTACCAGCTATTGGTTTTGAATAAAGTTAGTTTTTCTTTTCTATCACAAGTGTCGAAATACTCATAAAATAAATAATCATTAAAATTAATGTAATCTAAAACCTACAAGCTGTCGGTGAAAATGAGGTTATCACGCATTTAAGAATGCACATGGGACATTTTAGTGAAGCTATTGATAAAAAAACAGAAATAAAAATATCAATCTGAACTAGAAGTTTTAAGCACTATTACATAAGTGCGTTTTCTAATTATCTGTTAAAGTTTCAGACAGATTTATTAAAAACAAAATTAATAAGTTTGGAATGTCCACTTCTTAAGACAAATATAAATATGCATTATGGAGCCAAAGAGTATGAACTACTTGATTTGCCCGTGTTCTCTTTTATAATCCTGAAATTCCCTTAACTCGATTCAAAAGGCTTTAGACTTAATTTATAATCAATACTTTCCCTAATGATCTAACTAAACGGCAGAAGGCATTGCAAAAACGGATTCAGGAATGACGTCACTTAAATGATTGGAAGAATTTCGAGTATGCGATCTTGGAGAATCGATGATTTAAGCATTACTATTTTAGGACTTTCTGATAATGTGAGAACTGTAAATCACAATTAACTCTGCACAAAGATTAAAGAATAATTATAAAACTTTTTTTACGAAAAACGTGCAAAGATAATATACAAAATAGGTTTTGGTTGATTTGGTGTGTTATAGACATTATGTGCTCTATGAAGGCTAATTACATTGGTACCTTATTTTAAAGCTAATTCTGATTAGTTACGAATGTTCAAGCTAAATGCGGTACCAACAAACAGCACTTTACAGTTTGAGATAATGTCTGGAAATAAAATTCTGGAAGTGTTCACGAAAATAGTGTTATAAATTCAGCTTTTGAATTCAAAAACATTCTTCCTTAAAGTATCGAAATATTGTAGAATGAAATTATTGTCATAGAATTCCATATCTAAATTAAATTGCTTTATAGATAATACAACTATAAACACACAATTTTTGTGCTTATCCAATAAAATGATATTTTAATATCTTAAAAACTGGGATATAATATATTAACTTTTAAAACATTTTAATATTAATTATAAAATATTTTTATTACAAGTAACTAAAAGATAATATTTCAGGGTTTTATTAGTGGTAAAACAGATCGAAAATCTATATGAGTTACCACACATACTTGGTAAAAACTGAATATTTTTTTATTATTAAAAACGAAAGTACTTTACTCTATGGATAACACAACTATAAACACACAGGACATGTGCTTATCCAATAAACTGATATTTTAAAATCTTAACTGGTATTTAATATATTAATTTTTAAAACATTTGAATGTTCACTATAAAATATTTTTATTACAGATAACTAAAAGACAATATTTCATGATTTTATTACTGTTAAAAAAGATCGCAATTCTGTATCAGTAAACACATATACTTGGTAAAAATTGATTATTTATTTATTATTAAAAACGAAACTAGTTTATTCTATGGATAATACAACTATAAACACACAGGATATGTGCTTATCCAATAAAAAGATATTTTAAAATCTTAAAAACTGGGATAATATATACTAATTTATAAAACAATTTAATATTAATTACAAAATATTTTTATTGTAAGTAACTAAAAAGAAATATTTCATGATTTTATTAATGATAAAATAGATTGCAACTCTGTATCAATTACCACATATGCTTGGTAAAAATTGAATATTTATTTATTATTAAAAACGAAACTGCTTTATTCTAGGGATAATACAACTATAAACACACAATATGTATGATTACCCTACAAAATGATATTGTAAAATCTTAAAAATTGGGATATAATATATTAATTTTTAAAACACTTTAATTACAAAATATTTTTATTGTAAGTAACTAAAAATAAATATTTCATGATTTTATTACACTTAAAATAGATCGTAATTCTGTATCACTCAGTTACCACATATACTCAGTAAAAATTGAATATTTATTTAATTTTTAAAAATATTTCAAGCTTAAATTAATTAATATTTCTTAAAATCCTTAATACATTTAAATAAATGTCTTTGGGTTAATCAGTTGCATACATAAATAACTGTAACTGTTTTAATATCTACTTATATCGTTACTTTCAAATTATAATAAACTCTCCACAAATATTAAAGAATAATTATAAAATTGTTTTACAAAATATGTTTACAGATAGTGTACATAATCATTTTTTGTTGGTTTGATCTGTTATAGACATTATGTTCTCCATGAATGCCAATTAGATTGGTACCCTATTTTAAAGCAAATTCTGATTAGTTACGAATGTTCAAGCTAAGGGCGGTACCAAGACACAGCGTTCTACCTTTTCAGATACTGTCTGAAAATAAAATTCTGAAAGTTTTGACTAAAATACTGCTATAATGTCAGCCCTTGAATTCAAAACATTCTTCATTAAAGCAACAAAAAATTGTAGAAGGAAATTAGCTATTGACATATAATTTCATATCTAAATGAAATTACTTTATCGCTAATACAACTATAAATACACAAAATATATGCTTATCCAATAAAATGATATTTTAAAATCTTAAAAACTTTGATAATATATATTAATTTATAAAACAATTTATATTAATTACAAAATATTTTTATTGTAAGTAACTAAAAAGAAATATTTCATAATTTTATTACTGTTAAAATAAATTGCAACTCTGTATCAGTTACCACATATACTTAGTAAAAATTGAATATTTATTTATTATTAAAAACGAAACTGCTTTATTCTAGGTATAATAGAACTATAAACACACATATATATGATTACCCTACAAAATGGTATTGTAAAATCTTAAAAATTGGGATATAATATATTAATTTTTAAAACACTTTAATTACAAAATATTTTTATTGTAACTAAAAAGAAATATTTCATGATATTATTACACTTAAAATAGATCGTAATTTTGTATCACTCAGTTACCACAAATACTCGGTAAAAATTAAATATTTATTTAATCTTTAAAAATATTTCAAGCTTAAATTAATAATTGTTTCTTAAAATCCTTAATGCATTTAAATAATTGTCTTTGGGTAATTCAGTTGTATGCATAAATAACTGTATATGTTTTATGTATGTACTTATATTGTTAATTTCAAAGGGTTCAATTATAGGTTACTACTGCGTTTTACACAAATTATAGCATATTCTTCACTATTACTTACGAAAAAAAACTTTTGGTTACAGACATTTTACAAAAAAAAAAGAACAAAAAAAGAAAAAAAAATGCTTTTTTTAAATATACTTTCAGTATTTATATTATCCATAAAGCAAAGCTATTGTAAATGGGCAAGACAGCTTTGCTTGGTTGCGCTACTGATTTTTTCCCTATTCATAAAGCATCTCATTCGTAGCTTCGAAACAACTGTCTGAGTTCAAATTTTCTCTGTTTATACCTCATTTACGTCGGCTTTGCATTTATTACTACATTTCAGTGCGATGGCTTTCACCTTCTTTTAATCCTATTAGCAATGGTGAACAGGAATAATAATGTTCTTTTAAGTTTCCTACTGGTGGTTGCGAATCAAAATTTGGTATTCATGATTACAGACGTGAAACTAAATAAGAATATAATAGTCTGGACTTTGTCACTTTTTCCTGTTACAATACTCATTTGTTCATATGCTAAAATTTTTAGACTAAGGAAAGTTTTACATAAATTTTTGTTAGTCCTTCCCTTTATATTAGAGAAGTTAATATTTTTAGTTTATATTAGAATTCTGTTTGACTTTAGCATTTTTGTCATTAATATTTGATTATTTTTTAACTTACAGGATAAATAAGCTATTACATAATTTTTTGTATCTGAATATTGCATTCAGAATGTGTTAAAGCAGTTTAGCAAAAATGATTTAACTTCTTGCCTGATTATCCCGAGTTATTTCGGGTTCGCATATATTACAGTTATTTATTATCCCGAGAAAACTCCGGCGAATGAGAATTTATCTTATGATTTGTTTTATCACGGTTTTACTCGGCCTGGAGGAAATTACGGCAATGGGGGATTTTCAAATTAGCTAAAATCGACCGAAAATTCGAATTTTCGATTAATGGAAGAATATATCATTAGATATACGGAGCAAAAAGAATTTTTTTAATTCCCATCATTTTTTCATTACTTATTGGTATAATAAGATTATAATTACCCATGGGTATAGCAATAATAACTTCAGATGCTATTTACTCATAAGTAAAATTTTCATGCATTACAAATGTTTAAAATACTCCAGGCGAATTGAAAATAGATCTTTGTCTCTGAAATTCGAGTATTATTTACGTTAGAGTTTATAAAATAAAGTCTAGTATAAACGGGTATGTTTTGAAGCATATAATATGTTAGTTATGCATTTTAATTAACCGCTATAGCTGTTTATACTGCAAAATATGGGTATGATCATCATAATTATTTTTTCTCTTTATATTTTCTATGAATGTTTATGGAAACAACTACATTTTTTTGTAAAGTCTATAAGGTATACTTAAATTTTTTTATAATATTTTATGCAAAATTGATGTGCCTGGAGCATTTTCAATTAAGTTAATTATGAAACAATTAATAATTAATAACACCAAAACTAATTAATATTTTCCCTTCAAATTTTTAAAATATCTATATATCAATAGCATTAATAACATAGTCAATCTTCAAGGAAATTCATTTAAAAGAAAAATAGTTTGCTCTAAAGGTCCACTGTCGCCTTAAAAGAAATATTCAGCTTTGATAGGTAGTTCGCCAAGTTTTTTGGTTTTGCAGTCCTTATTAGGAACTGGCCATGTGTTTTCTACTAATTAGAAAACTTGTTTCAGAAAATCATAGTGACGAGTGTTCTGCCACATCTGTAAGATCCAGTGTAAGTCCTTTACCACTCAGGTTAACCTCAAGATATCTTCCAGACGTTATTCCGACTGCTGAAAAAAATCAAATCCAATGTAAAACAGATTTCAGAGGTAAGCCAATAAGAAAAAGGCCAGTTATCAGTGTTCAGAATGCCAAGTATCACTTTGTGTTGTCAATTTCTTCAAAAACTATCATACATAGACAAATATTTAACTTTTTTCTATTTTCCCCAGATAACTCGGGATAGTAAAAAAATATTAAAACTAAATGCTTTCACAACTGTAAAAAATTAAAAATTAAACCTAAAACCTATGTATTTTGTTTTATTTTATTTCCTTGTATTTAATAATAAATTAATAAATGTGATGATTTTTTAAAATTTTTTTTCAAAAACATTTGTAAGGGAAGCGGTTAAAAACTATCTTTTAAAATAGTAGAAATCAAGCATTTTTAATATCAGATAACTCTTTTGAAATCAGATTTTCCCAATGTGTCTTAAGTAAAATTTCAGCTACAATATTTTACACAATATTGAATCTGGATATGTTCCAAACATAAATGATATTTTTTATAAAATGTATTTAACATCTGTAATTTCTGTATAGATTAGGAAAAAATAATAGTAACTTGTATTCTGGTTCAACCATTTTATATATTTGGGCAACCCAGATTGTATAGTGCTGAAAGCATTGTGGTCCTACCCATGAGTTCCGAATAAGATTTGGAAGTATTTGTGTGTTGCCTTTGTTGGAAGCGATGTGGTACTACCTATATAATGCTTCTATAATAAAAAATATAACAAATCAGATTGTATTGTAAAAGTACTAATAAAAGCAAGTGACTAGCATGTGAAAAAAAAAGTTTTCTATTCAAACATATTGTAATATTTCTGCCCGATATTATAACTTATGGAGACCCCTGCTATGGAGGACCAATTCTTAACCCTCCGAGTGGAACACCAAATCATTCTATAATTTCTTTCTTCACTCTTTGTCGACTAGAATGGAATACGGGAATCCCACCCTCGTTATTGTCTCTTTACTTCCGGTTATATATAGATATATAAATAGATATTATAGACTGTTAATTTTTAATACATGTAAAGTTCTTCAAATCTGGAATATTATCCCATGAGAAATAAATTATTCTAAAATTACAAATAAAAATATTCTTTGAGAGACTTGTTTATATATTTTACGAAAGTCATATAAGATATTTAAGCGGTACAATTACAAATGCATCTGTTACCGCAAAAGAAATACTTCGATATAGAGATTTACAAATCCATGAAAAGCTTTTAGAGTCTTTGTGCCTCAGGGGGTAGGGGTGAATAGCTCAAGAAATATCAGTGAAAGAGGGGTACAGTTCCTAAACAATCGGCCTGACCCTCCTACCTCAAAACTATATGGAGGAATGTACATTACATCCATTTTCGGATCTCCATTTTTGGTTTTTGGAGGTCGAAAATTGTACATTTTGAAGTTATTATCGGTTTGGCGGAATTGTACGTGCAAACCGCTTAGAGGGCTAAAGAAGTATCCGCAGGGATCACATCATATAAAAAACCATGCCCAGAAGGGATTCACACGGTGCAGTTAAAAGAAAAACACTATATCTAGACACAGGCATTTATTTAAGAATATAATGAATGACGTAGAGCTATGAATATCAAACTGAACAAACATTACAGAAGTTTAAAATACTGAAAATACATACAAGTTACATCAACAAACATCAGCACCTTCGATGCAACCGAACTATGTGCTACTGTCACACTGACTCTTATTTAAGCAGACAACATATACGTACATTACATATATTTGTATATTTAAAAAGATGCTGTGATGTCACAAATAGAAATAACATAATTATAAAACTTTACTCTAAACAAATAACAATACAGGTCAATGAATTCTTCTTACAATAATATGTGAAAATACATCACAATATTCATAATATATACAAGACACTATATACAAAGACTGTACATTACGTCAACGGCCTTAATTAGATATGATGCGTATGACGTCAATCTTCGGCGAATCAAAACGAGGCAAAGACTTTAGCTGTTATTGTGTAACTAGCATATAGCCCATCATATGACGGGATCAGTAAAATTTTTAATATTCCAGAACTGTTAAGTACCCAATGAGGCATGTAATAAAATGGTTTGTTTTTTGGCTGAGAATTATCTGGTTCACTCTCAATAGTTTATTTATCGTCATACTCCTCTAGAGTCTCCCGATCCTGTAATGCAGTTTAGAATCACATGGAATTCATTTAGTCAAACCATGTGGTTATGTATAACAAACAAACAAACTTCTTAATTTCCAAATATATATAAATTAAAAGTTAGATATTTAGTAGTCCTCGACTTATATGAAAAGAATTTATTGTTAATACCGATGATAAAATTTTCATTACAACAAAAAATAATCGATGATTGAATTTAAAA
This sequence comes from Pardosa pseudoannulata, assembly GCA_032207245.1. Lineage (NCBI taxonomy): Eukaryota > Metazoa > Arthropoda > Arachnida > Araneae > Lycosidae > Pardosa > Pardosa pseudoannulata. The sequence continues at coordinate 131,453,761 of CM063511.1, forward strand.
TTATCACTTATATACTTAATCTATTATTTAAGTCAAATATAAAAGAAAATTATTTGCTTAATATGTAAGTTCAGCGATAAAACGTATGAAAATAATGCACGCGATATTTAAATAATTTAAAACAAGAAATGATTATATGAGATGGTTAAAGGAATGACGTCATAATGCTAGAAAAAAAATGTTATTTTTACCTATTTATTACGTGAATAAATTGATAAATTTAATCGCCTGTCCTTAGCCGAGGAATCCATTCCAGGTACAACCGCTTCAAAAATTTGCCGACAGACACCTTAGGCTATTATTATATAGGGGATAACAACAAATTTAACAGTTCTAATAATAAAAAACGGATGGCCCGTTAATATGTGAATCATCGGTGTATGATCATATTCAAACTATAAGAAAAATGGCATTAACTTATAAATGAATTTAAAACATTTATTGGAATTTGTGCAGACCAATTACACTGCTGTGCAAAACTTAAGCAACAAGCGGGTTTTTTATTGCAATAACGCCATTGAACATGTGTGGGATGCTTTGGGGAGATGCATTGCAGCACACTTACATCCTCCGGAGAACACCCAACAACTCAAACAGATGATGATTGCGAATGGGCACTCCTACCTCAAAAAATGTTGGACCAGCTGGTTCTGAGTATGCGGAGACGGTGCAAAGCAACCATTACAGTTAGGGGAGGGCATATCCCATATTAAGGAACATCTGCTTGTTGTTCTTCCTCTTGGATAGACAATCATGAGTCACGATACTATGCGTTCAATAAATCTTGTTTTTGTTTGATTCCATACCGTATGCATTGTATTCCTTTTTCAGCGCCGATGCTTTCGTCATCCTTTACGTACATAATATTTTCCCTCATTTCTGAATTTCATGTCTCTCAGATGATTTCTCATGGAGTTGTCATAACGTTCCATTTAGTTAACTATCCTCTACCATATCTGTTTTTAACTCTCCTGCCATGCTCCCAATCATCACGTTGGTGAGTCGAAAAACCTATTTTTTTATCGCATAAGCCGCTCTGGATATTCAATCAGATGACATCACACATACCAGGAGCTTCACTTGGCGTTTTCCTTGGCGAGCGCTGCGTTGCAATAGTTTTATAAATTCGTCCTTTTCATGATATGACATATCCCTACTCCACACATTGGCATGTTTTAGCCCTGCGCTTGGTGGTTTTTCACCATGCCGACAGGCCACTGGAATGTTGATGAGTTTTCCAGCCATCAGCGGTTGCTAGCCGTATCAGCCCTGCAGACACAAGATATACTCTTCATTTGCACTTGACTTGCAGAGTTCCAGACTGGCGGTTCTCATCCGGACAGACAGGATGGAGGAGAGGGAGACCCACTGGATTCCAAAAAGAGAAAAGGAGCTCGGAGTTCCGTCCTCCATAATTGTCTTATTTTTTTAGTCCATTTTTGTTTTCTCCTTTCTTTTTATTAACTTTTATCTTAAAAAAAACTCAATCAATTGCCTTCTATTATTTTTTTTAATTTTATATTAATATCAATAAAATCCATTAAATCAGTAACTTCTCCTCTCTTTTTTAATGCCTATTATGTTTTTACTTTAAGATTTAAACTTAAGTTGGCGAAAAGCCAAATTAAATTCATATATTAATTATCGGCTGAAGGACATAACGCGTATTACTACTATACATCACCAACTCAAATAATATAATTTTATTGTCTTTTCTATGGGTTTCTTTTTCAGGTAGAAACCTTTTTATGTTTTGCTCGACTCCTAGTTCCCCATAGAAACACTACTTCCACAGAAAACTCAATTCCATAGAAGTTATGTCAAAAACATATTGCTTAAATTTTGCACACCAGTGTACTTATTAGTTGCTAGATATTTATAGAGTCCCGAACTGTAAAACTGATTTAAAAGAGGAAATAAAATGTGAAAACTATGCGATATCTAACATAGTCCTTCTTACAAATTACAACATTTTCAGAATAAATGATTTAAACTAATTTATAGGCTTTTAATAATATATCCATTTTTATTTACAAAACTGTAAATAAAAAATAATAATAAACTTATAATATTCTACACTTTGGTATGACTACTTAATATGAAAAGATTTATTTTAAAAGAATGAAAATACTGCTAATACAGACAAGATTAATACTATGAATTCTTTTGTATAAATGTTTTAGCGTTACTGTGTAATGCGAAAAATCCCATTAAACTCAATAAATGAAACTTCCTCTAAGCTAGATTTGAGGAGGATTTGATTTAACTTTAATCTTAGCAAATGTAAAATACACACACAATTCATAAAAAGATAGAAAAAAATTTTACCCATCATAAAATGTAGAAGAAAAAAATAGAAAGCAATAGTTTTAAGCACAAAGCAATGAAGAACACTCGTATGTATTAAAATACTAAAGAAAGAAAAAAAATGCAGATGGAATAAAGCTAAATAGCACAGTTTTCATGGTTAATGCTTTTTCTTTAGAGATTAATCTTATTCTTTTCTAGGGCTATAAATGGAATGGGGTTACTTAGAATAAATCATTTTATCTTTAAATAAACTATACATCTTTATGTTCTTTTGAGAATGAAATTTTTGGCAATCTATCCTATATGTTCCGTCGAATGTGAAAGTTTATGAAAATTAATGTAGTTGTAGCTGTTTCCTATTTATTATGGAGAAGGGATAATTATTATATGAAATGAATAAATGAAAGATTGTGATGATTGTGGTGATAAAAGGCAGGGCTGGTTTAGGGAAAAAGTGATAAATGCCAAGAAAAAAGGATAAAAAATTGATGTAATTAGGACATAAAGCAAAATTACAATGGAATCTGATTAAATTCTACAAATTGATTGACTCGGGTTATTTAATTATACTCAATTATATTTTTTTTTGCAACAAATAAAGTTAAGTTTGCAGCATCAAATAAATAGAAAAATATAATTTTACAATTTTTTCTATTTTTTAATTGTAACCTTTAAAATCTTGGATATTGAAACAATGTTGTTAATTTCCAACTGTAATAGAAAAAAAATTACCTTTAAAAATATCAACTTAAGTCCCAAAATTAAAAAAAAAATGAAAATTGTAAAGTAATTGTAAGGTCTCATATTCTTAAATAGAGTATTAAAAATAAATTTAGAAATATATTTTAAATTCATAATCAATTTATTTCCTCTATTATATTTTAAATCAAATTTCATCCTCCTGAAAAATATTTTAACAATTTAATAATTCTTAATATATTTGAAAATGGACATGTTTTCAAAATGAAAATTATTTTAAATATGGAAGGATAAATTTTGAGTTACAAAAACAACAAATTATTCTGAGGCATTTAGTTTTGGGCTAAATTACAGTGTTTTTTAAATTTTTCAGGACAAGGTTTAATAAAGTTTACGGTCAGTTGTAGTACTGCTTTAAAGCTGGTCTAATGCCATAAACCCAGAAGAGCCAGGAATACCGATAATACTGAAAAATAGGGTGCCCCTTGGCAAGTTTAGCGAAGTCATTGGCGATGTTTACTAAACCATAAAGGAACTGTATCCGAAGATTATATCTATTTCGTTTTGGACGACTTTAATTGATGCAGAGTGTGAAGTTAAAATTGATTTATACACTTTTGCTTCATTAACCATTACCACTTAGAAACCGGACATTTATATTTATGGTAAATAATCCCTCGACAGTTCAGTGCCGAACGATGACCGAATGGTTAGGGTACTGGGCTTCTTAACCGGAGTCCATGGGTTCCAATCCCACTATGGCATGTATGTTCTTAGCCTATCGGAATCGGCTTTTAGCTGTAAGTCCGGGCTCATTAGCCCTCGTTTTGCAAAAAGTAGACCTTAGCACTCAAAAAACCAAACCAAACCAAACTCTCAACAGTTTAAAACAAGCTAACAGCTCAAAATTATTAAAAATAGTGAACCAATAACGATTCATTATATTTCTTTTTTTTTAAGGATTACCTTCATTTAATATATAAGAAATGGGTTCCCTAAGGAGAGCTAGAATACAAATATAGTATAAATAAAAATGTAGATACAAATTGTTTGGAATGACTAGATCAGGAGGAAATTTCAGGCAACCATTCATTAAGCAATCTAACAGGAGAACTTCATTCGTTGTGCATTTAAATAAACATAAATGAATATTTTAGATTATATTATTATTTTTAAATATTCTAGGATTATTTATAATTTAATTTAGCTTTTAGTTTCTCAGAAATTAAATAATTTTATGTGTGTAAAACAAGTGAAATGCACTGAGCATTTTTAATAAAGGAGGTTCAAATAATTTATTATTATCATCTCAAAAATAATTAATATTTTACCTTCAAATTCAAACTAGTTTATCTAACTATGTTGTTAATGACATATTACATTTAAGTAAATTGATTAATACTTTAGTTTTGAGAGTCTATTTTTATTCTGGTAAAAGTTACGTTATGTAGATAAAAATTTGAGATATTACATTTCATTAAGCTCATGTCAAACATTATTGTATAACTCAGGATGCTTTCAAGAAATTGATGAACTAAACAACTAGAAGATTAAATTTACTGTTCTAGCCATTACATGGATTTTAAATGCAAAACTATTGAAAAGAAAAACTAAGAAACTTTCTACGAGTAGGTTATTCAGCTTAATTACATATATGACATAGTTTTAAAAAAAAACTTTTATAGAATTTCGTCTACATTGAGGTTATATTTGACAAGAAAATATACAGAAAATAATTTTAATAATTTTTTATTTTTAATAGATCTGGAAACGTACTCTAAAACTATTTAATATACATGCATAATTATTAGTGTCGATTTTTTTATTTATCATATAAAACATGTTATTACAAAGAGATTTACAAATTTTCTAATTACAGCAAAGATTAATTTACAGGAAATATTTATTCTAAGCATTAATGTAACGTTAAAATACTATT
>CM063511.1:131461208-131501208 GCA_032207245.1 Pardosa pseudoannulata
TATATAAATTTTTAACTATATATTTTATACATATGAAGAATTGATAGGAATAAATTCTTTAAAATTGTTTTTATAGATACTGTATCGCACATAAATTCTTTGAATGAAAAGTATATGAAATCAATAAATAATATTTTTATTCAATTGGTGTATAAGTTTATACAATGCTTTTGAAGCTTTTAGCATTAAATTACCATAGTACACATGGTCTTGTAATAGCCTAATTTTTTGTCGATAAGTGATTAAAAATTAAATTATTTTAACTGATTTAAAAAGATCATTATTAAATTAATAAATTCACATTTGATAGCTAATTGATTTTATAAAATGTTTAGCTCTATATTCAGAACTTTAAGTAATAACTTGAACATTCATCAATAACGTTCTTTCATGAGTCACTACACGTTGTTTACTCTTTTTTGCAAGCATATTCAACATAAGTTGTTTATTTCGAAAATTAAATAAATTTTGCTTTTTTAATTCAGCAGTTATACTTTTTGAGAGAATGTCTTTTTAATTCTACCATTTCAGTTTTAACGAATATTAAAAAAATATTTGAAATTTACCCCAATAATGATATTTTTAAGCAGGTTAAGTCTTCAAAAATCCTAATTTTGCATCCTTTCTTTGCAACAGTTAATGTTTTGAAATTTCTCAGAATCTAAAATGTAATCTCTCGTGATTAGTAAGACTAATCCGCATTTCACTAAACTATAATTCCATAGTATCTAAAGGTCTATCTAATCAAGCTTAATTTAGCATAGTATAAAAGAATTTTTTTATCTGTCTTATAACTTTTAAAAAGTTATATTGAATTTAACTGCCACGAAAATTCTAAATATTTAATCGATGATTGGCAATAATAAACTAACTATAAAATAAAAAATAACAGGAAGGAATTTTACAATATATGTTGTATGTCGATTTCTACTGTATTTTAGTATTATCTTTGTCATAACTATTGTAATTCGCATACTAAAATCGCATTTTGTAGTATCTTTTGTAGTTTTAATACAAGCTTCAAGAAATTTAATAAAAATAATACCCAAAACCATTGAAATTTTAATACATTTTCTATTTAAAATTAATACTGCATTACATGTTAATCAAGTGATTTATTACAAATGTACAAACACACATATATATGTAGTTTTTGAAAGAATAAGAGCTTTGTAGAGACTTCTATTCACTGTAATTTACTGTAATTTACCAGTATATTTCGAATGTTTTTTGTGCTGCATGTTTTTACCACATCCTTCAGTTAATTTAATTAAAACTCTGGAGATGAATGCAGTTATTTATATTTTAAATTAAGTAGTCTATTCTTATAAAATCCAATTTATGGTACTTCTCATTCTTAAAGGAGAATTTTTACAGCGTGGATTTAAAATTAATCTAAATTTTAACTAGTTTGTAAATTTAATTAATTAATATGTTTCTGGGAACCTGAGATAAAAATTAAATCTAAACAGTTCTATTTTGCAGTTAAATAATTTTAATACAAGTTTCAAATAATAATTCATTAATTAAATTTTATTCATTTCCAGCAGTTACTTTGACCTTTGGCAATAATGATGTTCACATAATCGGGAAAATATAGGTGCAATTCACCACCAAACGTAGCTGCGATACAGCTGAACGAATAATATTACCATTAATATTATATGGACATCAACAGTTCACAAGTTAGCACTGTTGATTATACAGTAATATATCTAGGACGAAAACACTTCACGGAAGGACAAGAATATGCCTCCTGGAGTCATTTAGATGGACTATTAATTAAAGAACTGGACTGCTCGAAACTCACTGGAAAGGTTCCTTCCAATAATGAAGCTTTACAAGAGATGGTTAGAATGAGAAATTATAGGCCACCATCAGCTTCATTAATTTTAAAAGAAAAATCTGAAAGCTAATAAATAGTAAAAAAAAAATAATAATAGTCCAAAACCATAGATAGGAACATAAATTGAAAAATTGATACGAAATTCACTTTCTGTTTTGTCACTTAATATTGTGATTCTGTAAATTTCTGTAAATCTGTAAATTTAATTAATTAATATGCTTCTGGGAACCTGAAATGAAATTTAAATCTAAACAGTTTTATTTCACAATTAAATGATTATAATACAGGTTTTGAAATAATAAATAATTCATTCAATTTAATTAATTTCCATCAGTCACTGTGAACTTTGGCGACAATGGTGTTCACAGAATCGGGCCTATATAAGTGCAATTTCAAGCCAAACGTAGCTGCGATACTGCTTAACGAAGAATGCTATCATTAATATGAATATGGACATCAACAGTACACAAGGTAGCACTGTAGATTATATAGTAATATATCTACGATGGAAACTCTTCACAGCAGGTCAAGAATATGATTGAATTAGATGGACTATTAATTCAAGAACTGGACTGCTCGAAACTCACTGGAAAGGTTTCTTGCAATAATGAGGCATTACAAGAGATTGATAGAATGAAAAATTATAGACCCCCATCAGCTTCATAAATTTGAAAAGAAAAATTTTTAAAGCCCATAAATAGTAAAAACAAAAATAATCGTCCACCACCATAGATAAAAAGATAAATTGGAAAATTGCTAGGAAATTCGCTTTCTAAATTGCCACTTAATATTGTGATTTTGTAATATGTATATACATATTTATATTAATTGCAATTATTTAATAAAAGTAATTACTCCTTTTTCTTTGCTGACCTAAGGAGGAATTGACTTTTAAATTGTTTTTATATATTACTTCTTTATTTAAAATTAAAAGAATCTCAATAGAATTATTTCAACAAAGTACCTCGAATCACTTTCACAACACTATAAAAAATTAGGTCAAAAATTTCAATATATAAATCTATTTTATCAATATCTTTGCTAGGATATTAGATTATTTATATTTAATCCAGGAATTATACAACTTCTGGACAACTTTTAAAATTGTAGCATCTAATATTTTTACTTGCATGGGCTGATGGACAAGGAGAAGCCTAATCAGCTAGCAGTAATAAAGATGCAGTCGGTCCACATTGAAGAGAACTACACACACAAGTAAAAATCTAATTGAAATTTTATTTAAGGGCTGCTAGAAAAGGACATCTTCACTAATCAGCGACAGACAAGAGAAAGACACAAAAATAATTTTGCTCGAACAGAGGTGTACCAAATAGCGAAGACAGATAGAATTTTCCCAAGGGACAAGAAACTTAATCAGCGAGTTTAACTGTTAAGATCAGGAGAAAAGCTGATCCATTTGCCTTCGACAGCTGGAAAAAGTGTTGAATGGACAGCGAATTTACATATATTGGACTGAAAGCTTTGGGAAATGTATTGAAAGACTTTACAGTCGAGGACACTCCTTTGATTAAGATATTTTGAGGCTGAGAAAAAGAATTTAAGGAATTAGAATGGGAGACAGGAGATTTTTAAAGAAATATTAAAGTGCAATAATTTTGACATATTATATATAATATGTATTTATCTCTCTCTCTCTGTATATATATATATATATATATATATATATATATATATATATATATATATATATATATATATTTATATATATACATATATATATACATATATACATATATATATATATACATATATATATACATATATACATACATATATATACATATATACATATATATATATGTATATATACATATATATATATATATATATATATATATACATATATACAAATATATATATATATATATATACATATATATACATATATATATATACATATATATATATATACATATATATATATATATACATATATATATATATACATATATATATATATATATATATATATATATATATATATATATATATATATATATATATATATATATATATATAAATATATATATATATATATATATATATATATATATATATATATATATATATATATATATATATATATATATATATATATAAATATATATATATATATATATATATATATATATATATATATATATATATATATATATATATATATATATATATATATATATATATATATATATATATATATATATATATATATATATATATATATTAACATTTTTAGTAGGTGCTTCTCCTTTTTTAATGCTTGCATTCGGAATCTTGTAAGAATTTAATGTATTTTAATAACACTAGAAAATTTACTATATTCTTTCCTTGAGCAGTCGCTGAAAACATTAAATAGCTATTTTGAAAGGATTTTTAATTGTATATGTCCATATTAATAATACTAGATAAAGAACTGTTGTTGACTTATGACGCTTGGTGAAACGAAGCACGATCGAGCCGGATTCTACCCGTTTTAAGGCAAAGATATGCGCCTTTCGTTTATAACGAGCACCACAAGGGTGAAAGTACTACTTATGCTCAAGTGGATCCTCGTAATTTTAAACCAGGTATCAAGCAGAAGACCCATAGACTTGCCCTGCCACCTCCAGAGGTATTAATTGAGAACTTGGTGGACTGGAACCACTAACATATTTTACGTGCCCCAGTAACTTTTAATGACCACGGCAGACCTCACGCCGGCTCGGGTTCCAAACCCGCAACCTCTCAGTTACAAAATAGTTGCTTTTGACAACTGAGCTACCGCGGCTCAGATAAAGAGTTAAATTATATTATACATATAATTAGAAATTGAATAATATTACCAAATTGTACATGATATATATGGTTACAAAATTATTAGCATCTAGCATTGAAGAATGTAAGAGGAAAGAATAATTTAAAATCGCAAATATTTTGATCAGGGTATTATAAGGAATACTCAAAAAATTGGTTGGTTTTATATTTTTCCTATTTAAAAATGTTTGTGCTAACTATAAAATTAAAAAGAGTGAAAGTGCATGTCTGAAATGCATTCCCCATACAAATCCACAAACTTTCTTGACCATTTGATTATAGAAACACCATAAAGATGTCCAACATTAATTTGTATGTCAAAACAAAGTTGTTCATCCCAATATAGATGGAGGGAACAATCAGCAGATATACTGTTATATAAATTGTTCGTTTACAAAATATTCAGTTTTCAAATTAAAATGTTTTCTAAAATATAACAATTTGGGGGGTGACACACTTTAGCTTTCCATTAAAAAACATTACAGAAATATTCGGAGCTGTAATGTAATACTTTTCCCCTCTTAGCTATTAAATTAATATTATCACTGAAAGGTGATTGGAAAGATGATAGTACTCTAATTTATACTGAGTTAATTTTCTACTTTATAAGATTCATGCATAATCATCCAATCCTCTATATAATAATAGCCTAAGTTATCTGTCCGTCTACCTTCGAATTTATGAAGCGCTTGGACCTTGAATGGATAGAGGTATATATATTGGACATTTGGTGAGTTAGGGTTAGCAAAATTTAAATCGAATTTAAAGTTTAAATCGAATATCTTTTAGTGAGCATAATTGAAAAATGGAACAATATTTATTAAATATAAAGTAGAAATGGTTCCCCATACAGTCGTTGCAATAGTTGGGGCAGTGAACCGGAATCGAGGACTTGCAATCGGGACCTTCATTCTGAAAGATTTCTTTGATTTAGGCAATGTACATTTAACTGTAGGGACATTCAAACAGTCCTTCGCTGATCGCTGATTGCTGTACAACTAATCTAGATCGCTCGCTGTTTGGGATTTAACTGACTGGGGTTTAATTTGACATCGCTTTCCGAGTATCGTTGTTGAACTTCGGTAAATTTCGGAAATTTTTCCAGTTCCCCGAACCCAAATATTTCAACCAACTACCTTCCGCGATGGTCAACTATGTTTCTAAATAAATTCACTGTGATTCTAAACTGCATTCACAGTATCGGGAGACTATAGAGCAGTATGAAGATAAACAAATTACTGAGGGCGTACTAGATAATTCTCAAACAAAAAAGAAACCATTTTTTAATCGCCTCATAGGGTACTTTTTCTAATCTGAAAAATGAAAATTTTTACAGATCCCGTCATATTATGGGCTATATGCTAGTAAATAATGAAACTTTCTGGCACATGAAAAACTTTCTGGCACAGCAGCCTCTAAGGAGCTAAGGCCTACGGTTCCAATCGCCGTTTCCGAGTCCAAGGGTCCTCAGGTGCGAAGCAAATGTTCCGGTAAGGTGGTCAACCTTACGTGGAACTGCTTGTGTTTAGTTCCCAAGCGTTCTTCGTCCTCAGTTTATCTACTCACTGAAGGTACGGAAGCCTGAGTTATCTTTGAGTCATCTCCGACATGCTAACATTTGTACTGTTTTATTGTTTTATAAAATGTTCGTTTATAAAAGATGCCATTTATGAATTTATATCTTTTTAAAATATAACATTTAGGAGTAACACACTTTGGATTTTTTTAATTTTACAAGAAAATCCTTGATTTTAATATTATGTTTTATATGTAATATTATGTACTATTAACTTTTAGGTTTCGGCTGGTACAGCAGTTGTACCATAAATATTTAGAAACCCAAAAGTCGGCTAGGGTACAACAGTTGTACCGTAGATATTTTTCCCCTTTTTCAAGGACGGGGTCATTACTCACTTGTCATTTGGCCAGTCCCTCCCTATTGTTGAAGTTTAGTGCATCAGTACCGGAAAGGAAGAATGTGATTTTGCTACAACTGGCGCTTTTTTGTCCATGTCCAGCAGTTATTTGTAAACTATTCATTCTATCTTGTGAACCAAATCCGTTTGGAAGCGAGTCCAAGTTTCTTTCCTTCGTCGTTTATTTTTTTAATTAATCTGATCATGACTCCAAAATTTAACGGTCTTTCTCAAAGTGAGATGTCAATTAACAACTTTCAGACTGGTTTTAGACCCTGCATTCTAACGTCCTCCACTCCCAGAGAGTAACAATAGGACAAAACATTTTTTCCTTTTGAGAAAGTGGAAAGAGGGGGGAGGAATTTTAGAAAATGCTGCCGATTTGTAGTCCAAACGCAAGTCAGCGATCAGCCGAAGCTTAAAGGTTAAATTAATATTCTCCTTGCAATGAAATATGTGTATTTTGCAGATAGGTATTTGAGCCTGCATTAAAAGAGCGAAATGATTTGATAATGTTATCAGACACCTGGATATTCATGCTTTTGTGTTATCCAAGATATTTTTATGCATTAGATTTATCTATGTGTTCACTACAATTAGACATAGGAATGTAGAGTTAAGTGCCTGAATACCAGATAGTATGGGGTTAATGCATTATTATTATATAATGTACTGACAGTAACTGTGTGGAATGACATTCGAACACCGAGGACCTTCGCATTCTGGTTTAGAATACGCTAGTTGAAGAGTCATTGTTAGTATGAATATTTGTAGTATTTTGAAATCAATTTAGCATCATTTAATTAGTCATTAGTCACGTAAACGCTGGTACCAGTTTTGCAATTAAATGATTTTTTATACATTTTAACAAATGCAATAAATATCTCCCTTTTCGGTTTGAAATTAAAACCAATTATGTATTTAAAAAATAAACTTTTACGAATGTATAAATATAGGTTTTTTTTTTTAATGTGGCATAAAAATTTGTTTATAGATAATATATAGAATTTTAATTCCTTTTCTTTCCTAATACGCTGTAGAATTATTAGTTTAAATGTTGATATCATTTTAATTGGAAATAAATGAGTATATGTTAAAAATAATAAGTTAAGAAAAATTTATTTTCTGTATCTTACTAGTTATAGTTAATTATTTTAGAAATTTTTAAAATCCAATTTATAATTAATTAGTCTATAAATAAAATTAGCAGGGAAATTCACAATATTAAGGCGATTTAATGACAGCAAAATAATAAATATTCATAAATATAAATGGGTAGCCATGTGCTAAAGCTGATAATTGTAAAAAATAACCCATGAAATTTTAATTTTTAAAATATGTGAATTTTAGAACTTATCTGATCCCCCTCAATTTATCACTAACCTGCCTTATCAACCAATAAAGTATCATTTTTATAAATGCTTAACATTTTAAGTACCCAGAAAAAAATAATGTAGATTTTATGTAGCCTCGAGAATTCTTATAAAGTACATGAGAATTTCCTAGTAGATTGTCATGTAGATTATGAATTATCTTAACTGGAATTTAAATGATACTAACAGGGAAAAACTATAGAACACACTATTTCACTTGTACATTCAAACTTTTTTCCTTTTAACTATGGTTAAAATGTAAATATTAACATTTTGAATAATATAGTTATTATTCAAAACACTTATATTGAATAGTAGTAATTAGATTAGTAATTACATTATATTGAATATTAGTAATTAGATTTATCCTCATATACTAACCTAGTTTTAAGTAAGAAGACAAGCTGTTAGCAAGGTTACTCCAGATGTACTAGTTTAAAAATAAATTAGCATTAAGTGAAAATAAGTTTTATATTAAGACATCTAGATTCTTTATTGTACTACTTAAAAAAAACTTCCTTGGAAACATGATATTCTACATAGTGGGTTTCTTTTTTATATAAAAAATAATATAACTGAACACTTTGATAGTCATTTCTATAAGGAATTATTCTAATCATGAGTGCATTAATTATATTAGAAATTTTAAAATCCAATTTATAACTAATTAGTCTGTATATAAAATTATCAGGGAAATTCACAACACTAAGGAAATTTAATTTAAAAAAATAATATATATTTAAAAGTATAAATAGGTAGCCATGTACTACTGCTAATATCTTTAAAAACACAACTCATGAAATTAAAATTTTTAAAATGTATTAATTTAAAACTTATCCGACCACCCTCAATTTATCACTAACCTCTCTCATCAACCAAATAAGTATAATTTTTATAAATACATAACATTTTAAGTACCCAGAGAAAAATAATGTAGATTTTATGTAGTCTCGATTAATTAAAGTACATGAGAATTTCACAGTAGATTGTCATGTAGATTACGAATTCTCTTAACTGGAATTTAAATGTCACTAACAAGGAAAATTTATAGAACTATTTAGATTATTAGAACTATTTAATTTAAGAACATATTTTCACTTGTACTTTTCAAAGTTATAAACTTTTTTCTTTATAACTACGGTTAAGATGTAACTATTAACATTTTGAATAATATCGTTATAATTCAAAACAATTACATTTAATACTTATAGTACTTAGATTTATTAAAGTATAATAATCTTATTTTAAGTAAAATAATAAGCTGATAGCAATGTTGCTCCAGATGTACTAGCTTAAAAATGTATAAACACTAAGTGAAAACAAGTTTTATATTACGATAACTAGATTGTTTATTGTACTACTTTTAAATAAACATTTTTAGAATTGTGATATTCTATATAGTGGGTTTTATTTTTATATTAAATACATCATATCACTGAGCACTTTGGAAGTCATTTCTATAACGAATAATTCTAATTATGAGTGCATTATCCATAGAGTAAAAACGTGGGTTTAATCATGGGATTCAAAACTAGTTTGAGAATGTTAGAAACTTACTTTACCGGGTTAGAACCTTGTTCCAATTTCAATGAAACACGCTTCAAATGAACCGAAATGACACTAATCAAAATAGATAATCCCGAAATCAATGGGTAAATCGAATAAATCATCATTTGTTCTTGGTAATTAAAAATAGTTGGTTGCATCTAGAATGGTTAAATTTATTTTCGAGAACGAAATATCTTGTACAGTATCTCAGAAAATTTTAAATTGAATTTTCTGGGGAATTAAGGAAATGTCCATTAAATTCATAATTGCGGTAAAATGTTTGTTCGATTAATTCCTTGTATCCATTTGGTATCTTACAAATTATTAGACAGATTCTTTAATGTTCTTGGATAGTTTACAAAATATTTTAATTTCTTTTTAATATAAGGATTTAATTTAAAACAAAACAGTTATGAATTTTAGCCAATAACGAAAACAGATTAATTTTAATGTACATAATGATATTTATATACATTATATTCATTAATAAATGCACCAAAAATTTTTGAAAATTCAATAAGAAGTCATATAACCAGTATTTTATCAATATAACAATTAAATAAATAAATGTATTAAAAATAAAAAGAAAATTATCTTGGTTTGGGAAATGAAGGAACTGTTCATAAATTCTTACTTAAGATAAAATAAATACATAATGAATCAATTTTATTTATTTTTTACCGTTCACGTTACAGGTATACCATCAGTTTTCCATAAATTTCCATAAATCATCAGATATAAATATATACAGGTATATTATATATATATATATATATTATAAAATATATATATATATATAATATATATATATATATATATATATATATCAATATATATATATATATAATATATATATATATATATATATATATATATATATATATATATATATATATATATATATATATATATATATATATATATATATATATATATATATATATATATATATATATATATATATATATATATATATATATATACGTGACAGAGTTCGGTAAACGTCACTTAAATCTTGAGTACAACTTCATATCTTTATTTAAGTCTCATCACACACTACTTTCAGTTATGAGTAATGGCGTCTCACATTGGCGCCCAACTTCTAACAAAGGCAGGCTTCATATATAACATATATAACAAAGGCAGCATATATATATATATATATATATATATATATATATATAAATAATATAAATAATATAAAGGTAAAAATGAAAAGATTAATAAGTTTATAAGCTTAAATAAGAAATTTGTTTTTGTAATTTTCATGCGCCATGCTATTATAAAGCAAAACTAAACTAGGTATTAATTAATAGAAAATAAATATTGAAAGATAAAGAATTGGAATAGGAATTGGTATACTTGTAGCGGTGTGGAGGGGAATTCCGACCCACACACTAAGGTTAAATGGCCATTTTATTCAGCTAAACCCCCCCGGGTCACCGTAAGTACACCAATGAAAACAGACAAGTAGTCTAAAACAATCCATACAAAATAAAGACTATAAATTAAATTAAGATATCATATATAAATTTAAAAAGTATTGACACTGTTTCAACAACTTCTCTAGATGCTGTATTAAATCAAATATCATTCAGAGAAAACTAATATTAACAATTCTTGTAAAATAACTTGCTACTGCAACAGTTTGGAAAAGAGAAATGCTGATTATTAAAGCGTCATCTCCCGAAAGCTGTTGGAGTGAAAAACCCATACATCACAATTTATAGATGTGCAAGCGAGCCAGTCTTTGTTTTTAATGGTTAATCATGTGGGGGACGCTTGATAACAAGAGAAAACTAAATTAATTATGTAAAGAGATACATAAGGATGGCTAAGTCAACACTGATTAGTCTTGATGTTTTCGTACTCGACAAACTCAATAGAAATATTTTATATATATATTTTATATAAATTTATATTTACAAATATATATATATATACATATATATATACATATATATATATATATATATTTTATATTTATACATTATATATACATATATATATAATTGTAATATAAAAAAACGATCGAGGAATTTTTAATGGAAAAAAACAATCGAAGAATAACACCCCCGAAATAAAAAATATAGAAAAGATAAATGTAGAAGTAAACAGCTTTAACAAGACATAGCTAACAAACAGATGTGTAATATATACATAAACAGCAAATATTAATTTTGACATTACAGAAATCGTAAGTTAAAGAATTAAATCTGACATAACTGTCAAATAATTTAAGTAACCTGTGGTGAAATAATCTCAAAATACAAATATATATTAAGCAATAAATATATATAATATATATATATATATATATATATATATATATATATATATATATATATATATATATATATATATATATATATATATATATATATATATTATATATATATATATATATATATATATATATATATATATATATAATATATATATATATATATATGCTACATATATATATATAGATTATATATATATATATATATATAATATATATATATATATATATATAATATAGAATATATATACACATATATATATATATATATATATATTATACAACACATAATATATATATATATATATATATATATATATATATATATATATATATATATAATTCACTTCATTGTCCTTTATAAGTATACTACTATATATATTAAAACTATCTTTTTAAGAATATCAAAACTTAAGTATTAAATAAATCTAAAATAAAGTACAAATTAATGTAGAGAATTCCAAAATAAAAATATCCTATACAACTTTAAAAAAGTTTCGACGTTGTTTCAACAACTTCTCTAGTTGCTGCATTAAATCAAACATCATTCGGAGAAAACTAATATTAACAATTCTTGTAAAATAACATGTTTCTACATTTCACAGAACATTTCCCTTCGTGACATGTAAAGGAGTCATTTCTTTCAAGGAATGATCAAAATTACATTGAAAAGTCTCGCCGTCGATAGCACCTCATATAATTACACGCATCATGACTGAAGAAAAAGTTTTTACTGAACCCAGAGATCATTGGAGCATATCTAGATTTTGAGTAATCCCATAATCTCACCTCTAATCTAAACCGCCGAACGAGCTTATGTACGCATCCAAAAGTGAATTGGAGTTTCCCACAAACTTCAGAAAGTCAACGAGTTGAACCAACTTGTGCGAAAAAAAATAAAAGAAGAATTACCCTTCACCGTAAAGATGATATTTAGAACTTAGCTTACTATATTTAGGAAAGCGGAATATGTGCTTTGTCGGTAAATATAGAAACATGCTGTGAACTTGTATCAGGAAATAGATAATCCGAGGCTTGAAATGTCATTGAGTATATTTCAAGAGCAAAACTACAAAAAAACAGTAATGCATTTTTTTCCTTCTTTAGCTGTATATATATTCTTGATGTAGAAACATATCTATATTTCACAAGCCACTCAGATATCTGGAAAAATGAAGTACTTCGTGCTAGTACTGCTCCTGTGTGTTGCAGCGTTTGTTGTTACAGACGCCCAGTTGAATTTCGGATTGAAAAATTTCAAACAGCCCTCTAAGCATTCACGAGAAGAGCGTATTCGACAGATTGTGACACCTTTGTTGGCATTGGGAACTGTGCTTAAAGTGATACACGAGCCCTTTAGGCGTTGATTACAAAGAAATTTCTACTGTGTTTAAAAAATCTAAACTCTTTATAACTGATCATAATGTATGTAATATATACATATGCATATAGTTACTTCAAATATATAAATTCTACTTCATTTATTTGTATACTTCCCTGCTGACTTCACTGAGAATAATTTACTTTAATTAAACAGCAAATATGCATATAAGTAACAAAAGTAATTTCTACTGTAAAAATAATCAGATTCTGAATTTTTTTTAAATCTTGCTCTCTCTGATATTAATATGGTCATGCATATACAAATTACCACTCTTTATGCTGTATATCATTTACAAAAATTTTCGTTTTTTGTACTATTGTGATAAACTATACTCCTACAAATGTTTTATTTTGTTGTGCTCAAACATTACAATTTTATTTTTATACAATTTGTTATACAATACATTATACATGTATTTTGTAAATACTTTCTGTAATAAATTTTATTTTGTATAAAAATGTGTTATCTTATTTCTTTTTAATATTTATTTTAGTGTTAAGAATTATTTACATGAACACTGAGCCATGGAAATTTTTATAAGTAATATGTATGATAAGATGTAGAGAATTTTAAATTAATTCATATAAAAACTTATCTCAAGAATTTTAATATTGTTTTTGCTTTTTTTTAAAAAAGGCTTTCTCAGAATTTGCTAATATGTTTATTATTTTTATTAACTTTTAATTGGATTATTTAGATGATGTTTTAATGATTTCACTTCCCTTCCTCTCTTTTTTATCTCATTTTTAATTTTTTTTTTGTATCCCGGTAAAAAAATTATAAAGCATTTTTTTTACAATTCAGAAGGTAAGTCTAGTCTTTATCCACTCCCTTTATTATGAAAAATGCCTTTTTTATATTCAATATTAAAAAAGTATTAGATTTTAATACACATTCAATTAACCTCTGTAATGCATCAGTGAAAAAGAACAAAATGCATAATTAGAAATTTTTTTCGAAATCTTCTTTATGTGTTTGACGTTTGTTTTTTTTTCATCAAGCCTTTTACATGAAAATCCGTTACTTTTTTTTTAAATTTCATCCAATTATAAAAGTGACTTAAAAGTGCTCTTAAAATCAAATGCAGCTTACATTTTTTTTCTACATTCAATAATTTCTTATTTATTTTTAATTTTTTTTTCTTACGAAACCTTTGAATATTATATTCTATTTATTTACGGTTTTAAGTTATGGAACTAAAAAATGGGGAATTTCTCATAAGCATACTTAATTACATATTTTGCATTAAAGTTTAACTTCTGTAATTACAGCTCTCATTCGAGATGAAAACTCGTTTTAAGGTATCCGACCACGTTCAAATTACCATTTAACAGATGCTGAAAGAAATATTAAATATTAAAAAAATATTCTATTAATGAAATGAATGTAATTATTTGCTTCAAAGTGGGCGAATTTTAGGTAACTGTTGATATATTATGGCATTCATCTCATGCATTAAACATTTAAATTGATTTATTTATGACTTTTACATTAGCAAGTAAGAAATGATGGAGCAGTCATAAGCATTAGGAAATATATATTGTACATTAAGTTTTTCTGCTTTTCAATATAACTATCATTTAAGATAAAATTTCCTTTTAACACATTCGACCACTTTATTAACCAATTTAAAATGAAGAATTAATTCTACAGATATTCATATAGGGGAGAATGGGGCATAGTCCACCTTGGGACAACTTTATTTTCAGGCTTTATTTTGCAACCAGGAATTAGTTCTCATGTGTATTGATAGATAGCCTTCCTCTTCCCTTCTCAAAGAATTTTAATGAAAATAGTGCTTATAGGTAAGGAACAATTTCATTTTCTTTGTTTTGAATAACCCAAAATTACATCAATGTGAATTTTAAAAATTACATTTTTTGAAAAAAAATATTTATAAAGAAGTGTATTGTTATGAAAGAAAATTCATTTATCATTATTTCTATGCTAATAAATACATTGTATTGTTAAGCCTAACTGTATAGTAGTTACCAAAGGATACTATGTAAAAATGGGGCAGGTTGGGACACACATAAATGAGGCACTTTGGGACATTTTAAAAAGTGTAAAAAAATATCAATTCAAGCAAAATAATTAATATTTTGGTGCCTAATTTTTAATTGATTTAACATGACAAAATATTAAGTCATTAATATTTTTTTTCGGAAAAAATAGTGAGAACAAGAAAAACGAACAGAAAGTATTCTGCTGTAAATGCTAGTATGCTTGAATCAGCTGCAAATATAAGATTTGTTAAAAAATGTATTAACTTGGACAATTTTCAGCTATTTCTCTTTTATAACAGTTAATAAAAATAATTTGAACAGTATTTTGTATTTGTTGTTTAGTGTCCCAACCTACCCCATACAGTAGGGCAGGTTGGGACATTGGAAAGGTATTTTATTTCTTTTATTACTCTTTAACTAATTGAGATATTAAGTAGGTTTAATGTTTATAAGAAGCAGATATGATGACAATATATGCATGCATAATTATTTTTTTCAATTAGCTTTAAAAAAAATTCATAAAAATGTTTAACTGAAAAGTGTCCCAAGGTGACCCGGTCTCCTCTATAACATTTTATTGAGCTTCTCAAATTAACACATTGTATGCAGGACAAGTACTGACGTTTCTGACGATAGATTCTAGAGCACAGTACTAGTACGTACTAGTACGGGTTAGTGAAACAACATGGTTTGTTTGTGTTTAAAAATATAATGGTATAAACAAGAAAACGAAGCCGAATATTTTTGTCTACTACATAGATTCTGAAAAAATTAGACAAATAAAAAATAGTTTTTACATCAATCGATGAGGAACCACTTGAATTGAAACAAATTGAAACTATATACTACTATTTCTATTTGATTTTTGAATTTATCCAGAAAAAAAAATATTTTTGTTTACATAAAATCTTATGGTTATTATTTATATATTTCTATTTATATATTTGTTTATATATTTCAATATAAAATACGAAAAGTTAGTTGAAAAATTAAATAATTTTCGACCTATTGCGGTTTAACAGAATAACTAAATTTAAGCGCAAAATACTCTCGCTCTCGATACAATTCCGCTGCGAGCTATTACCGCACACAATGTGTTAAACTACCATTTAACAAATGAAGAATAGAAATTAAGGCGTTAAAAATAATCCCCGTTAAACATTTGAAAAATTGATAATAATATGTGTAATATACACCAAAATATATATCCTGTGAATTGTAATTAATAGTATAATATTTATACTGTTAAATATTCTATATTTTCGCTCGTAAAGCTAGCCTCTCTCAGGAAACGATGTGTGCGACTTTAGCAGCATTGTACTTCTCTAAATTTGCAGGGGAATACCACCCCCCTCCCCTTCGGGGAAGGAGGGAAAGGGAAGATTGCACCTAACTGGTGAAAATCTTTTGTCTGAGGGGGTTGTTATCTGACGATTCGAGCTTAGAAGGCTCCAAGAAAGGACATTGTAATTTGGTTTTCTTTTGACATATGTTCGCTTCTGTTCGTACTAAGTTTTGGTTGCTTATGATCGAAATGCTCCTCGTATATCATTGTAAATGTTATGAAATAAAATGTATATATCTGTGAACACAGAAATAAAAAAAAATACAGATGCTTGTCCGGGCTCTATTACCACGTCACAATATGAATTAAAATATATAGAAAATTTATGTGACTGTTTAATGTAAATAAACACTTCAATATTTGGTTTTGGTTTATATAATAACAAGGACTAATGAGACCATACTTTAAAAATTAAATACGAACATATGCCATAGTGGATTCGAACCCACGAACTGTACCGACGATCAGCAACCAATGTTACTTCAATCGTTATATATCTAATATAAATGATTTTTGAATGAAAAAAATTGCAAATAAAAATCATTTTCACTACCAAATCGATAAAAATTTTGCAACATCTTTAATCCTATCACTACAATTATAAAAAAGTGGATTTCTATTCATAAACGTAAAAATAAATATTTTATCTATAATTAGAGTATTCTTTCTCTGACTAGTAGGCGAAGTTTTAAAAACTATGAGAAACTGCTTATAATTCTACTAATATATGTTGTTTTCTACATTGTAATAAAATAAATAAATAAACTTTTTAATCAGCTACATATTGTATCCACATCAAGACACGCTAATTTTCAAATATTAGAATCATATTGTAAAATGAATTGTATCGGGTTAATGTATATATTTATTAGCATGTAACTCTTGAATGCTAACCGAAATAAGTTTTGTAATAATATCATCTACATTCGATATAAAGTAACCTAATTATTAGTAAATTTATTCTACACTATTCCGTGTAAAATAAAGTATCGTAAACAAAGAAAAAATTTTTATGATTTTTATTCACCTGATTCTAAAGTTACCGAGGAAAATTTAGAGCTAAATTACCCTAATACAAAAAGAAATAATTCAAAAGAATAATCCTTTATCAAAAACACAGCAGCTTTTATCACAAAAAAATTTTTTTTTTGTACTTACATTGATATTCATATTACAGTGATAATGTGAACTCCTTTGGAAAGAATAATCTTAACTTTATCAAGTATTTGAAGCAGTTTATATCATTTAACAGAAAAAAAAAAGAAAAGAATTTTCCCTTCACAAGTTCTTCAAGACAAAAATCTATTTTGAAATTTCTTTAAAAAAATATGTCCATTTTCAAGAGGTTTAATACTGTTATAACGCTGTAATATGTCGTTGATATTAAACGATAAGACTAATATCAAATTGGAATAGATAAACATGATATAGAGAAATGTATATTTCAGAATATTCTAAAATACGATAATGCTTTTGCCATTATAATTCATTTCTTTAAAATTTCTTTGTTTATTCTTTCCAGCGAAAAAATATACCATATATATTTATATTGTATATATTCTATCAGCAATAAAGTATATATAAAACACTTATATTATAAAATTTATAATAAGAAGAAGCATATATATTGTATATATATATATAAATTATATATTTTCTGATTTTTATTAAAATATAATATTGTAGCAAATAATAAATATATATATATAAATATATTAAGTTGCTATATAATCCTATTTTTAGATTACATATATATAACTGCCTGGTAAATGAAAATCGATATGAATATTTCAGAATATAATCAGCGATCTGTTGCTAGATGCCTCCTTATATGTATTTAAACATTCTGGTGGTTTGGAACATGACCCAATAATAATTAAAATTAAGCTATTGTGTTACTACTATTGCTTTTTGTCTTTTTTAAATAAACATTTGCCATTTGTAATAAAAAGGATAAAATAATATAAAAAAAAAAAGTTGACCAAAATATGTAATACATTTACCATAAAGTAAACGATATATTCATAATAAATATAATGCTTATAATTATGATTTTTTAAATAAAGAGTTAATTCTGTAATGAAAAAGAAAATAATATATAAATCAAAATTTATAAAAGAATATTCAAAAATGTTCCTTTTGAATAGACATTAATATACATTTTATGTATATATATAAATTACATTAATATAAGATTATAATAAGAATACATTTAATATTTATATATAATATATAATTTCAAATTTAAAATTTTAACTATAAAATATATTAGACATCTTATATATATATTTATATTACAAAATAAATAATATCTACAAAAGGCAAAAAATTATAAGAATATTCTATATTTATTATGTTCTTTATTTATTTAATAAATACTATATAATATATATATAATATAAAATAGATAAATTATTTAAAAACATTCAGAAAATTTCAATATAATAATATATTCAAATTTCAAAAGTATTATCTATAAATATATATAGACATTTTCAAAATATTTATACATATTTAAATATTTGAATTAACATTATAGTAATAATATTTATTCATATAGAAGAAAAAATATAATAAATGTTATTTGTGATTTCATAATTCTAAATAAATTTCTCCTTGAAATTAAAAAATAAAGAGAAAATTTATATTAAAATCTAAAGGAAAGTTAAACAAGTAAAACTAAATAAGTGCAAGATAGATTTATAGATTATGCTTAAAAATATTATATGGATAAAAAGCAATTGATATTGAATGTGATAGCTAAATATCTCAAACTGCGACTTAATAAATCAATAGTCCTAAGGAAATTTATTTTTAATATGAGTAATATATAAAACAAATAATAAATATAACAATAAATATAACAATAAAACAAATAATAACCATAAAAATCATTAATGAATTATTTATATTTTGGAAGAGTACTCTAAGCTCAACAGTATCGAGTTTTATTAAATCAAAATATTCTATCAAAATGATGTATAAAATTTAATAAAATTTACTGTTCCAATAATCTAAAGTATGATTTAATGCACAAAAGTATTATAAGGATATCTTTTCAGGTAAATTAATAAAAAATTTACATATTAAAATTTTAATATGTTTTAAAATAAAAACATAAAAACTTAATAATAAATATAACAATAAAACAATAATAACCATACAAATCATTATGAATTCCTTATATTTTGAAATACTCTAATCCCGACAGTATGGAGTTTTCTAAATCAAAATATTCTTTCAGAAGTAATAAATTTAATAAATTTATTGTTCAATAATCTAAATATGATTTTAATGCACATGGAAATTATTCTAAAGATACCTTTAGTCAGGTATCTAATAAAAAATTTAATTTTTACATATTAAACTTTTTTCATTTAATGTCTTAATATATAAAACAAATAATAACCATAACAATAAATACAACAATCAAACAAATAAACCATACAATCATTAATGAATTCTTATATTTTGAAAGAGTACTCTAATCCACAGAATGATTGTATTATCAAAATATTCTATCAAATGGTGTATAAAATTTAATAAAATATATTGTTCAATAATCTAAATTATGATTTAATGCACATGAAATTATTTTAAAAATACCTTTAATCAAAATTGAATAAAATTTTGCATATTAAAATTTTAATTCTTTTAATATATTAATATATAAAACATATAATAACACAACAATTAAATAATAAAATTATAAATAATAATAAATATAACATAAAACAAATAATAATCGTACAAATCATTAAGGATTACTATATATTGAAAGAGTACTCTAATCCCGACATTATTGAGTTTTATTAAATCTTAATATTTTATATCAAAATTGCATAAAATTTAATAAAATTTATTGTTCCAATAATCTAAATCAGTATTTATTGCACATAAATATTCTAAAATAACTGGTCAGGTAAATCTAATAAAAAAATTAAAAATTTGCATAATATTTTAATTCATATAAAATTTCTTAATATATAAAGCATATAATAACTATACAATAAGTTAACGATAAAACAAATAATACCATTCAAATCATTAATGAATTGCTTATATTTCAGAGTACTCTAAGAAAATCGAGCTTTTATTAAATCAAATATTCTACAAAAATTGTGTAATAAAAAGCATAAAATTACATATTATAATTAAATTTTAATACTTAATATATAAAACAAATAACAAAAATAAAAATATATAACAATAAAACATATAATAACCATACAAATCATTAATGAATTGCTTATATTTTGAAAAGAGTACTCAACCCGACAGTATCACAAGTTTATTAAATCAAAATATTCTAGTAAAATTGTGTATAATAATAAAATTTATTGTTCCAATAATCTAAAGTATGATTTAATGCACATGGAAATTATTCTAAAGATACCTTTAGTCAGGTAAATTTAATAAAAAATTAAAATTTTACATATTAAAATGTTAATTCATTTTAATATATAAAACTTATAATAACCATAACAACAAATATAACAATAAAAAAATAATAACCATACAAATCATTAATGAATTGCTTATATTTTGAAAGAGTACTCTAATACTGGCAGTATCATGTTTATTAAAGAAAAATATTCTATCAAAATGTATAAAATTTAATAAAATTTATTGGTCCAATAATCTAAAGTATGATTTAATGCACATGGAAATTATTCTAAAGATACCTCTGGTCAGGTAAATTTAATAAAAAATTAAAATTTTGCATATGAACATTTAAATTCATTTTAATGTCTTAATATATAAAACAAATAATAACCACAACAATAAATATAACAATAAAACAATTAATAACCATACAAAGCATTAAGGAATTGCATGTATTTAGAAAGAGTACTCTAAGCCCGACAGTATCTAGTTTTATTAAATCAAAATATTCTATCAAAATGGTGCATAATAATAAAATTTATTATTCCAATAATCTAAAGTATGATTTAATGCACATGGAAATTATTTTAAAGATACCTTTGGTCAGGTAAATCTAATAAAAAAATAAAATTTTGCATATGAACATTTAAATTTATTTTAATGTCTTAATATATAAAACATATAATAACTATAACAATAAATATAACAATAAAACAAATAATAACCATACAAATCATTAATGAATTGCTTATATTTTGAAAGAGTACTCGAGTCCGACAGTATCGAGTTTTATTAAATCAAAATATTCTAGTAAAATTGTGTATAATAATAAAATTTATTGTTCCAATAATCTAAAGTATGATTTAATGCACATGGAAATTATTCTAAAGATACCTTTAGTCAGGTAAATTTAATAAAAATTTAAATTTTACATATTAAAACTTATATTCATTTTAATATATCTTAATATATAGAACTTATAATAACCATAACAACAAATATAACAATTCAAACAAATAATAACCATACAAATCATTAATGAATTGCTTATATTTTGAAAGAGTACTCTAATACTGGCAGTATCATGTTTATTAAAGAAAAATATTCTATCAAAATGTATAAAATTTATTGTTCCAATAAGCTAAAGTATGATTTAATGCACATGGAAATTATTCTAAAGATACCTTTAGTCAGGTAAATTTAATAAAAAATTAAAATTTTACATATTAAAATGTTAATTCATTTTAATATATAGAACTTATAATAACCATAACAACAAATATAAAATTCAAACAAATAATAACCAAACAAATCATTAATGAATTGATTATATTTTGAAAGAGTACTCTAAGTCCGACAGTATCGAGTTTTATTAAATCAAAATATTCTATCAAAATGGTATATAAAATTTATTGTTCCAGTAAGCTAAAGTATGATTTAATGCACATGGAAATTATTCTGAAGATACCTTTGGTCAGGTAAATCTAATAAAACTATGTCAAAATATTGTTAAGAACCCATATTCATTAAAAATCTCTTTTGAAATTCCAATACATTACAGCTGAGATTCAGAGCAGCGAGCCATCATCTATGACGGCTAATTATTTGAAACAGTAAATTAAGCATGGATTATAAATTGGTCATTTATAACTCCTTTATCCATCACATCATTAGGTATCCAGTAACAATATGATTATATGCAGAGAGTGATATTTAAATCCTTCAACTCTCAAAGTATTAATTCTCATAGACAATTTGTTGGCACACTCCAGGACTTTATTAGATGT
Source organism: Pardosa pseudoannulata (assembly GCA_032207245.1). Taxonomy (NCBI): domain Eukaryota; kingdom Metazoa; phylum Arthropoda; class Arachnida; order Araneae; family Lycosidae; genus Pardosa; species Pardosa pseudoannulata. Next base: position 131,483,898 of record CM063511.1, read on the forward strand.
TTCAGCAACTTATATTTCTTAGAATTTTATAGTTGATAAAAATCCTTTAATTTCTTAAATGAATACTATCCTTTTCGTACCTTGATTTCAGTCAGGGTAGCTCAGATTCCCAAAAGAATATCCTATTTATTATAATTTCAAATTAGTTTTTAATATATGATAAGCTCATAATGTAAGCATTTTGTAAACAAATCATTTCCTTATACTAAATTAGCTCATTGATTTAAATTTCATTTTCATCAAAAACTTCCGAAAACTAATATAAATATTAAAAATTCTGTTTGATTATGTCTGGTGATTTATCATTGCATGGTATGGTTCAGTTTGAGCTACGTTCAAAAAACGTAGACCTTGCGTTCTACTTTTTTTTTAAACATAGGGACTAATGAGACTGGGACCTACTGCTTAACGCTGATTCCGAACGGCTACGAACATCAATGCCACACAGGGAATTCGAACAAACGAACTCCGGCACCGGAGATCATCGACCTAATCATTCGGACATCGTTTGGGAATATTAGCGTACGGACTGTCAAAAAAGTATTTTATCTCATTTAATAAACATAATAATTGCAACTGCAAATATATATATATTACATACGTATAATAAATGTTAGATAAATTTTCAAACAATAAAGCCGTTAGTGATAGAATAAGAAACATGTCTAAAATTTTAATAAAAATAATGTCTCTGGTAAATTCAAGATGAAATAAATATGCCAATTTAAAATAGATAAGAGGAAATAAATTAAATAAATATAGCCAAAAATAAAGAAAATTTCAAACAACAGAAAACACATACTAAGCGATTTATCTAAATTAAACTTAATGTTACACAACTCATTCTCTAAACGAAAATATACTTTAGTGTATACGAAAAAACCAAGAATTAGTATTGACTTCAAACTATGGATCTTCATATATAATATTCATTCTAATTTGTATTTAACTATGCCACATATATAAAAAAATGTTACTAATTTTTCGTTGGTATTATATAATCAATTATAATTTGTTTGGAATTATTTTGAATTCAACGTACGGGAAGTTTCATTTACACAATTTGTTATATTTAACTAGTTATTTTCCTGTATCAATATTTTTAAAGTTGGGGCACATTTGAATGTTTAATAATATAAGACCACAATAAATATTTGTATATGTATCTATATTTTTATGTAACATTACTAGAAAAAATATTACATTGGCGAGATTAAAGCAAAAACTTCACGAAGCATGATTTCTTTAATTTTAAAACATATTACAACCTGAAGGACAATTATTTTTACCTAGAGAATAAATTTAAGCAGTAATCAACTAATAATTTGACCATAGATGCAGAGCTTAGAGGAATTCATAAAATATATAAGATGTATATTAATTCATAGAATACAACGATTATATATTTATATATTAAGTAATATTTTCTATCAATTTTACTGGAAAAATATTATTTTGGCGAAATTACAATGAAATGAATTCAAGAAAAATGTTTCATTTCATTTTACCACTTATTATAAACTGAAATATAATTTTTCATTTTATTTAGAGAATACAATTAAGCATTAATCAACTTATAGGGAGCCCTTCGTTAGGTGCAGAGCCAGATTGAAGGAGAATTCATAAAATAGATAAGATATGCATTCATTTTTCTTTATATGCTAGATAATCTACTAAGTCTTAAAAATACTATCTATAATTTTCAAAATAAAATACTACTTTAAAAACTCCCAAAATTGTGGGCGAAACTACCAAACATGTTTATTCTATTTACTTAATTCGCTAAGATATAAGAATTCATTCAGCTTGGTTCTGAGATTTGATATGAAATGCACAAATGTTAATTGAAAATCATTAAATTTAAACTGAATAGCTTGGAAATTCTTTGAACTTAAGTATTTAACGACCATATTCGTCTGGAATAGCTGGTAGATGAAATTAACGTAAGATTCGTACCTCATTATTAGCTACTTATCTCACAGCTCTCTAAAGAAAGATCTAAATTTAGAAGTTTAAATTTGAGGTATAATTGTCTTTAACCTATCCGTACACAAGGCATTGAATGACTTGATTTTGGTATGAAGCTTTACATATTTCCTATTTGTAAGAATAAGGAAAATTTTTATTGATCCCCAATTCATCATAGATGGATTGACTGCCTTAGAATGATATTCCTGCTTATCGGATTTAACCACTCATTCATGAAAACCTTCATTAAAATTTAACATTTTATTTGAACTCAGAAAGCTTTTAAAAGAAGTTGCTGAAAGTTTATGTATTTTTTTCCTTTTTGACAATAATCCTGAATGCTTAAAATCTAGAAATAGAAAGAGAAATGGATGTTTTGCAGAGCATAAAGTTTGCCATAAATTAGTAAATACATCTAAAATTTCTAAGAAAGGAAGTGTTAAAAAGACGTTTGCTTATGCTAGTAAAGATAAATATATGTTTTTGGAGCTATATATTTATTAAACTAAAAAGACATCCTGAGAAGTAAATACCTGTTACTGAACATTACTATCTGTTTATCTTCTTTCAAAGTTATTTTATTGTTAAATCAAGTGTGTAATAATTTAGAAATGTAGTTAAAGCAGCGCTAATGATTGTTTTACAAAGCATAAAGTTTCTCGATAACTTAGTAAGAACATCTAGAAGGAAGTTAAAAATTAATGGAAGAAAAGTAATTTTATACTGTAAGTAAAAATAGACTTTTAGTGGTTTAAATCCTTAAACGAAAATAAAAGCCACTTTTAACCCATTAATGCAATTGCCAGTGTCTGGCACCAGTGAATTTCAAAATAAACATGTAACCAAATCGTTTACACTTTTTTATGAATTTTAACCACTTATTTTACTCCTAGTCACTTCTTTGATAGCTCTACAATCCCTGGTGGACTTTGGCTTTCTCTAAAATATAACGTCAAGTTACTTTCTCTCCTTATTTCCTTTTATAATTTTTATTTTAATTTTGTTTAGAATCTCTTCATTTTGGTATATCTATCTCAGTTTAGGTGTCCTTTAATTTGGTGTATCAATTCAGTTTATATCTTCTTCAATTTGGGGTATTTATTTCAGTTTAGGTCTTCTTCAATTTGGTGTATGTGTATCTCAGTTTAGGTCTCCTTCAATTTGGTGTATTTATTTCAGATTAGGTCTTCTTCAATTTCGTGTATCTATCTCGGTTTAGTCTTCTTCAATCTCTTGTATCTATCTCAATTTAGGTCTTCTTCAGTTTGGTGTATCTATTTCAGTTTAGGTCTTATTCAATTTGGTGTATCTATCTCAGTTTAGGTCTTTAATTTGGTGTATCAATCTCAGTTTAGGTCTTCTTCAATTCGGTGTATCTATCTCAACTTTGATCTTCTTCAATTTGATGTATCTATCTCAATTAATGTCTTCTTCAATTTGGTGTATCTATCTCAATTTAGGTCTTCTTCAATTTGGTGTATCTATCTCAACTTAGATCTTCTTCAATTTGGTGTATCTATCTCAGTTTAGGTCTTCTTCAATTTGGTGTATCTATCTCAATTTAGGTCTTCTTCAGTTTGGTGTATCTATCTCAGTTTAGGTCTTCTTCAATTTGGTGTATCTATCTCAGCTTATGTCTTTGATTTCGTGTATCTATCTCAGTTTAGGTCTTCTCTAATTTGGTATGTCTATCTCTGTTTATGTCTTTTTTAATTTGGTGTGTCTATCTCAGTTTAGGTCTTCTTCAATTTCGTGTATCTATCTCAGTTTAGGTCTTCTTCAATTTGGCGTATCAATCTCAGTTTAGGTAGTCCTCGATTAATATCGTTATATAGTCACTCCAACAAATGAAATCAAAAAATATAAATTATACTATAACTATATATTTCTTTTCTATTAAATAACATCATTTTTTCTGAAAAAAACTTCATGTTTTACATGGTTGAACATCAATGATTATAAGTGGCAGTTAAAGATTAATATAGTAACTTTAACACTCCTAATTTTTATAAAGTTTGACATGTTTACCAATTTGGTAATTTTTAGATCAAACATGTATTTTAACATAAACGAAGTCTGCAATATAAAAAGCAGTTTACACCAACCGAAAATATAACTTCCCAAATGAATAAATTATCGGTGTTGCCACAAAGAGAAAGAATATTTTGTAATGTTTTTATAAAACTATGCATCAACCACAGAACTACTAAAACTAAGAGAAATTTTATATTTTCATGCTTTAATCGATAATTCTCTACAAAAAAAAAAAGACTAAATAAAACATTTCTATTATTCTCTTCTATTTTCTCACAATTTATGGAATGTAACAGATGCAACTGAGGCAGAAATCGTAATCAAATTCGTTCTGTGAAATACTGCTGTAAAAACGAATAGAAAGGAAAATTATTAAATTGTGAACGAATGTGTCTAAAGAAGATATTATGCTGGAATAAATTGAATTAGAAGCGAAATTAATAACGTGGAATGTCTGGAAAGAAGTTAGATGCCTATTGATTTAAGTAGTATTCTGCTAATTTGTAATTTCTGGTTAAATGAAACTGCAAACGCAAAGAAAATAGAAATTCAAACCTAATAAAAAGTCTAATTATACAACAACATTTGAAACATACTGCGGAATTTATTGTGGCTGTATATTACTGGGTATTTATGGAGAAGGCAGTCTGGTGGTATTTTGCTTGGTTCCTGTGATTAACGCCATTAACCCTTTAACAGTTTCATTTTATTCACGAATTCGAATTCAAAAATGTCACAATTTTATTGCATATTTTTGTTCATGTTACATTTGTAAACTGAAAAATGTTATTAAAAGTAATATTTCTAATTATTTTAAACATATATAACAACTGTTTTACAGGAAATAAAAAAAATGTTTTTTGTTTAAGCTAATTTTTCAGTCTCGTGTACCCCAGAAAAAGAAGTTACGTTTACAGTTTTGCATATAAAATTGAAAATATTTTCGATTGCAATTACTACACAATTATTTTCGAATGCAAATACTACAAGTACGTTTATTTAACCTGTTTTTTAAAAGATCAGATTTAGTGCTATAAATCTTGAAAGACGATAAGAGGCATAGTCCAACGTCATAGACCGGACAATAGTACCTAGTCTTTTTTAAATTCTTTTGTATATGTCATTTTTCTTCAGTGAACACACATAGTATTAGTTTCCAGGTCTTAGTTCTGTAGGCTGAATTGATGATAAAAAAATCTCTTTTGGTCAGTATCAGAAAACCTCAAGCTAAAAACTATAAAAGCTCGCAGAGTAATAAAAAATCTATCAGAAATCCCACGCTTTTAAGCCAAACTAAATACATTTCGAAAACTAACATCTTGTGGACATATATTGGACTAATTTGACATTAAAAATACAAAACTTACTGCTAAAACAGTGAGAATTACAAAGAAATCAGATTGCCCGTAAGCTGAATAGGCATATCATTAAAGTCACGATAACAGCGCCCGTACAGTGTGAGTGCAAAACAGGCTAGGGGTTAATGTTAATAATGACAATTACATTTCCGTGAAGAAGACATATAACTTATAAAATGCACACAAAAGTAACAACTGTTAGGTCTTGGTTAAACACATTTACAAAAATTAAAAAAATAGTTGTGGTTAGGAGATCGATATGATTTAATTTCTATAGCAATATTTGAATACTTGTATGCCCTTGCAAGCGATTTTACAGCTACAGGTCTGCTGTTCAAGGAGAGTAAAATATATTATTCTAGAGAACTAAATCAATGCCAGTTCTCATGTGAAATTATCTTCCTTTAGAAAATGCTAGAAATGACAGAATGTTGGAAAACATTATCACAGAAAAATTAAAGTGTTAATAAGTCAGCAAGATACTATGTAAAAATATAAATTAAGTGTAAAAACAGAAGTAAACTCAAGCATGAAATAAATATGGAAAAATAATTAGTTTCTTAGGATAACAATTATAAACACACTACATAAAAGCTTTATAATATATATATATATATATATATATATATATAAATATATATAAATATAAAATAAAAAATATATATATATTTTAATATAATATATAAAAATTATATATATATATATATAATAATATAATAATTTCATATATATATAAATATCTATATTTACATATAATATATATATATATAAAACATATATATACATATATATATATATATATAATATAATTATATTATTTATAAATAAAATATAAATTATATATATATAATATATATTTTATATATATCAATATATATATATATATATATATATTATATAATATATATATATATGTGTGTGTGTGTGTGTGTGTGGTGTGTGGGTTTGGTAATATGAATTTATCACATAAATCGAGTAAAAAAACATCTAATAACATTCCTTTAATTTCTCATAAACACTTCTGATTTTAAATTAAAAACGTTATTATTATCATAAGTTTTTTCTGATATATTGCGTAAAATATATTCTTTTTTATTTGGCAAATAATATTATACATATGTATAAAATTTAACACATATATTTTTTGTTGCAATAAATACATATTAAACAAACAAACATAAAATATAATTATATATATATAAATATATTTAAGTATATATATCTTTGTTTGTTTGGTTTGGAATGTTATGGTCTACTTTTTGCAACACGAGGGCTAATGAGACCGGGACCTACAGCTTAAAGCCGATTCCGAAAGGTTACGAACATCCATGCCATTGTGGGATTCGAACGAACGAACTCCGGTACTGAGGGTCAGCACCCTCACCGATCGGCCATCTTTCGGCTATATATATATATATATATATATATATATATATATATATATAATATATATATATTTATATATATATCTATATAATATATATATATATATATATATATTTATATATTATATATATATATATATATTATATATATTGTGTGTGTATTTTGTATTTGTATGCAACATGTACAAACGTTTAAGGAGGAAGCATGTTCTTAATATTCCATGCTTTTTTTTTTGTATTTGGTTAATAGTTACTATTTTTCATTTCATTTAGTGTATTCCACTACATGCTGAAAATAAAAAGCCATATTTATATAAAGCAATATATATGGCATGTGCAGAGTCTAAGAAGAAAAAATCAGAAAGGCTTCCAATAGAGCTGTAAATGTTTCATTCTAAAACCATATGGCCCATTAGCTATTTCTTTTTCAAACTACAGTCATTCAATCCGGAACAGATCACCATATCGAAAGATTTAAATGTTCTATTCTGTAACTAAGTACACTCTGTCCCTCTGTTCCATTCATATTGTAGTGTTATTTCCGTATTCTTGTGGTGCACTTTTCCCAAGATTTTTTATTAATCTTTTTTTATTTTCTACTTTAAAATTCCAACATAATATAGGACTGTAATTTTGTTTCTTTATTAAGAAAACAAATCGAAATATCATACCAGAAGTGTATTTGACAAGTAACAATATCTAGATAACAGAATTGTACGCTTCAGAGTACGGAAACTGTTATTTAGTAATAAGTAATTAACCGTTCATTAATATATGTAACGAATGTATGGTAAATCTGTAACTTATGGTAAACAAACATAATTAGGATGCATTATATTCTGTGACAAATCTCCTACATTTAACCATCAATGACTCATTTGCTTTGAATTATGACATTGAATGTTAATCAAAATTTACAAATGAAGTCCAAGAGTACTTAAACTGTTGCTGCCACTACGAAATAATAGCAATTAACTATGAGAATCAATGGAACTTGCCCTTTCTTAGCTTTACGTCTTAGTTCCAGTGTATATCCATTCTAAAATATATGTAATTATACTTATAGATGATAAATTTAATATTGTACATAATGAATTAATTTATTTAAAAAAAACTTATACAGGATAACATGTGCAACTACATGTAAAATGTTCAAAATGGTAAAAAAGAATTAAATAATATGAATCCGTCTTTAAACAGTAGTTTCATGTTAACAATTTAATCTTCAGAAATTATACTTCAGGTAGAAATCTCACAAATTACTTATTTTCATATCATAAAATCCCTAAACTGTTTATCAGCACCTTTCTGTTACTCTTAAGTTTTAGTGGTGATATTTATAATTATTATTTTTTTATTTTCCTGCTTCTACTACTATAGTTTTATTATTATTAATATATATATATATATATATATATATATATATATATGTGTGTAATATTAAAATTTTTTATTTACATATTTTAACATTTATTTAATAACTTTTATTCATAAAGTTTGTTGCGGGTTTGAGCGGTAATTCTGATTTTTCCCTCCAGATACGTTATAGAGAATTTAGCCTCTGTCTGTACTACTTTAGCCACTAGTTAGCACGTTCTCTTTAAACATGTGTATTTTTTATGATATGATGAATTGCTAATATTGATCAATCGTAGTCTTTTTACCTGAGAAATCCCTACTTGTAAAGTTTGTGTGTGCAGGAACACATCGTCCGTCTGCATGATGTTGTAAATGTTCTTGCCTTTTGTATGGATTTCATGTATCTCACCAGAAATAAAAGGTATTTTGCTTTTGAATGAGTCTCGCCCATATGACACACACGCACACACACAAACACACACACACATATATATATATATATATATATATATATATATATATATATATATATATATATATATATATATATATATATATATATATATATATATATATATATATATATATATATCCCTCTAAGCGGTTCGTACGTACAATTCCGCCAAACCGATGTTGACTTCAAAGCGGTTGTCACGTACAATTTTTGACCTCGAAAAACGTTCCGAAAATGGATGTAATGTACATTTCTGCCACTGTTTTCACCTATGGAGTTTTGAGGTAGAAGCGTCAGGTCGATTGTTTAGGAACTGCACACCTAATCTCTGAGGCACAATGACGCTGATAGCTTTTTATGGCTTTGTAAATCTCTATTTCGAAGTATTTCTTTTGCGGTAACAGATGTATCTCTAATCGCACCACTTAAATAGCTTGGATGACTTTCGTAAAAAAGATATAAATCATTCTCTTAAAGAATATTTTTATTTGTACTTTTAGAACCCATTATTTCTTATGAGATGATCTTCGAGACTTGACGAGCTTTATGTGTATTAAAAATTAACAATCTATAATGTCTATTTATATATCTATTTATAATCGGAAATAAAGGGACAGTAACGAGGGTGGGTTTCCCGTATTCCAATCTAGTCGACAGAGGGTGAAGTAAAAAATCATAGAACACTTTGGTCACTGACACAATGAAACTTTAGCGTATTTTTTGGAGACTTTTTTTTTCCTCGGTGTGTTCCACTCGGTGGGATATATATATATATATATATATATATATATATATATATATATATATATATATATATATATATATATATATATATATATATATATATATAACCTAATTTCATTATAAGAGGTGTCATTTTTTGCTATTTTTAATTTTTAATAATATTTAAGATATTGATATCATGTATCCAATTATATTTCATACGTCCTTTAAATATTTTAAGTGTTGAATTCCTTTAGGGATTAACTGCATGAATTAAAATTAATTTTGAATAACAAGCACTGATACAGTAGGAAGTTCTAATCACTAGTTATGCTTTTAATGATTTAAATTTATGTATAATATTTATTAATATTATTCACGTTTGACGTTAATTCCTTATAAGTTTCTTGCAAAACATTTCGTCATTTCAATTTAAGAAAAATGAGTTTTATGCTCTGGTTCGTTTATCAACTTATTAGGCAGAGATATTAAGTTGTTTTTTAATAAGTTTCATACATTCATTCGTTTTAGTTCAGCAAAAAGAATTATTTTTGAGTTTTATTTCATTGATTAATATACTTGATAATAGTATCATCTTATAAAATCTAAACTACTTGCCGCAACGGTCCTTAGCTTGACAGGGTGTACGGTGCCAATCTCCTTTTCCAAGACCAAGGGCCCTGAGGTGCAAACATATGTTACGGTTAGGTGGTTAACCTTACGCGAAACCCACAGTATTTAGTTATGAAGCATGCTTGATCCTCAGTTTGTGTACCCCATGCTGGGATGAAAGGCTGAGTCAACCCTGCCCAGTCCGGGGATCGAACCTTGGACCTGTGCCGTGGGAGCGCAGTATCATCTTATAGTTTTAATAATGTTGGGACAGGATCATTTTATCAGTTAAATTTATAAAAATATTTTTAAAAATATCAGGTTTTTAAATTTAAGTAATAAACTATTATAAAATAACTCAAAATGTCACATACTTCTGATTGTTGGATTACACTATTTGATTATATATATATATATATATATATATATATATATATATATATATATATATATATATATATATATATATATATATATATATATATATATATATATATATATATATATATATATATATATATATATATATATATATATATATATATATATATATATATATATATATATATATATATATATATATACATATATATATATATATATATATATATATATATATATATATATATATATATATATATATATATATATATATATATATATATATATATATATATATATATATATATATATATATATATATATATATATATATATATATATATACATATATATATATATATATATATACATATATATATATATATATATATATATATATATATATATATATATATATATATATATATATATATATATATATATATATATATATATATATATATATATATATATATATATATATATATATATATATATATATATATATATATATAATATATATATATATATATATATATATATATATATATATATATATATATATATATATATATATATATTTATATTTAAAAAGTCGATATAAGTAAAAGAAATTTTATGATAAAATTACTTTGTAAAAGTTGAAGTAAACAGTAAGAAATTTTACATAATCCCAAAATTTAATAACTGTGTACAAGATTATGTATAAGTCAGTGATTTGAGGTTAAAATAAATTTCCTTTTTTTAAGACTAAAAGTATCTTTTTTTTTTTAAGAACTAGCGTTAAAGATCACATTTGCATACATCATTTCATATGTTATTTTTATGCATGTCCACAGTAAATACACTGTGTTATTTTCGCTTCGGTGAACTAACGATGTCAATTACAAACCAAAATAAACGCAAAGTTGTGTATATTGTACCTTCCGAATGTCTCTAAAGTGACAATATAATAAGCTATCGGAAGGATTATACTTGCAAACGGAAGTGAGATTTCTTCCTGCGTGAAAAATTACAACTGCTAGCATTAAGGCTACATTATGCAACGTGCTACTTCTAACTATCTTTCCTTTCTTTTCGCAGTGGAATATATAAACCGAGCAAAGTTTGAGCCGTCGCAGATCTCAATACAATCAATCTTACTTCATCTGCCAAGCTGAGGTAAAAATTTAAAGCGAAGTATTACTTTCGAAGTATTGCAACTATTCTCTGATCACTTCTTTTAGTTTTAAACACAAACCTTTCTAAATCTTTTCAGATTATATGGAAAAGGACATGGTCAGAAACGATTAATATAATACATTGAAGGATATTGAGAGCGATCATATATCTTTCTATCTGCTAACTAAAACCAAACTACTTACAGAATGAATTTATGTAGTGAGTAATATTAATCTTACAGTATTTCTTCAGTTTGTGTAATTTTCTTTCTTATAATTTCAATAGTTTTCCATTTTCTCACATATTTTTTGTTTTATTCTTATAGAATTTAATTTCTCATAATAAGAATATTTTTATAATTTTTGATTGTCGTGAAAAAAAGTAAATCTAAAAGGTTTTTGTCTGCTAAATTTGGTATAAAGATATTTTAAAGTCTTAAAATGTCTTCCAATCTACTAATACTCTAAAAGAAAGTAATTTACAGAACGAATTTGTTAAATTGTTCAGTTAATATATTTTATCTTTCAATTTTTTATGGGTTTGAGTTAATTTCTATTTCATTTAAATACACGCTTATTTCCCATTTTATTTCATTAATATTTTCCATTAATACTTACATAGTTTTAATTTTTATAAGAAGAGCCATTTTACTTTTTTATGATTAGGCAATAGTAAAAGAAATTGAAAAGAACTTTTTACAATTCAGTTGGGAATTTATTAGTTAAAAAACTATCAAGCCACCTTTATGAAAAGTTTTAGAAACTTCACTCTTACTGTAGATGTTTGTAACTATTAAGTTTTAAGGTGAAAATCAACTTTATAATTAGTTAATTTTATTTTTTGGTGAATCTACCTGAGATTTTAGTATACTATTAGTGATTTTTATTTAAAAGTGCATAAAATTTCAATGTTAATAATTGATAATTGCTATTATTTACACATTCACTGAAAATATATGTAAAAAATCTATACTAAGTAAAATAATTATTTATTCATTAGCGTACAAAACACATAAAATAATTAATATAATTTAAAAAAGTACGGTTTCTTTTACTTGTTACGGTATTGTATAAGTAGAAATATAGTAATTTTAACAAATCTTTATTTTATACACCATCAGGTAAAATCCAAAAATATCAAGTGGATAAAATCGTTAATAATTCACGTATCAATTTCATACAAATTTGGAAATATTTTTATTTGAAAGCTGCTTAAAGTAGTTAGGTGTACTAAACGAACACGTAGTATGGTAATAATATTTATTAGAAAGCAATATATGATATCAACAATCGTTCTATGATTGTTATTATTAGTTAAACTACGCATTTAAATGAGTGAAAAACAGTAAAACTTCAAGCAAATTTTGCTTGAAATCTTTCAGCTGCAATCTAATTTCATTAAATTTTTCTTATTATTATCAGCTCTTGATTTACAGCAACAATGAACTTCCAAAACTAATTTTAGTGATTTTTAATCGATTTACTTAAACATATATCGAGTTTTTAAAGGTAAATTTTAAAAGTGTAAAATATATGGGAAAACTTAACTCTAGAGCTATTAATTTAAGCAGTAGGTTTGATTAACCCTCGTATAGCACACAGTGGGCTGTAGCAGTCTAAAATAACCAATGAACTTCGCCAAATATCTCTAACAGTTCCTTTCAGTGCAGAATTAAAATATTATACCTTTCAAAACTTAATAATTTTAGCTTGCTTGCATTTTATAAGTTGCAAGTAAATAGGTGACGTATTTCAAAGGAATAAGACACTATACGTGTTTAAAAAGTTGTAAGTTATATTAAAAATTATTAAAACTTTTATTACTGAAAATATCTAAAAAACTATTTAAATCATTTCTATTAAAAATTACTTTATTGTGATCTGATGTCGTACTAAATGCATTCATCATAAAATTTCTTTTTTATTCTTAATTATATTTAATAATTCAATCAAGTTGAAATATTAATTTTTCAGTGACATATGCCCCAATTGAATGTAAAGTATTTTTCCCAAAAGCTAAAGAAAAAAAATGTTTATAACGAACTATGAGCTATGTACTAATGAAAAAAAATTAAAAGCGTAAAATCTAAAACAATACTTTAATGATTTTAATTTGTCATCTCTAAGGATTCCATTTAATGCAATATCGTTCGCATATAATTTAGAATACTAAACCATTTCAAAAACTATTAAAAATGAAAAGAATCATAATAGAATCCAAGTATTACCATAATATAATTAATCCATGAAATTTTTGTTAGACAAATAGATCTTTAAAGTTTAACCATTATTTACGCATTTTATTGACCATTTGATCTTTTAATATAAAGGGTACTATATATTCGATTTCCATTTTCGTCATGCATGAATTGAAAGTCACTGAAAGGATATAGTCATTTGGATCTGACTTTAAACATTAAGTCACATTATAGATAAGCAACATGTATAGAGGTGATAATGTTACAGTTCTACTATCCAGCACAGTTATATTTATGGATTTAAACAAATTAAACGTATACACTAAGAGAATAAAATCACTTGAGTACAATTATATTGCTGTAAGTACAAAGCAATTTTTTTAAAATAAAGAAGAGTATTACATCAAATTATTGATTCGTAGATTTATAAAAGAATACTGCAGGTTTTATTTATTATTTAGAAAATTACTTTATTTAGAATCCATTTATCGTATACTAAAACAGAAATAGTTAAAAATAATAATAATCATAATTTTATTGAAATGAATAATACTAAATGTAATACAATTATTTATTTACAACCCAAAAATTAGGTTTTAATATTTCGTCGTAGAGAAATTAAACTCTATTCACTTATCGTATTAATAAACATATATATCAAAATTAAAAAACAATACTCGTTTAATTATGATTAATTTTCAAAAGGATTAATAATGTTAAGTAAATAACATTTATATGGAGTATCCAAATACTTTTGAGTATTTTTAAGCAATATAATCGATAATTTACAAGGATGTAAATGCACATATTTAGGTATTCTAGATGAAAAACATAAAATTAGATTATAATTTTAGTACAAGACTATAAGACTGGTAGATTCGATTAGTATATTAATGATTATTTTGTCGAAATAAGAAAAAATCTTTAATAGTTCAAAACTGGTGAAACTTTTAATTTTAAAGATACATTTATCGGTACTTAGTGTATCTGAATAAGAAAACATGAGATATAATAGTGAATGGAAAGTTTTTTACCTATTAACCATATCACAAAAATGTGTAATATTATACGTAATTAGGAAGTACGGGAATCAAATTATACATTCAAAACATAAACAGACGCACATACTATAGAAACATGCGTATATATATATATATATATATATATATATATATATGCATTTGTGTGTATGAATTCATATACTTCATTTGTTTAGGAATTCATAGTGATTTTTATTTTCTTTATTAGCATTGTACTGTTGAAGATTAGCATTGCTTAGATATTACAAATACATTCATCTGCAAAGTAATTTATGCATTTAAGTCTACAAAATGTTTATATATTATTACCATATTATATATATATATATATATATAATTATTATAAATATTTATTAATATTATTATTAATTATTATTATCATTATTATTAATATAATTAATATTTTATATATTATTAGTAATTATATTATTTATATATTATTATTATTATATTTATATATTTATAGATTTAAATCTTACAATATATTTTGTATGTGGTAGAAATATAATGAAAATATATGAAAACAAAATGAAATCATATATAATATACACCAAAATATTTTGGAAATTAACTAAATATCGAAGACCTTACACATTCAAAAATTTTATTCAAAATATTTATAAGGTTTATTTGTAAATTTACTTTGTTGATCAAGTAGAAAATAAATATGCTTGATACTTCGTAGTCAGAATTCAGTTGGATATAAACAAACAAAAAAGTCATTGAACTAACTTATCCTCTGCAATATCAAAAATTTCCCTGTTCTCTAATAAATATTATTTTAGAAAAGTATGAAACTACATTTTATTTGAAATATTTAATGAAATCTCTATGGAATTATTTTAATAAAATTATGACAAAAATTCCGCTGGTTTTCCTCTATGTTCAGATAAACAACGATTTGAATGGCTGAATAAAAATTTCATGATCTATGGGATTTTCTAAATGTGGAATAGAAAGAATGGCAACAATAGGAAATTCATTTGAATAATGAAAGATAAATGTTAATAACGGTATTTTCTATCCGAAAATAAGAAAATACAAATGTTTAGCTTCGCTGTTATGCTTTCATTACTTCCTTCTCTGAATGTTATCTAGTAAGAGAGATTAGCTTCAGCTCTTAAAGATAGGGTGGAGGAAAAGAATAATAACTATTTCTGCCTAAGAATGAAAAATATTTTTATAAATAGAGATGCACTCAGTGAACTGAAGAAATACTCCCTCCATGTAAACTGGGTCAGGTTTTCCTCAAATAGTCTCAAAGAAAAAAAAAGTTAATCTGCCAGGCATATTTTTTCGGTATTTCCATTACATTTGCAAATTTTCCTTGCCAGATTTTTATCCAATTACCTTCGCGGGTAAAATTGGGTATAAAAGCAGTCGCTAGACGCTGAAACGGCACACATTCGCTCTCAGCTCTTCTATTGCTTCTTCAGCTTTCCACACCAGGAATAACAAAACAACTCAATATGGTCGCTGCCAAGTACTTCGTTCTCTTCATCGCCGCCATTGTTTTCTTCGCATCTACCATGATGGATGTGTCCACTGCCATGCCCATGCCAGGCCATCACCACGGCAACAACCATGGCGTTGCTGCTCTCTTAGTTGCCGGGGCCCTTGCATCTTTGCTCCAGCACCACCATTAACAAGTGAAAGTTTGAAGTGAGCGTTCACGCTTCAGAGGTTACTCCGTTGGTGTCAAGGTCTAGTGATTTTTTTATACTTTTTACAGATTCCAATCTCTCCCCGCAAGAACACGATCAGTTTATTAACCTTTCTCAAGGATACCCGACCTTTGGACTCTCGTTCAACTCTTTCTTCAGTCAATAAGATCCTAGTCATCGACAGAAAAGAATAATTTAGTCTTAGGACGTTCTTTTGTTAATAGGAAAAAGAATCAGTTTTGCCAATCATTTTTTCTATATCTAGAGTTTATATTGTTAATCTTTTGCGACCATGTACGAGAAGAAGTTAACCTTTTTATGTTTACTTGCTATATACACTGATATTTTTATGTATATTTTGAATATTGGGTGGAATATATTAACAATCTATTGTAAATACTTCTTCATTCCATTGCTTTTTTATGCTGTGGTACCAGTAGTAATAGCTTGCATAACATATGTAAATACTTTCTGTAATATCTGGACAAACTCATTTGTTTATCACATTAAGAAACGAATTTAATGTAAATCATGAGTATATAATTTGTAAATATATGAGGTTTGCTTACTCTATGAAATGTATATAGAAAAATAAACATTATATTTTAAAATTCAGTTGTCTTTATTTCAGAAAACACTAGTTTCAGTAACCTTTATTTTATTATTCATAACTTTTATGTTTACAACAAATAAGCAAACATAATATATAAGAAAACTATTAATTTAGGTGACTATCTAAAGGTATTTCTTTATTTTATGCTTAAAAATATTTCTTTTACTTCTATTGAAAGCTTGAGAAATGCATACTGCTAATACTTCTTATTTCTTCAGTTTTCAAGTCATGAATTTCAGCTTTTCAGTTAACATACAATACGCATATTACAACTTAAAAATTAATATTAAATTATAAGAATTTAAGGCTACTGGGTTTCATAATTTACTTTAATAACTTTTAAGAATTTAAGTACTTTAATA
>CM063511.1:131506208-131523708 GCA_032207245.1 Pardosa pseudoannulata
TGAGATTGAAACGATCCCCTGTGCATTGAGTTTTCTTTTCTAATATAATCCTCATCAGGATTGTTTGCACATTTTACTTCAGAATTCTAACTGTGCTTTGATATTCTACCATTACTTCAGTGAACTTTCGCGAGAGCTGCCGAATTGTTTCTTCCGTCGGATCACCAATATTTCTGCAGAATCTGATCTAAGTTAATGCACGACTCTACTCAGGCCTACGTGTATCAAATCATCTACCTGTGATCAGAAATTGTTTTCTTTTGTATATTTGTGAAATGATGTATATAGCAGAGGTGTGAATAAATTCATTAATCAACATACACCTGATTCTTCCTTGTGTTACCTAAAACAGGGACCGGATACGTTACAATATTTATACTTAAAGGTTTACTATTACAAAGAATATAACTTGTTTATAATTTAATTAAATCTTCTTGTATAAAAATATATTTAAAACTTTAAACATAATTTACCATATTTTAAGAATTTTACAAATATCGGAAAGCAAAATTTCCCAGTAAAATATCAATATTGAATGAAGGAATTTTTTAGAAGAATTTCAGTTCCGCTTTGATTTTTAATGGACCTTTCATGTTTTGTAATATTTGTTTTACTTTTTAGCTTATTAATAAGTTTTTCCCAATAGAGCATAACATTTGCAATTATTATTAAATTATAAAATGAATCTCACAGGTTCATTTATATAATAATTATCTGTATAAAGAGAGAAATCGATAAATGAATGGCACATATACCAGATACAATTACAGACACAACTTAAAGATAAATAAATACTTCTATATGATTTGGGTAATATTTATACTTAAAGGTTTACTAGTACAAAGAAAATAATTTGTCTATAATTTAATTAAACCTTCTTATATAAAATTAAATTTGAAATTTTAAACTTAATTTACCATTTTTCAAGAATTTTACGAATGTCGTGAAAGCCAAATTTTCCAATAAAATTCCAAATTTTTCTAAATGAATGAATTTTTAAAAGAATTTCAGTTCTGCTTTGATTTTAAATGGACCTTTCACGTTTTGTAATATTTTTTTACATTTTAGCTTATTAATAAATTTTTCCCAATAGAGTATAACATTTGAAATTATTATTAAATAAAAAAAGGAATCCCAAAGGTCCATTTATATAATACTTATCTGTATAAATGGAGAAATCGATAAATGAAAGACACATAGATAAGATACAATTACAGATACAATTTAAAGATAATAAATTCTTCTAAATGATTTGTGTAGTATTTATACTTAAAAGTTTACTATTACAAAGAAAATAACTTGTTTACAATTTAATTAAACCTTGTTGTATAAAAATACATTTAAAAATTTCAAACTGAATTTACCATATTTCAAGAATTTTACGAATATCGTGAAAGCAAAATTTCCCAATAAACCATCAATATTGAATGAATGAATTTTTTAGAAGAATTTCAGTTCTTCTTTGAATTTAAATGGATCTTTCATGTTTTGTAATAAATTTTTACTTTTTAGCTTATTAATAAAATTTTCCCATTAGAGCAGAACATTTGAAATTATTAGTAAAAAAAGAAATGAATCCCAAAGGTCCATGTATATAATATTTATCTGTATAAATGGAGAAATCGATAAATGAAAGACACATATATAAGATACAATTATAGACAGAACTTAAAGATAAATAAATTCTTCTAAATGATTTGGGTAATATTTATACTTAAAGGTCTACTATTACAAAGAACGTAAATTGTTTATAATTTAATTAAACATTTTTGTATAAAAATACATTTAAGTTTTTTTTAAACTTAATTTACCATATTTCAAGACTTTTACAAATATGCGAAAGAAAAATTTAACAATAAAACATAAATATTGAATGAATGACTTTTTAGAAGAATGTCAGTTCTGCTTTGATTTTAAATGGACTTTTCATGTTTTTTAATAAATTTTTACTTTTTGGCTTATTAATAAGTTTTTCCCAATAGATCAGAAAATTTGAAATTGTTATTAAATAAAAAAATGAATCTCAAAGGTCCATTTATATAATACCTATCTGTTTAAATGGAGAAATCGATCAATGTAAGTCCCATATACAACATAAAATTACAGACACAACTTAAAGATAAATAAATTCATCTAACTGATTTGGATAATATTTATACTTAATAATTTACTATTACAAAGAAAATAACTTGTTTATAATTTAATTAAACCTTCTTGTATAAAAACATATTTAAAATTTTAATCTTAATTTACCATATTTCAAAAATTTAACAAATATCGTGAAAGCATAATCTCCCAATAAAAAATCCATATTGAATGAATGAAATTTTTAGAAGACTTTCAGTTCTTTTTTGATTTTAAATTGACCTTTCATGTTTTGTAATCAATTTTTACTTTTTAGCTTATTAATAAATTTTTCCCATTAGAGCAGAACATTTGAAATTACTAGTAAAAAAAGAAATGAATCAAAAAGGTCCATTTATATAGAACATATCTGTATAAATGGAAAAATCGATAAATGAAAGACATAGATAAGATACAATTACAAACACAACTTAAAGATAAATAAATTTTTCTAAATGATTTGGGTAATATTTATACTTAAAGGTTTACTATTACAAAGAAAATAACTTGTGTATAATTTAATTAAACCTTCTTGTATAAAAATACATTTAAAATTTTTAAACTTAATTTATCGTATTTCAAGAATTTTACAAATATCGTGAAAGCAAAATTTCCCAATAGAATATCAATATTAAATGAATGAATTGTTTAGAAGAATTTCAGTTCTGCTTTGATTTTAAATGGACCTTTCATGTTTTGTAATAATTTGTACCTTTTAGCTTATTAATAAATGGTCCAAAATAGAGAAGAACATTTGAAATTATTATTAAAAATAAAAAAATGAAACCCAAAAGTCCATTTATATAATACTTATCTCTATAAATGAGGAAATCGATAAATGAAAGACACAAATACAAGATACATTTACAGACACAATTTAAAGATAAAGAAATTCTTCTAAATGATTTGGGTAATATTTAAACTTAAAAGTTTACTGTTACAAAGAAAATAACTTGTTTATAATTTAATTAACCTTCTTGTATGAAAATACATTTTCAATCTTTAAACTTAATTAACCATATTTTAAACATTTTACAAATATTGTGAAAGCGAAATTCCCCAATAAATCATCTATATTAAAAATGTAATTCACTTTCATTACTTTTAAAATTTATTTTTAAACCGATAAATGCATCTATAATTACAAAAATTGTACATTTAAAATTTAGAGGAAAATAATAAAAATAACTTTAAAATAATTTACAATATTGTGTAACAAAAAATGTTGAATATGCTAATTCAAATGTATTCAATGATATAATTCTGTATTTTCGTAAAATGGAATATAACAAGCATCTGGTCGAGTATTTTAGACTTTTAACCAGTATAAGTTCGGATAGTGGTGTATAAGATGCCACTATTCGATCATCATTAGACGGAGAGGAATAAAAAACACTGTTTGTGCAATAAAAACTTATTGAATAACTAAAACTGTATAAAGCAGATTAAATTTTTAAGAATGAACACAGGCACTGTTTCTTGACTATTGCATTATTGAGATCAAGGAATTATTTAAATCAGGCTCGTAGCCCGAAATTATGTTCGGAGGGCGACCAAGGGGAAATACATTGTTTTTGATGAATGATACTATAGTAAAAATACAGGTTTTCTCATGCACGTATACCCCTAATGAGTACCATAACATGTGGTTTTAAAATAAAAAATGATTAAAAAAGGATATAATGAACAAATTTAAAGCTTAGAATGAGTAATGATATATATGCACGTACAATGAATGTACTAGTAAAATTAACATTAAAAGCTATTTTTATATTTAGTAATTTAAATTTCTCTGTCATTTAGCTAAATACCATAATTAAGTCTAATGTAATAATTTGAAGCTATTTTAGAAGATAGAATCTGACTCAAAATACTCCCCACGGAACACACTAAACAATATACAATAGATTATGGCAAATGATCTTGTGAGAATGACCATAAGAGATGGGGGTGTGGGTAGATAAAAGTCTGCGGCCCCGCAAGACATTTATGGTTGAAGCTGTCTCTTTCTGAGAACACAGTTGTCTATGCACAGCTAGGCAGACAACACACCCACACATTTGGTCAATTTTCTTTTCTCAAAACAGTGTATTAGAATTTTAGAATTTCATGGAGGGACCGATCCCCTAAATCCCCTCCGCCGAACGATGGCCGATTTGTTAGGGTATTGGCCTTCGGTACCGGAGTTCGTGGGTTCGAATCCCACAGTGGTATGGATTTTCATAGCCGTTCGGAATCGGCTTTAAGCTGTAGGTCCCGGTCTCATTAGCCCTTGTGTTGCAAAAAAGTAGACCGTAGCACTCCAAAAAAACCAAACCAAACCAAACCTAAATCCCCTCCCTTGCCTACAGCCTTGATTTGAATACATGAGATATGGTCATGTTTATACCATATGTAATTATAAAATTACGCCCAACATACTAATGAAAATATAAATTATAGTTACGAGTCTCTGAATAAAAAGTTATTATAAAGAACAAAATGTAATTTCTTCATAATTACTAAAATTTAAACTAGCCCATAACTTTAAGTGGATTTATTACAAAACAATAACATTTTATAAGTATAATGGTAGTAATAAATTGCATATTTTGATAGCTTTTTAGCAATTAAGTTATAATTGCTAGATCGTAATTATAATTTAGAACTCAGAACAAAATTACTAACAAAAATTTTTAATTTAGAGCCTAGAACACACCTTGTTTCGATGGATGTGTTTCTTAAATAACACAACAAACTATCTGAAACATACTAAATAGACAAATGTGAAAGAAATCTTTATAGAAAAACTAGAAATTAATATTAGTATACATTTTTTACACGAAAAAAAATATCCAAAATATGAAGCTTGGGTGAAACTGACACTTTCGTAGTAAGCTAAAGGTGCATAATATTTTATTGTACATTAAACTACACCAAACATTTTTGTAAACTTTTCTGTATACTTATTAACAGTACTTTACAAAAATTATTGTTTACATAAGATCTCGAAATCTTTGAAATAAACAAAAAACATAAAAATACAATTTTATTAAACGTTAAATCTTTAAACCTGCTAAAATATATACAAACGTATACCTAAAAGTGTAAATGATAATAAGGATATTTACACTAAACAATTAATTGTTTTTAAGTTCAACATGTTTCATTACAGTAAAAAGTACTTTGTTTTCGTGTATTGAAGATTGGAATCTAGATTGCTGTGATCCCATAACTAAACCCAGCTGACAAACTTTAAAGAGAAGCGGAAACACTGTTTAGTTTTCGCAATGAATAGATTATGTTAGTGAAAGCGTGTTTTGTTTATACTAAAAATAACAAATTACGATTTCTAGCTCTTTTATCGCAGTATCAGAGAAAGCAAGATGTTCTAAAATTTCTAGATAATATATGAATATTTTTGCCCACTTACTTTTGGTTTAAATTATTTATCTTCTACGGAAAGACAAAGGGATGGACATAAAAATATAATTTTATTATAAATAAATTATAAATTTAGAGCCTAGAGCACACCTTGTTTCGATGGATGTATTTCTTAAATAACACAACAAACTATATGAAACTTACTGAATAAAAAAGTATAAAAGAAATATTTATAGAAAAAGTAGAAAATAATATTAGTATACATGTTTTGCACTGAAAAAAATCCAAAATATCCAGCTTGGGTGAAACTGACACCATCGTAGTATTGTAAGATAAAGGTGAATACTATTTTATTATACATTAAAGTAGACCAACATTTTTGTAAAAAATTCTATATGCTTATTAAAAATACTTTAAAAAACGAGTGTCTAAATAAGATCCCCAAACTTTAAAATAAAAAATAAACATAAAAAATAATTTTATTAAAAGTTAAAGCTATAAACCTGTTAAAATATGTACAAATGCTTATCTGAAAATGTAAATAATAATAAGGATATTTACAATAAACATTTATTTTTTTAAGTTCAACATGTTTCCTTATAGTGAAAAGTGATTTGTTTTCGTGTATTGGAGATTGGAATCTAGATTGCTCTGATCACATAAGTAAAGAAGCTGACAAACTTTAAAGAGAAGCGGAAGCACTGTTAGGTTTTCGCAATGAATAGATTATGTTAGTGAAAGCGTGTTTTGTTTATACTAAAACTAACAAATTACGGTTTCTAGCTCTTTTATCGCAGTATCAGAAAAAGCAAGATCTTCTAAAATTTCTAAACAATATATGAATATTTTGTCCTCTTACTTTTGGTTTTAAATCATTAATCTTCTACTGAAAGACAAAAGGATGAACATAAAATAATATTATTTTATTATAAATAAATTATATATTTGGAGCCTAGAGCACACCTTGTTTCGATGGGTGTATTCCTTAAATAACACAACAAACTATATGAAACTTACTGAATAGCAAATATAAAAGAAATATTTATAGATAAATTAAAATAATCTTAGCAAAATTGTTGCCAAAAAATAAAATATCACTTGGGTGAAACGCACACTATCATAGTATTCTAAGCTAAAGAGGATACTATTTATTTACATTTAAACTAGACCAACATTCTTGTAAAATTTTTTGTATGATAACAATATTATAAAAAAATGAGTGTCTAAACTTTAAATAAAACAATAAACATACAAACACAATTTTATTAAACGTTAAAGTTTTAAACCTGCTAAAATATATACAAATGAATATATGAAAATGTAAATAATAAAAGGATATTTACAATAAACCTTTATTTTTATTAATTCAACATGTTTCCTTACAGTAAAAAGTTATTTGTTTTCGTGTATTGGAGATTGGAATCTAGATTGCTGTGATCCCATAAGTAAAGAAGCTGAGGAACTTTAAAGAGAAGCGGAAACACTGTTTAGTTTTCGCAATGAATAGATTATGTTAGTGAAAACATGTTTTGTTTATACTAAAAATAACAAATTACGATTTCTAGCTCTTTTATCACAGTCTCAGAAAAAGAAAGATCTTCTAAAATTTCTAGGCAATACATGAATTTTTTTTACCTCTTACTTTTGGTTTCAGATCATTTATCTTCTATGGAAAGCCAAAAAGATGGACATAAAATTATTATTTTACTATAAATAAATTATAAATTTAGAGCCTAGAGCACACCTTGTTTCGATAATAGTTTTCTAATAACACAACAAACTATATGAAACTTACTGAATAGCAAATATAAAAGAAATATTTATAGATAAATTAAAAAAAAATATTAGCCAAAAAATCCAAAATATCCAGCTTGGGTGAAACTGACACTATCATAGTATTGTAAGATAAAGAGGAATACTATTTTATTATACATTTAAGTAGACCAACATTCTTGTAAAATTTTCTGCTTACTTAATAACAATATTATAAAAAACTAGTGCCTATATAAAAGTTTAATTTAAATGAACAATTAAACTAAAATAGAATTTTTTGTGTAAAATACACTATTAAAGTTTTTAAAATTTGGTATAATATGTAAAAATGAATAATTGAAAGTGTAAATAATAAAAAGAATATTTATAATAAAACATTTAATTTTTTTAAAGTTTAGCATTTCCTTACAGAAAATTATTTGTTTTCGTGTATTATTGGAATCTAGATTGCTGTGATGTAAGTAAAAAGCTGACAAACTTTAGAAAAAAATGAAGCAACCATAACTTTTCGAATGAATAGATTATGTTTGTGAAAACGTGTATTGTTTATACTAAAAATAACAAATTACGATTTCTAGCTCTTTTATCGCAGTATCAGAAAAAGCAAGAACTTCCAAAATTTTTAGGCAATTTATGAATATTTTTGCCCTCTTATTTTTGGTTTTAAATCTTTTTCTAAGGAAAGACAAAAGGATGAACAATTCTCTTATAACATAACACACTATTTAAAGAGATAATGCACAGAAATAAAACCTGTAATAGGTAATAAAACAATATCGTGCAGTAGCGAAAAGCCAAGTGGTGTTAGGGAAATGTGTAGTTATTTCCCACAACAATAAAACCTGTGAAAGGGGATAATTGTTCAACAAGAAGAAAAAATAAAAAATAAAAATATAATTCGTAAAAAGGAATGAAAAGGTTTATATATGGGTAAGACATAAACACAGAAAATATATATATATATATATATATATAGCAGAAGAAATTACTAAGAAATTGGTATGAAATAAGCCTCAAATGAAATACTAACAGCGATAAATTAAGATGGATGATTAAACCTTAAATTTATTTTTATACTTTTTTCGAATAAAGAAAATTTCAGATTACCACGATAAGGTGAATTTTCCATTACACGACGTGGAAAGCTAAATATTAGTTTTTCAGTCTTTTTCATAGCTTTTTTCTTTTTTTATTTAATTCGAACAAAATTGTTAAATTATTTATTAGAATAAATCTTTTAGTTATAAATAGAAATATATAAGAAATAGTCTATAAAACCAACCATATACTTTGAAAATTAGAAAAAGGTGAACATTAAATATGTACAATATATTTCTTTGTATTAATCTATGCATGAGTTTATAATTCAAGTAATTTAGCTTGGTAATCAGCAAAAAGACTTTAATGAAAAATATAGAAGAATATTGAAATAAAAGATTTCAGAAAAGTTTAAGTTATCCTGTCCGAACGCTGACCGATTTGATAGGGCGCTGATCGTCGGTCCGGAGTTCATGGGTTCAAATCCCATTATGGCATGGATGTTCGTAGCCGTTTGGTATCAGCTTTAAGCAGTAGGTCACGGTCTCATTAGCCCTCGTGCGCAAAAAATTAGACCGTAGTGCAACAAACCAAACCTATACGGCATTAAATTAATTCCAGATTAATACGAACACAGCCGAGATAGAAGTCAATTTTATAATTTCACTTTCCTACAATTCCTTCGAAATCAGAATGACATTTGCATGTGACTAAGTTACAAAAGAAATGCCAGAGGTTTCACTGAAATAGACAACATCCTAAATCTGCGATAGATAAAATACTCAAAAGAAAATATCTTTCTACAGCATTCTGTAGGTCTTGAACGGTTACTAAAATGTTTTTCTCGTGGCAAAATGTCTAACAGAATCACATGATTCTTGTAATAACCATGTAAAAAAAATGAATAGAAAGCAAAAGTCGATTTTATTCATGGGAAAGTAAAGTAATTACGCACTCGTAAATACGGTTTTTAATATCAATATAATAAGTTGCTTATTGAGTTTTTGAAATGAGGGATTTCAAAACAAATCAAGTTATACAATTCCCGGCTATAATATGAATTATAATACAAAAGCATATTTATCAAAAGAAATAATATTTCACAAAAATTTATGTAGATATGTTGGTGATATGGAATGAATATAATAAATATATATATATATATATATAATATATATATATATATATATAAATATAAATATATATATATATATATATAATATATATATATATATATAAAAATATATATATATATATATTATATATATATATATACATTATAAATATATATATATATATATATATATATATAATATATATATATATATATATATATATATATATATATATATATATATATATATATATATATATATATATATATATATTCACTTTACTACACTACCTTCGAAATTAGAATGTCATTTACACGAGCCTAAATAACAAAAGAAATACCAGAGGTTTCTCTGAAATAGACAATATCCTCCATCTGCGAAAAAACACATTCTCAAAAGAAAATATCTTTCTACAGCATTCTGTAGGTCTTGAATGGTTGTTGAATTTATTTTTTTTTGTTTATTTATTTTTTTTTTGTGGCTAAAGGTCCAAGAGAATCAAATGATTCTTGTAAGAACCATGTAAAAGAAAGGGACAGAAAGAGCAAGTCGATTTTATTCATGGAAAAAGAAAGTAATTACACAATCATAACTAGAGCTTATGAGATCAATATAATATGTTGCTTGTTGAATTTTTGAAATGAGGGAATAGGGACAAGGCAATATTTTTATATCGAGATTTCATAGCGATTTTGAAATGTTCACTATTTTATAAGTACGTTTTAATGTTGTTGTGCCTTAGCAACTTTTGGAGCATTTTAATCTTTTACAGACAAAATTAGTTTTTAATTGCTAGCAAAAATATTATTTTTATAGCTGATTTCAAAACAAATCAATTTCATATAATTCCCGGCTATAATTTGAATTATAATACAAAAACAAAATTATCAAAAGAAATGATATTTCTAAAAGATTGACGTAGATATACTGGTCTAAGTTATCTGGGAACAGAAGAAACTGAATACTTTACGTAGAACAAATTAATTCGCACTATATCCTTAAGCGGTTAAATAGGACTTGTTTGATCAACTGTGTGTACACACGAGAATTAGTTGCGAGTGATTTCGAACTCTTCCATAAATTGAAGAACTGGCTAGAAGGCGAAAGCAACATTAATCCATTAATGCTTTGAGTCCTTTTGGAGGCACAGAAACATAGTTTGTAGTAAATTTCTGTTTTCTTGGAACCAGTTATTCTTTTCGCCAAAACGTTAAATAACAATCTTTTAAACAATCTATCAAATATTCAGGTATATGCTATTCCTTATAGTATTGTCTTTCACGTCGATATCTTAAGGTTTTTGAAATGTCACATATAAATTTGGCTTTTTGGAAAGTACATCGAATAAAAACAAACCATATAACTTTAAGAATTATGAATTATCACTTTATAATATTGTGCTTACATGTGATATCAAATTGACCGCTTATAATGAATTTTTCTACTTTATAAATGGTCTCCTATGATACTTAAAAAAATTGCTGTTGCTTACGAATGAGTCCATACTCTAAAGATTGGTTAACATTTATTTTACTCATATATATACATATATATATATATATATATATATATATATATATATATATATATATATATATATATTATATATATATATATAAATATATATATATATATATATATATATATATATATGTGTATGTGTGTGTGTGTGTGTGTGTTGGTATGTTTGTGTTGATACATTGAAAGTTTATCCTAATAAGAAACCATGTATTTTATAACTCCATATCGTAAAGAAAAGAAAGTTCTATGCCAGAGCGTAATTACTTTATGTATCTCATGAAAAAACTTACAGTTCATCATATATATATATATATATATATATATATATATTATATATATATATATATATATATATATATATATATATATATTATATATATAATATATATATATATATATATATATATATATATATATATAATATATATATATATATATATATATATATATATATATATATATATATATATATATATATATATATATATATATATATATACATATATATATATAATATATATATATACATATATAGTATATATATACATTATATATATATATATATATAATACATATATATATACATACATATATATGTATATATATATATATATATATATATATACATATATATATATATATATACATATATATATATATATATATATATATATATATGTGTGTGTGTGTATGTGTTGTGTGTGTGTGAGAGAGAGAGTGTGTTTTACTTTGTGTTTGTGTGTGTGTGTGTACGTGTGCGTGAATGCATGTGTTACACTCGCATAAACACGAATGGAATATTTTATCCCTATAAGCACCTAAATATTGATCAAACTTCCGGCACAACATACACCATGTTCGTTAATGGTGGCTGAGGCACGTAAAATACCTTCTTGGTCACAACGTCTTCCAAATTGTCAAACGATATTTCTGGGGATGGAAGCCTGTAAGTCTCGTTCTTGGTTTCTTCTTCTAAATTACGAGCACTCAGTGGGATAAACTTATTTGCGTCTATAGTATTAGTTTAGCTACGCGCGGTCCTGGGTTGATGAAAAATAAGTAATTTGTTACAACCATATTTGGCATAAGGATATATGTCTATATTTGTCATCTGAATTAGACAGAAAAACTATGCATGCATATTTTATATTTTTCTATTTATATTTCTATATTTATACACCTATATATACCAGCCACCTAAATAATATAAAGTGTTGAAAGCATTCGGATCCAAAATTATATAATAAAATAAACGCAAAATATGCATGAATAACAATGTTGACAGACTATGTCAGAATATGATATGTATTGGAATCAATTTTTTTCAATATTTGACTGGCATTTATTACAAAACAAAGTTCGAAATGTTGAGAAAAATGTATACTGCTATACTGTTTTACCCATCATTGGGAATAAGAAAGAAAAAAATCTTATTCCAGCGAAAATTTGAAAGAGTATTTCTTATGGGATGTTCAGATGAAATTTTTTGCTGTGGTATATATTTTGTAGACAGAGAAAAAAAAAGGCTTTGTTCCACGAGAAAACTTTTTTCTACGTACACATAGATATTTGTCTTACGAAACATTTCATCTCAAATTATTATTCTGCAAAGTAAAGAGTTTTATAAAAAATAGAAATTCTGCATCTGTAATATAAGAATGTAATTTTTATTGAAATACTTTATATGGTAAATATATATATATATATATATATATATATATATATATATATATATATATATATATATATATATATATATGTGTGTGTGTGTGTGTGTGTGTGTGTGTGTGTGTGTGTGTGTGTGTGTGTGTTTGTGTGTGTATGTGTGTGTGTGTGTGTAAGAGGTTTAAAAATGGGAGTTAAGAACTAAGTGAGTTATAATTAAATATATTTAGAACTCATTAAGGACAATGTAGTAGGAGAAAGACATACCCACGATCGGAACTATGCAGAGTAAAAGAGCTAACGCGGAAGTACACATATGAATGTGCTCAGGTAGCAACACCAAAAGAGTGAGTTCTGAGCAAAACTCGGGCTGATAACATCCTCCATGCTTGTTGGGCAAATTATGAGAACAAAGGAAATTAAATAGCATAGATATGGACAGAAATATTCCAATAAAGAAATTTTTATATATGAAATGTATTGCGTTTTCCATGCCTTAACCTCTTTTTTATGTCATATATATATATATATATATATATATATATATATATATATATATATATATATATATATATATATACTCAAGAGACAAAACATAATGACCACCCCTACATTTTGCAATGAACTGTCCTGGATGACGTGGAAGGCACGTGATAAGATAAAAATGGTATTTAACTGCTGCTGTAGAGTCTGGCGAATCATTCTTTCACTTACTCCTGTGTCTCAAGGGAAAGGATGCAGATTCAAGCTATTTTGATATAGGGCAGATTGTAATGGCTCAAAGGCTCGGAACAAGTATTTCCGAAATTTCACGACTCGTGGGTTGTCATTCTCACGGCTAAATGGGCCCGGTTGGCGCATGATTGTCATTCATGACGCCGATGGCCGTGTCGGGATACGCCGACTTGCTGGCGAATAGTTGCTCCCTCGTACAGTAGGTCATACACAGGTGGATGGTGGTGGTATGATTTCAGGGAAGTTTTCTTGGGCTACTCTGGCCCAATTGTGGCCAGACAGTGGTTTTGGTAGAGCAGACCATGAATGCTACAGTGTGTCTTAATATCACTGCGAACCTGTTGCACCCTTACACGGCCTCTGTTTTTCCAGTTAGAAATGGAATATTCCAACAAGACAACTTCCCATGTCACAAGGCTAAAATAGTGTTTGAGTGATTCCAGGAATATGATGCTGAATTCCAGTTAATGTCCTGGCAGCCTATCTCACTGGATCTCAGTCCGATAGAACAAATTTGGGATGTCATGGGAAGGCAGCTCAGAGTTCAAAGAACCCCATACGCAATATCTTGGATTTGCGTAACCGTTGCTTAAACATCTGGTACAATCTGTCTCCGGCCATCTACCAAGACCTTATGGCATCCATGCCAAGGCGGGTTGAAGCTGTGTTGCTCGCTAAACCTGGGCCAACTTGTTATTGACTGGTGGTCATAATGTTTTGGCTTTTGAGTGTATATACATATAATGCACTTTTAGAGAAAAGTCTGGATATTTATCTTTAAGAGCATTATTTAAATATGATAATTATTTAATTATTATTAAGTATACAATATTAAAATATCGATGCATATCTATAATTCAAAAGCAGTGAATCAACAGATCAATTAATAGAAAATAATTAGTAAATTAAGTACATGTGTCATGGCGCTGCAGACTGAGTCCACTTTCAAACAAGGTGAGGTATGGATCTTTGAGTGAGGAGTCATTGAAGGACTGATCAACAGGAAAAGAGTAGTAACCGTTATTATACATGGCTATATATATATATATATATATATATGTATGTATGTATATATATATGTATATAATATATTATAATATATATATATATATAATTTATATATATATATATATATATATATATATATATATATTATATATATATAATATATATATATATTATATATATATATTATATATAATATATATAATATATATATATATATATATATATATATATATATATAAATATATAATATATATATATATATATATATATATATATATAATATATTATATATATATTATATATATAATATATATAAATATATATATATAAATATATATATATATATTATATATATATATATATATATATATATATATTAATATATATAATATATATATATATATATATAATATATGTATATATGTATATATATATATATGTTATATATATATGTATAATATATATATATATATATATGTATATATATATATATATATATATGTATATATATATATATATTTATATATAAATAATATATATATATATATGTGTATGTGTGTGTGTGTGTTATGTGTAATAAAAACTATATCATACTTTGTAATATAAAAGGATTATATAATTTAAAATATATATATTTATATAAATATATATATAAAATAATATATATATAATAATATATATTTTTATATATATTAATTTATTATATATATATATATATATATATATATTATATATATATATATATTTTTTTTATATTATATATAAATATATATATATATAATATATATATATAATGTATATATATGTAATATATATGTATATATATGTTATATATATGTATATATATGTATGTATATGTATATATATGTATATAATATATGTATATAATATATATATAATATATATATTTAATATATATATATATATATATAAATATATATATATTATATATATATATATATATATTATATATATATAAATATATATATATATATATATAATATTATATTTATATAATATTATTATATATATATAATAATCTATGTGTGTGTGTGTGTGTGTGTGTAATAAAACTATATCATACTTTGTAAAAAATATATTAAAATGGACCATTCTTATTTTGCAAATTATATTTTCTTCTAAAATGTTTCATAAAACAAAATATTTTTAAATACGCATAAAATCCCTCATCTGAAACCGAATATATTTTTTGGCTAAATATTTGATTCACAACAGGAATATTTTCCTCTGAATACAAAAATATGTAACACACTTTTCCCTCGATAAATTTCTTTTCGTTTATTAAATTATGGGTAGAGCAGTGTAGAAATATATATTACATGCTTTGTGGAGATCAGACAAATGTTGAAAGAAATGATATGAATTCATATCATTCTGTGACAAAAATAATACTGGAATTGGTATAACTTTTTGTTTATTTTATTATGTTATATTGCAACGCATTGCTGCAAAAGTTACACAGTCCATTGTTACATTTTACACAGATATATTTTATGCGTATATATATGCGCGTGTGTGATTACATCTGAAATAGTGTATGTATTAATTCGATACTTTAGTTTTGCTGATTTGTCATAGCGATGTAATTTCTTCTTAAGATCTAGCTCAAGCATCAAGTATAGGCAAAGTATGTTTAAATGCGAAAACTTGTTTTAAATGTACACCAAATCTAATAATTGCACCAATGTAAAGATATTATAAATAATTTGTTTTCCAGGAAAGAGTGAACTATATTATAAGTGACAACTAACTTAATTGCTTCTTATAGAATAAATTGTGAGGCACTAGTTCATTTTTTGTCACTAAGCTTGAACCAAATTCATAAGAAACTGTGTTAGTTCTCTTTAATAACATGGATTGCTAGTGTCGGTGAAACAGCTGTAGCCTTGAAATATTGCTCTATTTATATTCTAGTTATCTTATTTATTATTTCAATTTTTTGGAACACATTTTCAACATTCTGGAGTATAACTGCAAAGTTAGAATCGCTTTTAAGTATACGAAATCCAAGAAATGAGCATTTTATATATCTATTTAACTAGTTTTTCATAACAATCCATACAATCTGAACTTTTTAAAAAATGATTTGGCTGAGAATACTTGGTGGTATAAAGAATAGTTAAAAATAATATTCATATTTGAACTATGCAGGGTATATCATGTATTAAATATTATCTAATGCAAAATAATATTATTAAATGCAAAAAATAATTAGAATGACCTGTATGGTCCATCTAATTTGAATGTATGCTGATACTATTTAAAAGAACTTGTTTTTCAGTCCAACTGGAACCAGAAAACAGGAAAGACCACTTTTCGGATAGTCTGATTCGGTTTAATCTGTTTTATTTTCTAGAAATTATTAAAAAGAGCTTGGAACCAAAGACAAAACAGAAGTCGTTAGGGAGAAATCTTTAGAAGAAGGTACTAACCCATAATTGTTCTGTATAGCTACCTATGATGACGAGAAAGATACTAAATTTTCCTGATAGGATCGTTATATTCATTCCTGATAGTCCTAAAGCAATTAATTCATAAAATGATGTTTGACTTCCTATTGTAAAGAGCATACAGGAAGGGACACACTCTAACCTGCGGTCTTTTAATGTCAGGATTAATGAAAAGATCTTACAACCAAAGGTAAATAAGAAATTGTTAGGGAGAAATCTTCAGAAGAAGGTATAGACCTGTTATTGGTCTGAGTAACTACCTATGATGATAGGATGATACTAAATCTTCCTGATAGGAGGCATATTAATTCCTGATAGTCCTGATGCAAATTATTCATAAACAAATGTTTGACTTCCTATTATAAAGAGCATACAGGAATTAACACACTCTAATCTGCTTTCTTTTAATGGCAGTATTAATGAAAAGATCTTGGAACCAAAGGTAAAACAGAAATCGATAGGGAGAAATCTTCAGAAGAAGGTATTGACATGTAATTAACCTGTATAGCTACCTATGATGATAGGATGATACTAAATCTTCCTGATAGGAGACTTATATTCATTCCTGATAATCCTGAAACAGTTAATTTATAAAATGATGTTTGACTTCCTATTGTAAAGAGCATACAGGAAGGGACACACTCTAACCTGCGGTCTTTTAATGGCAGTATTAATGAAAAGATCTTG
>CM063511.1:131528708-131541208 GCA_032207245.1 Pardosa pseudoannulata
ATATATATATATATATATATATATATATATATATTTATAATATATATATATATATATATATATATTTATATAAATATATTATATATAATATAATATAATATATATAATTTATATAATATTCTTATCAAGTCCCATATCTAATTTTTAACTAACATTAAAGATGGAAATTTCTTGAATTTCAGAGGCTTACTCTAAAGTTTGAGCCAAGTTATCATAATGCCTTTAATATCATATGAAAATATTACCTTAATTCGTCCAAACTAGATGCACAAGTCCCTAATAATGTTTAGTCCGAATCATGATACAAAACACGTTCGAAAGAATGAAATGTGCGGTATCGGTGTTGTTCTATTTCGGTGTTCCCCGGTGGCGTAATTAGTTGTGGAATTCTTTTCACGTTCCAAGAAATTTGCAAGAAATGCATCACAACGAGGCAATTTTCGGCTGGTTTCCTGAGAAATTTAATTATAGCTTCTAGAAAATTCTCTGACAATCTCATAAAGTATATTTTATTAGACAACTTGATTATAAAATAGATATGTTTTAAGAAATTATTGTAAATATCGTGCAGAAAGAATGAAAGTTATGTATTTGTATATAATTAAATGGTATTATACGGTTTAAATATTCTAATAACAGTGAAATTCATATTATATATATTTTATAATTTTGCCTACATAATAATCTTAAAACTTAAAAATACATTTTCTTTATTTATGCTAGACTTCATATTATTACACATTAATAAAAATTTTTCTGGTCTTGCTCAACTAAATTTCGTGAAATATTACTAACTCCGAAGCAGTTTATATGTATACTGATTTATGCACAGATGGTTGATAATCAGCTACTGTAAAAGAAACAAAAATTCACATTGAAATTTAGTAATACAAATTTATAACATACGAGTGGTTAGAAATTATATCTTAGTCAACAGATTACAAATAAGGTAAAATTTAATTAAATATATAAAATTTTGTAAAAAGTCCTTTTTAGTGATGTTTAACATTGTAAGGGCTGCACAATATGATGCAGTCGAATTTATTGCTAAGTTGGGAAGTTGTATCAAAATCAAGGGTTGTTATTTAATAAATTAAAAGATCTAATTATACTAAATGAAACTAAAATACATATTTCTCAGATAGGATTTATGTCTGGCTAATTTCTGCAGAAACATATTTTCTAAATGCTGGGTTTTAAAAACGGATATTTAAGTGATTTTAATACTGTTACGAATTTCGCAAGTTGGTATGTATTTTTGCCGTATACTGTGTATTATAATGGGTAAATCACGTATTTGGCGAGATATTGGCTCGTAGGCGATGTTTTTAGCGACTAAATTTTGGAGCCATTTTTTGTGATTTATCGCCATATTTGGCGACTTGGTGACTTTCTTGGAGACCGTATGTAACTAGTACTTTCTAGAATATTCCAGTTTCTCTCGAGGATGTAAATACCGGAGGCCGATCCTGATCGCGGTTCAGTTAGCTGAGAAATTTGTAGAGGTAAAGACCTACGTTGTTTGGCGCGAAGAATTTTAGTAAACTATCGTCTGTACTAGCCAGTTCTCGCGGTGTTGGCTGCTTTATTCGTGTTTTCCCTGCATTACGAATAAAGTGCTGTTATTTTTGCTGTCTTAATTCAAACTCTACTCAATCCTCGAACGCTACGCTTCATAAATTGGTAACAATACAATTCTTCGAACCAGTATTTTTGCTTGCTCAGAGTAACAGTCTATATTTTTTTAGACAGTCCCCAGTTTCCTGTACATTTAGTTTTGCAGACAGCACTATGGTATTTCTTGGGGTTTGTTCTTCATTAAAGATGAGTATTGCCAAGCCCATTCCAAGTCCACAAATTGATTTAATTACTTTAATGATTATTAGAATATATATAAGCTATTAATTCCCTTGGTGTATTCAGCCACCAAAAACTAATTATTAAACCAGCATTAGAATAACCAGCGCCAAATGTTAAAAGCTGATCTTTTTTACTTTCTTTACCAGGAAACTGAAGGCATTTTGTTGTTGTTAGTTCTGATGTCACTTGGACAAACTAATCACGATTGAGGCATATTCTACTCGTGTTAGATAAAAGGAGTGCGCCTTTCGTTTTAATAAGCACTGTTAAGGTGAAAGAACAACTTTGCTCAAGTGTTTTCTCGTAATTTTGAAGTAGGAACCAAGCAGAAGACCCATAGATTTGGCCAGCCATCACCAGACTTGTTTATTGAGGAAATTGGTTCCACGAACCTATTTTAGGTGCCTCAGTCACCTTTAAGGAACACTGCGAATTTTCGGCCGGTTCGGATTCCGAACCCGTAATCTCTCTGTTACGAGTTTGTTTCCTTTGCGACTGAGCTACCGTTGCTAGAAGTTTTCTTTATTTCTCGTATTCCAAAAAGTACAGAGTAGAATTTGAAACATAACCAAATCTCACCGAGAGATTGGGTAGATGCATCACAGGTTAAATGTTAGAGAATGCCACCTTAATTATGACATATATACGATCCAAAGATTTTTTGACTACAGTTGTTAATGGTGTACAATTATCTAGGACAATTGCACAGATTATGACTTTCAGATAATATCAAATATAAAAATTTTCATATATTATTGTGTTCGGCCCACCAACGTCAGAGATATCCTCAATTGCAAATGATATTTTTATTTGAGTATTAGGTATTAGGTAGGTGATTGTGGATGTCTAAAAAATAATACATTGCCACACGAGTCCCTTCATGTTAGAGAGTTTCTTGCCAGTACTTAGACTGATATGTTT
The DNA here is from genome assembly GCA_032207245.1 of Pardosa pseudoannulata. Classification (NCBI taxonomy): domain Eukaryota; kingdom Metazoa; phylum Arthropoda; class Arachnida; order Araneae; family Lycosidae; genus Pardosa; species Pardosa pseudoannulata. The sequence goes on from CM063511.1 coordinate 131,531,490, forward strand.
CCATGCACCAAATTACCCTACTCCGAATTTCAACTGTATCCTAAACAATCCTGTTAACTTCACGCAGTACAATTAAGTCTAACTCTTTTCAAACTCAGACGTTCTAACTGCATTTATAGATACATTGAAACATATTAAAAATCAAGCTTTTGCACCCTCTTTTGAAAACGTTTATAAACATTACCAGAAATGTTTCCATTTACGAAGCTCGCATTTTGAAGTTAGATTTGATAAGAGTTAGTAATTGCATTAATTAACAAATTTCTGAATTCAGGCAGGAAAATTTTGGATTGTGTTTATTAGGTGCCTGTATTTCACACTAAATAAATGCTGTCCTTAACACATAAGGAACACATTAAATATTAATAACATATATCATTCGTATTAGAAGCGTTTCTATTATTTTCTATATTACCTATTTATCTAAAGGAAATCGTTTAAATCCAATCCCTTTGTTATTTTAAAAACTTTTAAGCATAAAGATATTTGAAATATGGTAAATTACACTGAACTCAAATACAGAGAACACATATTATGAGAATGTTATATAGCATATTACATATAAACATACACAAAGTATACACAGAGTTTACACTCACACACACACACACACACACACACACATATATATATATATATATATATATATATATATATATATATATATATATATATATATATATATATATATATATATATATATATATATATATATATATATATATATATATATATATATGTATATATATATATATATATATATATATATGTATGTATATGTATATATATATGTAAATATATATGTATATATATGTATATATATGTATGTATATGTATATATATATGTATATATATATGTATATATATGTATATATATGTATGTATATGTATATATATATGTATATATATATATATATATATATATATATATATATATATATATATATATATATATATATATATATATATATATATATATATATATATATATATATATATATATATATATATATATATATATATATTTATATATGTATATATATTATATATATATGTATATATATATATACATATATAATATATATATATATATATATATATATATATATATATATATATATATATATATATATATATATATATATATATATATATATATATATATATATATATATATATATATATATATATATATATATATATAATGTTGTGTGTGTAAATCCAAGCCTTCATGTTTAAAATAGTTGCTCAACTATTTTTACAATAGAACTTTCTTATAAAAAGAAAATTTATGTGTACAAAAATATACATATTCTTAAAATAGATTTGTTTAAAAACATCAGTGGCAGAATAGAATTAAAGAAAAAAATATGAGTTTTTAGTTGTACCGCTTGTAAATAGATGGCGGTACTAGTTTAAATCTCTGTCATTGAGATACCAAGTATGCAAAATAAATATTTTGCATTTAACAAACAAATGTTATTTTTATTTACTTTATTTTTTATGATTGATTATTGTATTGCCACCTTAATTGAACCTTTGTGTAAAATTTCAGATCACTTGATACTCAGGAAAGTAGTCAAAAAGGAATTTAAAAATATTTATTTACTCACAAAGGGATTTATATAAATGTGATTAAAAACATTTATTCTTAAGCCTACAGGAAATAAATAATGCTAATTATAAAAAAGTAATCTTTTTTTAAGCTGCAGAGTATGACATTATGAGATATTTTTTCATTACGAATAAATTAATCACAATCATGGAAACAAAAGAAATTCTGATATCGTGAGAAAAGTAATATCACATTAATGGAAATATAAACATTCTCTAAGCCGTAAATATTTGTTCCCCTTTCTGCTCTAAAGATAAACATCTTCATTCCGATAAAGGAAGTACAGAAACACAAATTGCTAATTTCCAGGGTGCAATTTCTGTATGCTGCTGATTGCCCTAATAGCGGAGTGATCATTTGTACTGTTTATGTAACGAATTTAGGAAGGCTTTATGTTCCATAAGTCAGCAAGTTTCCTCTGTAATGTCATTTACACCTTATTTTATAGCTATAATACTTTGATTCATTTCACCCATAGTCTTTCTTCACAGTCGGTTTAAATAAGTTAATGATACAGAAAAATGCCTCCCTTGGACTTTTGTAATAAATTAGATATTTGAATAGAAGTTTTTTAAAAAAATAAAAAAAAATGTATTTTTATTAAATATATTAAATATATAAAAATTAATAAAATATAAATAAAAATAAATTTTAATATAATATATAATATATATAATATTTATATATATTATATATATATATATATATATATATATATATATATAAATATATATATATAATATATATATATATATAAATATTATATATATATATATATATATATATATATATATATATATATATATATATATATATATATATATATATATATATATATATATATATATATAGAATTAAGTAATATATAAATAAAATAAAAAAATATAAATTTTATATCATTAATAATTATCACAATTTATAAAATAAAATATATATATATATATAAATTATATATATTAATGAATATAAAAAACATTTAAATATTTTTAATATTTTTAAAGATAAATTATATTTAATAATAAAAATTTATATTAATAATTAATAATAATAATAATATATTAAAAAAAGAAAAAAATAAAAATGTAATAATAAATATAAATAATATATATATATATAAATAAAATATATATATATAAAAATAAATACAATAATATAAAATAATAAATAATGTAATAAAAGATTAATATGTAATAAAATAAGAAAAAAAATGATATATAGTATTTTAAATATTAAATATAAAAATAATATATTAAAATATTATAAAATGAAATGATTAAAAAAAACATAAAAAAATAAATAAAAAAAGAAATATATAAATTAAAATTTATGATTTTTGTAATGATAGATGATATAGAGCGGTTTAGATTTTTTTGATTAGAATAAGCAAAAATGTTTATACAGTATTTTAAATATTTTAAACTGAAATTTTCTAAACATTTTATTAAACATATTAAATTAAAATATAATGAAATGATAAGAAAAACTTAAATTTTCTATTTTTTAATCATCGAGATAATTTTGTTAGAGTAAATTTGTATTTATATGTGTACATGTTTATATGTATGCTAATATATATATATATATATATATATATATATATATATATATATATATATATATATATATATATATATATATATATATATATATATATATATAAATATATATATATATATATATATATATATATATATATATATATATATATATATATATATATATATATATATATATATATATATATATATATATATATATATATATATATATATATATATTATATATATATATATATATATATATATATATATATATATATATATATATATATATATATATATATATATATATATATATATATATATATATATATATATATATATATATATATATATATATATATATATATATATATATATATATATATATATATATATATATATATATATATATATATATATATATATATATATATATATATATATATATATACATATATGTGTGTGTATGTGTGTGTATATCACCTATATAATAACAGTATAAGTTATATTTCCGTCTGTCCTCGAATTTATGAAGCGGTTAAACCTGGAAAGGATACTAACATCCATATTTGGTTCTTGATGAGTTAAGGTTAGCAAAATTTAAAGCAAGTCTTTAAAGCTTTCGAGTTCTACCTCTCCCCTCCTTTTCGAGAGTTTATTACCATTATTTGAAGCGTTATTTCGCCGGTAAAGAGAAGGCTATTAAATTTATCACATAAATACATAAAAATAACATCTTTTTTCTAGCATTATGACTTCATTTCTTTAACCATCTCATTTAATCATTTCTTATTTTAAATTATTTATATATAGTCTTCATAATTTTCATACGTTTTATCACTGAACTTAGTTATTACGTAAATACTTTTATTTTATATTTGGCATATATAATAGGTTACTTACATATGTGATAATTTTAAATTTAATCATCGATTAATTTTGGTTGCAATGAAAATTTTATCAACTGTATTAAGAACAAATTCTTTTCATAATATTCTACCGGTCTATTTCATAGGCTAATAAATATCTAGCAATTAAGTTTTATATCTTTGAAAACTAAGAAGTTCGTTCGTTTGTGTGTTTGTTTTTTATATATAGCAGTTTGACTAAATGAATTCAACGTGATTCTGAACTGCTTTCACAGTATCGGGAAACATTAGAAGAGTAGGAAGGTCAGCAAATTATTGAGTGTTTTCCAGATAATTTTCAGCCAAAACCATTTTTTTACCTGCCTCATAGGGTACTTTGCAATTCTGGAAAATTATAAATTTTACTAATCACGTCATATGACGGTCTATAGGATAGTATATATATATCTGTGTAAGTATATGTATATATATATATATATATATATATATATATATATATATATATATATATATATATATATATATATATATATATATATATATATATATATATATATATATATATATATATATATATATATATATATATATATATATATATATATATATATATATATATATATATATATATATATATATATATATATATATATATATATATATATATATATATAATAAATATATATATATTATATATATATATATATATATATATATATATATATTATATATATAATATATATATATATATATATATAAATATATATATATATATACATATATATATATATATATATATTATAAATATATATATATAAATATAATATATATATATAATACATGTATATATATATATATAAATATATATATATATATATATATAAATATATATATATATATTATATATATATATATATATTATATATATATATATATATAAATATATATATATATATAAATATATATATATATTATATATATATATATATATATATATAATATTTATATATATTATATTTATATATATATAATATATAATATATAAATATAAATTATATATATATATATATATATAAAATATATATATATAATATATATATATATATATATATATATATATATATATAAATATATATATATATAATATATTATATATATATATAAATATATTATATATATAATATTATATATATATATATATATATATATATATATATATATATACATATATATGTATGTATAGATATGTTTATGTGTGTATTTTATACCATACTAGGAAGTACGCAAAAGTTTCCAGGATTTGTCCTTAACTAAAAGAACGTTTTTCAATATTGTAACAAATGAAATTAAGTCATTTTTTAAGACGCTAATACATAATACCTTTATTTTACTTTTTTTTTATTTTTATAAAAAAATCATCTCTTAAAATGGGATTTTTAAAGTTTTATATACATTAATTGTTACAATATCTAGTTGATTAACAATTTTTTGATAAAAGTAATTATTTTTCTTAAGTAAGGAGGAAATAAATTATTATCTAAAAAAGTATGTTTTATTCCTTTAAAATGTGTGAAAATATTAGAAACTAAAAATAAAACAGTGGGTTAAAATACATTGATTTCTAGACGATTTAAATTCTAAATTCAAAGTTAAAAAATTCTAGTAGAATATTTGTAGTATTTGATTTTAATAAAACTGCATGACATAGATCTGGATTTATATTTCCTTATTGCTAATATATTCGTTGTCTCTGGTGTTTTAATGTAAATCTCGACATGGAGACGCTCTAGATTTTGTTGAAATGCCAGTGACATTTCTGGAATGTATCTCCAAAGGAAACATATTTTTCTTTTATACTTCGAAAGGGAAATGGGTTTTTGAATTTCTAAAACTTTCTTCAAAAGTCAAACCAAACATGGGAGAAACTTACTTGCATATATAAATATACATACATTTGATGGCTTTCAAACATTTTCACACGTCTTTAAAAGTTTTCTTTCAAACTCATAAATCGTGAAATACTCAAGCACGCGTAGATATAATCCAACCCATTGATATGTTTTCCGGACCGAATGTCTAGGTGCTCTAAGGATGTAATTTGAAAATAGAAATATTTCGTAAAATTTCAGTATTACATTAAACCACAATATAATGTGTTGGTTACGAATGCTTATTTATATGTATATGCATATCTACATACATGTACAAATATATGTGTATAGAGTCATATAGGATAAATATGTACATACATTTTGCATGTAAAGCGTAACTGTAGCTAAGTAATGAAATATTTTGATTGTTGAAAGCGAATGAAATTATTTATATGCATATTGTTACCAATTTATGAAGCGTAGCGTTCGGAGATTGAGTAGACTTTGAATTAAGACAGCAAAAATAACAGCACTTTATTCTTAATGCAGGGAAAACACGAATACGGCAGCCAACACCTCGAGAACTGGCTAGCACAGGCGAAAGTTCACTAAAACTCTTAGAGCCAAACAACGTAGGTCTTTACCTCTACAAATTTCTCAGCTAACTGAACCTAGAGCAAAATCGGCCCCCGGTATTTATATCCTCGGGAGAAACTGGAATATTCTAGAAAGTACTAGGTACAAACGGTCGCCAAGAAAGTTGAACAAACGGTCGCCAAACGGTCGTACAAACGGTCGCTAAATTTGGCGACAAATCGCCAAACTTGGCGCCAAATATTAGTCGCCAAAAACAACGCTTACGAGCCAATATCTCGCCAAATACATGATTTACCCATTATAATACACAGTATACGGCAAAAATACATGCCAATTTGCGAAATTCGTAACATTATGCAGATCTACATGTGTGTACAAATACAAGTGTATAGAGACATACAGGATAAATATGTACATACATTTTGCATGTAAAGCTTAACTGTAGTTAAGTAAAGTAATTTTTTGATTCTTGAAAGCGAAATACTATCTAGGAAAGGGAATGGGATATAAATATGAATATGGCTACATGGAATTTGAGGATAATGCTAAAACCTGACAGGATTCAGGAGATACCAGAAGAAATGAGAAAGATTTTAAAATGCATATAATGGTTTTACAAGAAATTAGAAGAGGAAAACTAATAGGTAATATGATTGAAAGAGTTGTAAAAATCTGTTTTTTTCCTAACGCAGCTGGCACTGCAGACACTGTATGCATTTATGTTAATGCAAGGATGAGAAGCTGTTAAACATTTAGCACCAACCTTTGAGTAGGTGTAGTTTAAGGTATGCTACGGACTCAAGTAATGTTACAGTAAAAATAATATTACGTTGGCCTAGTGTTTGAGAAAGAAGTTAAAACTCATTAAAAAACACATGGACAAATATGTCTTGATTAAATGATTTTATGTATTAAATACCTAAGGAATAAAACTGAAATACAACTTATGATTTGTAGATATCGAAGACTCCTCTGTATTGGACGTCGTTGTTGTAAATATGGCAACACTTTTCCCTTTTCTCGTGTCGCTCCAAAAAATGTCTATCCCGCAAGCAGCGGATACCAACAGCGTTCACTCTCTTCCCTCCTCTGGTAACAAACTTTTCCTCTAAAAAAATCAGACTGCCTATCCGAGAAATAACAGGTTTCCCTTCAAAAACGGAGGGGTCAGAATCGCGCCAAACCAACGGGCCCTTCTATTGGTTGGGAGAAGTCTGAAGTTTCTTTCTAGTTCAAACCGGGCCTCTGCTGTATGTCTTTGACGTAGGCTTACGAGAATTGGTAAAAGTAGCTGAACCGAATATAACTTACTGTTACACTTACTTAATATATATATATATATATATATATATATATATATATATATATATATATATATATATATATATATATATATATATATATATATATATATATATATATATATATAGTATATATATATATATATATATATATATATATATATATATATATATATATATATATATATATAATATAATATATATATATATATATATATATATATATTATTTATCATGCATTCTGGTTCTGGAAGTTTCCCGAAGAATCGCGTAAGGGGAACCGGGGGCCGCTATAAAAGAAGAGTGACGGGGCCAAAACGAAGCTTTTTCTTCTTGAGGCTTCTTCCTGATAGAGCTTTCGTAGCTCGAGAAGAACCACTCGTATCTCCGATTCTGGAGTTTCCTTGATTAGAGAACGCCAGCGTCTCTGTTTGCTAAGAAGTCGAAATTCGATTTGGGAATTCCATTCCCGTTATATTGCTAATTTGTTTTTTACTTCGTGCATAGAAGTAGGTAGCCGAGAGTGACCTTTGCTCTCGATTCGAATCATCTTGCATCCCGAGATTTCCTTCACGAATCCCAGCGTGATACGCACTCTGAACTTTCTAACCTTGGTGTGAAAGCCGACTGTACAAATCGTCAGCCCGGATGTGATAGTGTCAGCGTTTATTACCGGCACTAATTAGCGAACAATTCCAGTGATTAGAAGCCCTAGCCATACTGTATCCAGTACCCACGCATCCTTATTGTGTGAATGTCATCACAGCACGAGATCCCAGAATATTTAACATCATACTGAATCTGTACATAGCTGTACATAATTTATTCACCTGAATAAAATATTTAATCTAGATTAAACAGTTTTCTAGCCTGTTTCATTGACGGCTTCATCTACCATATCTCCAGTACGTTACAGTATATGCATAAAATATAAAATAATATAGCAAATAATTAGGATATTAAAAAAATTAGATTTAGCTGCAATAAATAAATTATATTGGGAAAGAAAAAATGTGTGATACATATGTCAATTTAATAATCTGCTAAAATATTTAGTGGACTAGAAATAAAAGTTTAAAAAATGACAGTTTTGAATAATATGATTTTCTGTTTTCCTTTCAGCTTCGAATTATCACTATCACTATCCACACTATATTAAAATTGTAATAGAAGTAGAAGAGACATTAAAGCAAAATATAATATCAAATATATATTAGAAGCAAATTAAAGAATACAACTTTGTACAAATTTTTAATATTAATAATCATTAATAATTATTTTAATATTTTTAAAAACTTGTAAGTAATTAATAAAGACTTTTCAAATTCATTGAAATTTTTATACATAAAAAAACCTTTAAGGGAAATTAAGGACGTAAATAACTGCTAAATTATTTAAGATATGTAATTAATATCTTAGGTATAGGTACTAGATATAAAGTATATAATTAATAGGGTAGAGCAATGATTTGAGACACTAAGTAACATTTTTTCTTTTGATCATACTTTAAGAGCCTTTTCCACTTAATATAATTTTTAAAATATATTTATGAAATATAAGTAGGAATTTGAATTAAATTTAATTATTAGAAGTACAATATGTTCACATTTTATTATTTTCTATGTTCAACACAATAAATTGTATTTCTTGAGATATATGAAATAAACACATTCCGTATATCCAAAATTAATTTAATTTATTTTGTAAATTAATTTATTTTATTTCTATGTTTAACGAACTTATTACATTATACTTCTATTAAAAAATAAAATATGGAACTTCAGTCATGCTGAAATGAACATAAAACACTTCATTTATGTAACTGTATAAGGAATTCTCGAACAAATATTGCCTTAATATGGTTTTTATTTCAGATCTATAAACATCGAGGTCAAATGCTTTGAAAAAAAATCTTTTAAAAATAT
>CM063511.1:131543708-131553708 GCA_032207245.1 Pardosa pseudoannulata
AATCAATTATTGATATATAGTTAAATAAATGCTTAAATGTCAAACGTTTAAGAATTTTTCAAAGTAATTATAAGTTACATTATACGTCCTAACATTATTGTAACATTAATTATTATATTAAAAGAGTATACGTAGTTTACTTTTAATGTATTTTTCGTCCAGATATTCAAAACACACAAAAGTCTTTTTAATCAGTTTTATTTTTACATCGAAGTTGGTATTTTAATCTACTTGTAAGGATAATCTGCGAAAAGTCACATATAATAAAAAAAGCTTATGAATTTAATTTTTATAGAAACTTGCCTTCTGGCAACACTTTGTTATCTGTTTCCCAATTACATTTTCTCACTTCAGCTTAAAACAAACATTGATAATTTAAGCCACAAGTTCTGTAACATACATATTGCTTCATGAAAACACACTTAAAACCAAAAAAGTTGTTTTAAAAATGGCTGAGCGTCACAAAACCAAAATTTTATCTTGCATCCAGTCAACTTATTTCTACAAATGTGAAATTCAATGGATGGTTAGATAATACAAGTATATTGATATTCGTGTAAATTACTCTGAAAAGTCAAATTATGTGAAAGCTTGTAGAGCTTTCACTTAAAAAATGACAAGAAAGTACACATATTGCATTTGACTGCAAAACTGTACGTAATAAATAAACAAGTCTAGAATGTCCTTTTACATGTTGACATTTTTATGCTGTTGTTTATAGGTTGACCCACCATAAATGAAAAATAGAATCCATTCTTCATATCTTGCAATCTTGTTTTTAGATACGAAACTTAAAATTTTAAAATTAAAGAAAATATATTTTATTAAAACAACTCGTTCTTCTGCTTCTACTTTCAAAACAATTAGTTATATAGTGACTTCTTTACTCTACGGAGCCATATGTGATAGTGCTAATATTAACCCATTAACGCCCAAATTATTTTATTTTGACGCACTGACATATAATTCATAAATTGGGTGTCTTTTACCATCAACATGAATATTATTATCGAATTTTATCAATACGTACCTTAGTTTTTTTTTAAAAATGCTGATCTAAAAATAGATCACTGGGCGTTCGGAGGATATATTTTAGCAAATACACAACAATCATTAGTACTTCAATAACGTGGTAAAATCGAACCAAATAGATAAAAACTAATGCATTTTCTTTTAAAAAACGTTTATTTATGCAGAATTTCACAATATTACAGAATGTACTTAGTAAAGTTTAATTATTTTAAAATAATAAAATTTCAATGTTTCTACAGTTTAGTGTGGAATTTGAAGAAACACTTCTTGCATAAAGTTTCATCGCACTTCACACAATATTTTACGGGCCTTCCTTGGCACCCTACAAGTCGACAGCGTCTTTTGCCCTTTCTTTGTCCCATAATGTGATCTCTTTTATAAAAGCGAACATCATGACTGAGATTAGCTTTTGAGGATGAAGGAAAACTGTAAGGTCGATCTTTCAAAACTTTTTTTCCGATTCCCAATTTTAGATATTTTACAGCAACAGCTCTTCGAAAAGCTTACATGAGCATAGAATCACCTTTATGAACATTTCTGTGCAGAATACTTGCATTAACTACAGCCATATCAATTATTCGAGTGAATAGACACCAGTACCATATTTTACCTCTTATTCTCTCCAAAAGGAGTTTTATCTTGATTTGTCATTCTTACGTTCATCTGCTTTTGAAATGTCTTGGAAATGAATATATGACTTTATATTTAGGTAAGCATTTCTATTAAAAGAGTCCTGTACAAGACCTATCACTAAATCTTCTACATCACTCCAATAATATCTTTCACTTGAAAGAGTAAGATAGCCAAAATATATCAAAAACCCTATAAATATCTTTATATCTTCTTTAGTGATAATTAAATCATGGTCGTTTTTGACATTTTTAGCATAGAGAATAGTCTCATCCACAATTACGTTATATACTTCATCAGAAAAAAGTTTTTCAAAGCAATGATGCAAGATGTATTTGCAAGATCATTTTCCATTGCCAAAATATTATTCTTATAAGTGTCCTCTAATTCCGACCATTTGGTATAATTCGGGTTTTTTTTCCAAACAATTTTTGGCTTTTCTGTATTTAATATTTTAAGCTTCATCTCAAACGTTGAAGGTAAATCTATTTAATCACACTCATCTTTTGATATTACTTCTATTTTACCAACAATATCATTTACAAATGGAGCATGTAACTTATCATCTATTTTCTCTTCATCTGTCAGTTCATCTACATCAGTGGATATGGCAATAATATCCTCTTTAATTTGTTCAGAAAACAGATAATCAACTGCATCCTGAAAGCTATTAAATACTTTTCAACTCATATTTTCATCTAAAGGTGAAAAAACGTAATATTACCAGGGTCAGGAAAAAAAACGCCCGAACGCCCAGTGATCTATTTCTAGATCAGCAGTATTTTGACACTAATTTTTACTATTTATATTTGTTTTAAGATAACATCATTTTATATTCTGATAGCTACATCTATGAAGATATTAAATCGCCAAAAAAAATTTAACTTTCGCTTATTACTTAGCTGTTTTCAGTGTTTATGCTAAGAAACGTAGAACAACGGTGGAACGAAAGGGCGATACAAACTTTCTCTTATCGCTTTAGATCAATGATATAAACAAAACAAGAAAACCACTTGTTGGTAAACAGGTGCATGCCTTGTCTTGCCCCCTGTGCAGTATAGAATGTGTGGGGTGGGTTTAAAGTCATCTAAAAGCGAGTTTACCAAGCCATGTTTAGCGATCTAAAAATAGATCACTGGGCGCTAATAGGTTAATAACAGGATGACTATTAAGGAATAAGTAACCCAAAGGGGTTATATAGGAATATTTCAGATTGACAGAAAATAATTTTTGGTGTTTATGAACTCGTCCAAGGTTACCACATTTAGAAGAAAAAACAAAGGTGTTTCGCTACAATTTGTAATTTTAGGTATATAATCACCAAAAATGTGCTTGAAATACCAATTATAGTCAAATTAGTTAATTTTGGTATAATATTATTTCTTACACATACACACATGCACTATATATATATATATATATATATATATATATATATATATATATATATATATATATATATATATATGTATGTATGTATGTATGTATGTATGTATATGTGTGTGTGTGTGTTTATATTTATATGTAAATGTATACATATATATATATATATATATATATATATATATATATATATATATATATATATATATATATATATATATATATATATATATATATATATATATATATATATATATATATATATATATATATATGTATATGTATATGTATATGTATATATATATATATGTATATGCATATATATATATATATGTATATGCATATATATATATATGTATATGTATATATATATATGTATATGTATATATATATATATATATGAGATGAGATATTTTTTTTCTTCATAAAGGGAAGACGAATCAGAGTGGAGTGGAAAAACCTAGTTGAAAAAAGACTATTTGTTAATAAAAATCACGGAGATTATTAACGCAAATTCCTTGCCATACGACTGTCCAGTGTACGTCTCGGTTAAATAGTTGTCTGGACTAACAAATCAGAGGTTTTATTACGAGTCACGTGGGTGACGCTGATGACGTAGATTAAGCATCATGAAAGGTTTTAATTTACTTACTTAACCAGAAGCTTTCCTCAGAAAAGTCGCCAAATCAACTACGGAAAACAAAGTTATTCAGCAAGTGTGTTAAGAAAGGATGCCATAAAAGGATATAATTTCTTGAATATTATTATATTATACATCTGTTTCTGTATGTATAGAAATATCTATAAAAATGCATAAGGAGGGTTTCAAATGTGTCAGATATTTTAATAGACGGTTTATAGATTATTTTTTAAATTGTGCTATCTTGCAGTAATTGATGAGGAACATTGTTAGTAACTTCAAGTTGTTAGTATATTGTCAAGATATAGAATGTGATCTTGTCTCGACATTAGCCGAACTTTAGGGAGATACGACATAGATATCCCCATAATGTTGTCAGTGATAACGAAACAATGCTTCAATTCACAACAATGGCATTAATTCGACAATGACAGGCTCTGTCAGTTAATACCTTCGAAGATTCTAGGCAATATGTATTGGATCTGAGACATGATTTTCAGATTTAATCTATAATAAGGAGGCTGATTTGAAATTTTAGTAAAACGTCAGAAGCATCTTTTAGGTTAATAGACGATGTATTTAGCAAAATTTAAAAAGTATGTCTCACAAAGTTTAAAAATTATTTTTGTTCTTCTAAAGTATTGACATTATATATAATTCTAATTTATTAAAAATGTTTGATAAATATTTGAAAATGTGTTATTTATCTAACACTTTTGTAGGTGTCAATAACATTATATCACTTTTATTAATCCTTTTTATTTAAAACTTTTAAGTCAAAGAATCAAAGTGTAAGTATTAAAAAAGTCTTAAGAAGTTTTTAATTCTCTGATTTCAACATAGTTTTAGTTTTCAAAACAGAATATGTTTGATTTTAATTTATATAGAAATAAAATGGAAAACATAAGATATGTATAACATAGAAAATACATATCAAACTTTCCAAATTTATAGATTTTTTTATTATTAAACTACAACTTTAATTTTATAAAAGTATTTAGAAGAAATATTTGTGCAAATCTTAATAGATTAATAGATAATGCATTACTATATAATCCCTTGTTCCAGTAGTTTTATTAGGGTGGGAGGTATGCTAAAAATATTTGACACATAACCACCTGACACATAAGAATATATTTGAATTTATATTTGACACGGCAAAATAATTTGAAAGGAATTTAAGAAACAGTCGAGGTAACAAAAATATTTCATATCAGTTATCATGCCTGTAATATTTAGACATAACGGGCTTTAGTTAAGACATGCACTTTACCTTAGTTTTCAATCTAAAAAGAAGGATATATCATTTTGCAATTAACGTAGAATCCTTAAAACATATATCCTGTGACGTATATTCTCAGTATTCTATGACTTTCATTTTAATGGACTTTAAGCATTTTACTGCTATTTTCTGAATGTATATCTCTTTAGAGAAAAAAAACTAAAATTAATAAAACTATTTGGACAACTTTTTATACCATGAAACTCTTTATGAAAATACTGAGTAAGAAAATAGATTAATAAAAATATCCGAAAGATTTTGAAGGTAAATTGAAAAATAAATTTAAAATTTGAAAAAAAATATGATTTCTATTTACCACGAGGAAGTAACTCCCTTGAAATACTTATTTGGAGAAGAAGTGAACAAGAAAATTGGCATATGATAATTTTAAAAAATTTCATACAAAAGATAATATACCAATCCACTTATAACTTATTAACCAAAACACTTTGAGACACTCATGTTATAATCACTGTTTTAGATACTAGTTCTAGCTGGAGATGTAAATTTTAGGTAATCAAAATCTTTTAGAAATGTTTGTTTGTTACAAAATTTCCCACATTTAATCTAAAATATCGGCTATTGGACAGAAAATTAGCTTTTATTTCAGAGTTAACATTGAGAGACGGGTTGAAAGAAATTAAGCAGTGAACACTCCTTTTAATTCTGAGATTATGTAGCTAGAAAATTAGATACGAAAGAATAATAATCGAAAGAGGGGAACTTAAAAGCGACGTTTTAATGGCAATAAAATTAATATATTACACGCACATGCATATATATATATATATATATATATATATATATATGTATGTATATATATGTATGTATATATATGTATGTATATATATGTATGTATATATATGTATGTATATATGTATGTATATATATATATATATATATGTATATATATATATATATATATATATATATATATATATATATATATATATATATATATATATATATATATATATATATATATATATATATATATATATATATATATATATATATATATATATATATATGTATATATATATATATATATATATATATATATATATATATATATATATATATATATATAGAGAGAGAGAGAGAGAGAGAGAGAGAGAGAGAGAGAGAGAGAGAGAAAGAGAGAGAGAGAGACTAGGTATGTCATGGATGTATATATTAAACATATGTATTCAGGGAGAGGGGTATTCTAAGTATAACAGAAAAAAAATCTTGTATAACAAGCTACTTTTAAGATAAGAAATGGAACGACAAGTAGCGACATATGTTTAAAATATATTACTCTCATGGTATTTTAGGTAAAGATTAAACTCAGGTGTACATAATTTACGGCAACTGTAAAGGATTATAAGTCCATGTCTCGGTAAATTATGCTGATTAGTCAAACTTCCTGTGAAAATCACTTTCGTTCAGCCTTTTCCAAGCTCTAAACCTTAACATCCACCTCAAGTTCTATTTACATCTGGATGCAACGAAGCGTAAAATACTTAATATTTTTATTTAGAATGTTTTAGGGAACAAAGTGTAATAACATTCGGAATGTCATAACGCAACTGGTATGTAATTGAATTATGCTAGGAAATGGAAGTAATGAAAAAACAGAAGGACATATTTAAGGAAAGCAGTTTTGAAGGATATAGATCGCTCTCAATTGCTCCATATTAATTTAATGCATGGATGGCTCTAAAAGGAAATGGATTTTTGTTTTTTTCTGCCTTGATAGAATCGTATGTTTTTACCTCCGCCCTTGCTGTCACATCCGGGTGAAAAACTCGTGGGATTATATGTAAATTATCAACATTTAACCTGTGCTCTTTTCCCTATTTAGAATTGAACTTATAAATGGACTTTTCCGTTTCCTGTGGAAAGTCAAGTATATAAAGCGAAAAAATGGCAGTGAGACATACATTCTCTCAACAGCTTTCAACTGTTTAACATCTCCTCCTTCAGCTACCACAAAAAATACCGAAATCATGTACGGAATGAGTATCTTTGCTTTTGCTTTGTGCCTTATCGCCCTCTTCGCCGTTTTCGCTGTGGATCAGGCAGTAGCTCACCCTGGCAAACATCATGGTGAGGGAGACCCCATGAATCTCATTGTTGCAGGAATCGTCGCCAAGCTGTTGCAAGGCAACTAAAGGTTCCATTACCTTCATTTGTACAGATCATCTTCTTCTGCTTGCTTCTCTGTATTTTATCACAACAATATTCTAATTCTCTTCAAATCATGACACCAAAGAATGAAGCATCAGGCATGAGACATCTAACTTGAGAAGTGAGAAAATCATGAGACATCTGGCGGGAGACATCTGACTTCAGATATCAACAAAGAAAAGCAGAAAAGAAAGGCTTCCCTTGCAGAAATCAAAGTGTAAATTTATCAAACTGTGACTATTCACTGTACTGGACTTAGGTAATATATGCCTAGTTATAAAAATGTTACAACATCCATATTAATAACAAAATTAACATAATATTGTTAGAACTATTTTGTTTAATGTCAGTCTTGTTAAATTAATTGAATAATTATAAACTCTTCATATATAATTTTTATCCAACTTAAAAATATCTTTGTTCTTCACATGTGCAACTAAAGTAATATAGCATTGTATAAATCCCAAATTTCATCTTATTATATGAGTGATATAATATCAGAGAAGCAAAGTTGTTGTATAAATGTATATTTTTATACTATATATTTTTTAATTTTCATGTTCGCATATTGATTTCATGTTATCATTTTCTTAATTGTAGTTTATCTAATAAAATTAAATGAAAAACTAAAAACCTATTGTGTTTATTTCATTTTCTTTTTTTTAAAATTTCATAGATTCTACTATAAATCATTATTTAAGAATTTACAAGCTAAGTAAAATTGTGGGATAAGAAAAAAACTACTTTTGTTGTTTATAAGTTACAGTGTGTCATATTTTATAAGGATTTAAGGGTATCTGCTGACAAGGTACATGAATTGATAGAATATACATCCTTATATACCTAATTTAATTATATAAAAAAGAGTGATAAAATAATAAACTGTGTTAAATGTTGTAAAATTAATAAATCATTCTCCTTAATTTATAAAAATTAAAAATTTAGAAAAAATTATAGATTAGAAATATGAAAAATTTGTATAAGCATATTTTGATCTACTTATTAAATATATAGGTATTAAATTAAAAATTTATTAAATTAATCTGAAAGCAGCAGTCTAATAAATAATTTAAGTGTATAAAAAAATTCAAAATCTCAGAAAAACAAAAATAATGCAAAAGTAGTAAAATTCTAACTAATCATTAATTAAAACAAGTTTAACATTTAGTTATCTGAAATATATTTATTCATTGAATAGATCACAAATCTATATATACAGAAGTATATATATATTTTTTTTGCTTTTAAAATATTACGAATACTTATATAACAATGTTTTAATTTTTCTACATTTAATGACCTATATATTTTGTATAAACTTTAAAGGAGAATAATTTCATAATTTTAAAACAGTTGAAATAAGTCTTGAATATTTGTCGTATTTAAAATATTATGAATACTGATATAACAATGTCTTCATTTTTCTACATTTCAAGACCAATATATATCTTTTATTAACAGAAAAGAAGAATTTCATAATTTTAAAACAGATGAAGTAAGTCTTGAATACGTCAGGAGTTTTGTAGCACATTATAATATAGAAAAGTATGATAATTCAATATTAACACTTTGTCAATATGCAACATTTGCTTTTAAGAAGTATGATATCACTTCATTATATTAATATTTTATATACAGTTTTATATGGAAGAATGATGACATATAAAATATTTAGTATAAAATAAGATGCCCAACAGAGTAGGACATCTATCTATCTATTATCTCTCTCTCTCTCTCTCTCTCTCTATATATATATATATATATATATATATATATATATCACACACACATATATATATATATATATATATATATATATATATATATATGTATACATATATTAATGTGTGTGTGTGTATAATATAGATTTAAATGTTTACAAAATATATCTGCAAATGATTGTAAGATTGAAATGGATACGTAAAGCATTTCTTATTTACATACATAAGTAAATAGCGTAATAGTATATTTATTGTCTCTCTCTTTTTTTCTTTATATATATATATATATATATATATATATATATATATATATATATATATATATATATATATATATATATATATATATATATATATATATATATATATATATATATGTGTGTGCATTTGTGTGTGTGTGTAAGGATATGTTAAACTAATTAACGTAACTGTAATTGTATTTTTAAATAACATTCTGGCAGTTCTATCTCCAAAATTAAAACCTTTGGTACGATAACTTTGTTTCTTTTTTAATCATGTTAAAATTAATAATTCCAAATTTTGATATTTTATTTCCTAGCCAAAGACTACAAACAATGCAGCATGATATTTATTTTACTATTGTGGTTCGTCTACAACATCAATTACACACTCACACACACAAACATTAATATATATATATATATATATATATATATATATATATATATATATATATATATATATATATATATATATATATATATATATATATATATATATATATATATATATATATATAATATATATATATATATAATCATTTCCTACCTAAAATTCTCATTTTTAATGCCGAAATTACAATTGGTAAAGTGGCAGATTTAAAGGAGATGCTCACTAACTTAAATTCTTTCTACCCGTCTATCAAAACTAGCACTGTCAGAAATCCTAAAGTACAGTAAGAAAAATGTGTCCTCTGCCCACACTTTTCAGCTGCGCGAGTTAAGTTGCTTAATTTATCCAATGACAAATTTGCTGCATGTGCGGTTTTCGAGTATTGAAATTACCAAGATTCATTTTTGACTGACAAAAAATGCTGTTATTTAAGAATAATTTTTAAAAAGTTCTCTTGGGAAGAAGAACACATGATATCTCGCTCCGATAGATATCTCTCAAAAATAA
>CM063511.1:131556208-131581208 GCA_032207245.1 Pardosa pseudoannulata
TTGTCTAAAATTATCCCTTTTCTCCATTTATTAGTCTAAATCTTAATTTCTTCCCTTTATATTAACCATATTTCCCAGCCATCCAATTTAAACGAGGATCATTTCATTCCTTCAGCCGAACCCCCGAAATTCTTTCTATGATCCCCAAAACAGAAAATGATATAGCTTTCATTTTATAATGAGGATGCAATAACTCACCCAGGAAAAATTTGTAACGATCAGCAATAATGCTCCTCTGAAACAGGTACACTTTAGCAGATGGCTTTAGTCAACGTATACTCTTTAAAAGCAATTAAAAACAGTTGCCTCAGCATATTTGTAAGAAGTAAGCTGGATCGGGAAACTAATGTGGGAAATTTTACAAAACCCCTAAAACACCGCGATACAATTTTCAGGGGTTTTGAAAACTTAAATCAAGAGTAAAAATTCACACGTTCTTTTGCTTTCCCCTTTTTAACCCCTAACCTAAATTTACCACTGGACTACAGTTTAAGCTCTCAGAGAAGGGGTCTGATCAATTAAATTCCTAAATTGCCCTAGCGGACAATTTAGGAAATTATATATATATATATATATATATATATATATATATATATATATATATATATATATATATATATATATATATATATATATATATATATATATATATATATATATATATATATATATATATATAATATATATATATATATATATATATATATATATATATATATATATATATATATATATATATATATATATATATATATATATATATATATATATATATATATATATATATATATATATATATATATATATATATATATATATATATATATATATATATATATATATATATATATATTATATATATATATATATATATATATATATATATATTTATATTTATATATACATGTATATATCTGCAATCTCTGCTTTGCAGCATTTAAAATGTAAATTTAGAACTAGAAATAATCTTGAATATAATTCTTTTAATTGCAATGATAACTCATTATGTTGATTCAGTGGTTATGATCTTTATACCTTATAAAATATTCGATAAGCAGCTTTCATGAAAAACATTTAACGTGAAGGAATTTATTACACATTTTTTCCAATATAAATAATTTGTATCAAAAAGTCTAATACAGTTCTTTTATTTTGCATTTTGCTGTTTAATAGAGATACATTAAAATGTTTTAAATCAGCGAAAATAATATGTCGAAAAAGAATAAAACTGATTATAATATAAGAATCATAAATTTTAGATAAAAAATACTGTAAATGATATTTTTGAAATAAATCCCAAATTAAATAAAATATGAGTTACTTTTATTTTAATATAAAAAAAGAAAAGAAATTTGAAATGGTTTCAAAACTTCATTTCATTCAAAACAACGTCTAAAGACCAAAAACGTATTTCGTTTTGACAGCAGGTACAAATCTTTAAAATAATATCCTTTTCAAATACAAGTTTAGGTTAAATGAAATCTTCCTTTGCTATCTCAAATAAAATACAAAACGCAGTTTTTCAGCACAATTTCAATCGAAATCCTAAAAAAGGAAAAATATTTATTTCTACAAGAATACTTTTACCTTTAGAAAATTTAATTACATCAAATTCCAATAGTTTCTTGAAAAAAGTTTTCACTACTTGAATAAAAGAAATGGATCAACTGCACTTGAATTTAATCTATTGCATTTCTTTATTACATGAGTAAAGAGTCCGAAATTTACTCCAAAGAAACATGTTTTTCTTCTTTAATTATGGATTTATCTGAAGTAAGTATTTTTTATCCATTTAGAATTGTATTTTACTCATACCTTTTCCTGAAGCATGCTACAATTGCCATTACATCATAAAATGCAATCAATTCTCTATCTTTCGACATTCATTAGTTTAAATGAGCAATAGCTATTGATTCTAGATATATTTATAATTTAAAAAATTAATGAGAGATTTACTATATATTTAAAACAGTTGATGTTAATTATTACTACGTATAATAATTTTTTTTAAACTATTGAACGGTTTAATTTGTGTTTGTTAAAAAAATAAGGTAAATTATTTTCCAAAGAATAATGAATTATAAAAGTCTAATAACATAGTAATATATAGAATTAGTCTGACGGCTAAAGGAAATGAATATCGATATCAGTGGTTCATTTCGAACATAGTAATAATTATTCTAAATTGTAAAACAATAATTATTATTTTAACAATTCCCAAATCTCTAAAAGGAAAAGTTCCTAAAATAAAATCTTAGAATTAAATAAATTTAAAAATTGGATATACTAATTTATACATAAAACATAAATTTCTATATTTCCTATAAACATAATTAAAATTGTTAATGAAAGTTTTACTATCGATTTAAAAGAATTGATTATAATTATTATAAATATAATGATTTGTCAAAACGATTGAATCGGGTTTGTTAAAGGATATAAGATAAATTATTTTCAAAATAATAATGAATTAGAAAAGACTAATATCATATAAATAAATAGAATTAGTGGAAATAAAAATCTATATCAGAAGTTTGTTTCGAACTGAGTAATTATGGTTCTAAAATGGAAAAAAATAATTATTTGTTTAACATTTACCAAATGTCTAAAAAGAAAAATTTCTAATATAAAATCTTAATACTAAATAGATTTAAAATTGTCTATACTAACTGATACATAAAACATAAGTCTCTATATTACCATTTCTATCCTCTATATTTCCTAAAAACATAATTAAAAATGTTATTGAAAGTTTTACTAACTATTTAAAATAGCTGATTTTAGTTATTATAAATATAATAATTTGTTAAAATTATTTAATGGTTTAATTTGTTTTTGTTAAAAAGTATAAAGTAAATTATTTTCAAAATAATGATTAATTAGAAAAGTCTAGTAACATATAAATATGCAGAATTAATTTGACCGCTAAAGAAAATGAAAATCAATATGAGTAGCTTGTTTCGAACTCAGTAATTATGGTTCTAAAATGTAAATTAATGATTATACGGTTAATATTTACCAAAACTCTAAAAGGAAATGTTTCTAAAATAAAATCTTACTATTAAATAAATTTACAAAATGGGAAATACTAACTGATACATAAAACATAAGTCTCTATATTACATATTTCTATCCTCTATATTTCGTATAAACATAATTAAAAATGTTGATGAAAGTTTTACTATTTATTTAAAACAGTTGATTTTATTTATTATTAATATAATAATTTGTTAAATTGATTGAATGGTTTAGTTTGTTATTGTTAAGGAATATAAAGTAAATAATTTTTAAAATAATGATGAATTAGAAAATTCTAATAACATATAAATATATAGAATTAGTTTGACTGCTAAACGAAATGAAAATCCATATCAGTAGCTTGTTTGAAATTCAGTAATTATGGTTCTAAAATATAAAACAATAATTATTATTTTAACATTTACCAAATCTCTGAAAAGAAAAGTTTCTAAAATAAAATCTTAATATTAAATAAGTTTTAAAATGGCATTTACTAATTTATGCATAAGACATAAATCTCTATGTTTCCTCTCTTTATCCTCTATATTTCCTTTAAACATAATTTTAAAAAGTTAATGAAAGTTTTTCTATAAATTTAAAACAGATTATTTTAGTTATTATAAATATAATAATTTGTTAAAACGACTGAATGGTTAAATTTGTTTTTGTTAAAGGACGTAAGGTAAATTATTTTCAAAATAATGATGAATTAGAAAAGTCTAAAGTATAAATATATAAAATTAATTTGACTGCTAAAGAAAATGAAAATTGATATCAGAAGTTCGTTTCGGACTGAGTAATTATGGTTCTAAAATGTAAAGGAATAATTATTCGGTTAACATTTGATAAATCTGTAAAGTAAAATTTTCTAAAATAAAATCTTAATATTAAATACATTTAAAAGTGTCATATACTAATTGATACATAAATCATATGTCTCTATATTTCCTATAAACATAATTAAAAAAGTTAAGGAAGTTTTACTATTCATTTAAAACAGTTGATTTTAATTATTATAAATATAATAATTTGTTAAAAAGTTTGAATGGATTAATTATTTTCAAAATAATAATGAATTGAAAAAGAATAATAACATATAAATATATAGAATTAGTCTGACTGATAAAGGAAATGAAAATCGATATAAGTAGTTCTTTTCAAATTCAGTAATTATGGTTCTAAAATATAAAACAATAATTATTATTTTAACATTTACCAAATCTCTAAAAAGAAAAGTTTCTAAAATAAAATCTTAATATTAAATAAGTTTTAAAATGGCATTTACTAATTTAGGCATAAAACATAAATCTCTATATTTCCTCTTTTTATTTTCTATATTTCCTATAAACATAATTTTAAAAAGTTAATGAAAGTTTTACTATTTATTTAAAACAGTTGATTTTAGTTATAATAAATACGATAATTTTTAAAACGATTGAATGTTTTATTTTGTTTTTGTAAAAGGATATTCGGCAAATTATTTTCAAAATACTGATGAATTAGAAAAATGTAATAATATATAAAGATATAGAATTAGTGTTAATGTTAAAGGAAATGATAATCGATGTCAATAGTTCGTTTCGAACTCAGTAATTGTGGTTCTAAAATGTAAAGCAATAATTATCCTGTTAACATTTTTCAAATCTCTAAAAGGAAAAGTTTCTAAAATAACATCTTAATACCAAACAAATTTAAAAATGACATGTACTAATTGATACATAGAACATAAATCTTTATATTTACTATTTCTATTCTCTATATTTCGTACAAAACCTAATTAAAAAAAGTCAATGAACGTTTTACTATTCATTTAAAATGGGTTATTTTAGTTATTATAAATATAATAATTTGTTAAATCCAATGAATGGTTTAATTTGTTTTTGTTAAAGGATAGAAGGTAAATTATTTTTAAAATAATTATTAATTAGAAAAGACTAATAACATATAAATATACAGAATTAGTTTGACTGCTAAAGGAAATGAAAATCGATATCAATAGTTCGTTTCGAACTCAGTAGTATGGTTCTAAATTGTAAAGCAATAATTGATCGGTTAGCATTTACTAAATCTCTAAAATGAAAAGTTTCTAAAATAAAATCTACCTACTCCTATCCTCTATATTTTTATAAACATAATTAAAAATAATTAATGAAGTTTTACTATTCATTTAAAACAGCTGATTTTAGTTATTATAAATATAATAATTTGTTAAAACGAAGGAATGGTTTATTTTGTTTTTGTTAAATATATTAGGTAAATTATTATCAAAGTAATGATGAAGTAGAAAAAAAGTAATAACATATAAATATATAGAATTAGTTTGACAGCTGCTTTCAAATGATTGATTTCAATGAAAATTGATATCAGTAGCTCTTTTCAAACTGAGTAATTATGGTTCTAAAATGTAAAACAATAATTATTCGGTGACAACTTACTATATCTCTAAAAAGAAAAATTTCTAAAATAAAACCTTAACGTTATATAAATTTAAAAATTATATATATAAAACCGATACATAAAACATAAATCTGTATATTTTCTAATTTTCTGAATTATAATGCAAAATTATATTTTTTTATTTAAGAATTAAATTTTATGGGAATGATTTAATCCCACTAATCCAAATACATGAAATAAAGATTTAAACTTGTAGAAGGAGAATTTTAATTGAAAATTGTCTAATCAGCAATAAATTTAGTATTGCAGCATATCTTCCCCCAGAATTTAAATAAAGTGATAAATGGCGAGAAATGTCTCTTTATTCAAATATACTGGAAAAACATTTATTTTAAAACACTTTTACTTTCTACGCTTCAGAAATTCGTTGTAAAAATTCTAAAACATGGTATGCTAAGACAATGATTTACGTAGCAGTCAGACGTGACATTTTAAAGCGGATAACATCCTTAATGTATGCATTAAAGAAGTATGAAGCAGTGTATGAACACATTTTCTGTTTCTACAAGGTTACTTTACATTTAAAGGGAATGAATCAATTTAAAAATTTTAATTGGACACAATCATTTACTTTACATAAGTTGTATGATAAAAGTTATTTCATGAACAAATATAAAAGTAAAAATATATGTTTAGTTAAACAATGAGTAAATATGAGGCATTTAAATGACTGTTATGCCTGGTATCTCATTTTAGATACCGCTAAAATTAGCTTGTAGAATTTTTATGTTCTTATAGAACGACTTTTACTTTTGAGAGTAGGTATAGTGCAATATTATAAAAAAAATCTATAAAATTTCTAGTAAATTAATTTCTGTTATTCATAAACTTTCCATTCGGATTTACACATTTTAATTTTTCGAACAGAGCACATAAATTTACTTTTTCAGCAGGTATATAGATTGAAATCTTAACAAATTGCGTTATACTCCACTTTACAGTAATTATTTTGCATGTAATATCAAATAAATCTTCCAGATTTTTTTCCTTTTTTACAAATAACTGTGATATTCCCTATATAATAATAGTTATATGTCCGTCTGTCCTCGAATTTAAGGAGCAGTTGGACCTGGAATGGAAACAGGCATCCATCTTGAATTCTTGATGAGTTAGGGTTAGCAATGTTCGAAATCCACCCCTTCCCCCCTTTTCTGGCATTTAATGCCCTTATTTCAGGCCCTATTTACCCCGGTTAAGATCAGGAGATTAAATTTATCAATTTGTCACATAAATAGGTAAAAATAACATTTTTTCTAGCATTATGACGTTATTTATTTTAACCACCTCTTTTAATCATTTCTTATTTTAAATTATTTAAATATTCTATGAATTATTTTCATACGTTTTATCAGCGAACTTAGAGGTTACGTAAGTAATTTTTTATATTTGGATAAAATAATAGATTAGGTACATATATGATAATTTTAAATTTAATCATCGATTATTTTTTGTTGCAATGAAAATTTTATCACTGGTATTAACAATAAATTCTGTCTACATCCAGGGTGTAGGGGAAACGATAGTTTCATTCCTTTACTTCCATTAGTTACTGTCGCATAAAAATTGGTAAGAACTTAACGATAATTTAGACGTAGCTATGAAAACATTAAATTATCTTTCTAAATGAATTCAACGTGATTCTAAACTGCATTCACAGTATGGGGAGACTTTAGAGGATTATGAAGATAAACTAATTTCTTGAGCTTGCACCACATAATTTTGAGCCAAAAAACACACCATTTTTTTATCTGCCTTATAGGATACTTTACAATTTTGGAAAATTTTAAATTGTACTGATTCTGTCATATGACGGGCCATACGCTAGTTTAAAATGGTAACGGATCACTGAAATAACGTGCTGTAGTATTCAAAGTTCTTTTAAAATTTCATATTTATCTTATCTGTGCATTGGATATTGATTTAAGTTTAAAGTATATGTCGATATGTTATCGGAAGAAATTATTTCTATAGACTAAAATCATGAGAATTTTCTTTATACTGCATTTTATGGTATTTATATTTCAAGTAATATGAAATAAATCTTAGATTTTTTTTTCCTTTTTTACAAATGGAATCCTGTAATATTTAAAATGGTAGCGGATCACTGACGTAAGGGGCTGTGGGATTCAAAGTTCATTTAAATTTCATATTTATTTTAATATGGGCATTGTATAATAACTTAGGCATAAAGATACGTTTAAGATGTTATCTGTAAAAATGACTCGGATATCATAGTGATATATAGTATCTCACTAATCGAAGAGAGAGCTACAGTAACTCAGTCTGCAAAGGCAACGGTCTCTTAACTGGAAAATGGCGGGTTCGGAGTCCGAGCCGGCTTAAGATCCGCCGTGTTCGTAAAACGTGACTGGGGCAATTAAAATATGTTCGTAGTCACAATGTCCTCCAAGTTCTCAATCATTACCTCTAGGGGTAACAGCCTAATCCTATGAGTCATCTCCTTGATCCCTGATTCAAAATTACGAGGACCCACTTCAGCATAAGTCGTACTTTCACCCTTGTAAGGCTTCTTAAAAACGAAATTCGCATTTCTTTGCCTTAATATGAGTAGTCTCAGGCTCAGTCGTCCTTGGTATGACCAAGTGGCATAAGTCAACAACAACGACAACTAATCGAGAGATATAAATACTTGAAGAACAACATACATAGAAAAAAGATCCTTTAACCCTTTAGCGGACAGTGGTTTCGTAGCGAAACCACCTATTAAACATCTTTCTTTTAAACTTTACTTTTTGGAGTACTTTATTTTATCTTTGCATAATTATTTACAGCTCCAATCCCATAATTCTGTGATGTATGGAAGCCAATAATGTAGAACCAAGAACTTCTGCAATTAAAAAAAAAAAAAACTTTTTAGAGACATGGATGATTTTTCGATTTTTTTATGTTTTTGACATTTTAAATTTACAGCAGAGGATAGCTCTACATTTAATTTATTTTTTCTTTTGAAATATATGTATTTAAACTTGCTGTACCTGAGAAGTCAGTAATTCAATTTATCCTTCTTATGATCCCAAATAAAAGTATCTATTGTAACCCCACTTATAAATTGTAAAGCTATTGATTTATTATATCATTTTAAGGATTAATATTTATTGTTCTTCTAGTATAGTTAAATTTTTAAAAAGTATAATTTTCAAGCTGTACAAGGGGAGGAGTTAGTCAGTTAAACAACTCCTCAAAACCTCCTTGCCTAACGATGGTCGATTGGTTAGGGTGCCCTTCGGGACCGGAGTTCGTGGGTTCAAATCCCACTGGGGCATGGATGTTCTTAACTGTTCGGAATCGACTTTAAGCAGTAGGTCCCGATCTCATTAGCCCTCGTCTTGTAAAAGAGTAGATAGTAGCACTCCAAACCAAACCCTTCTTCAGTATCCTCTAAGGCAAACCCTCTTAAGGAATGTAAAGAAAACTCATCATATATTTTACATTTACAAGATTCATAGATAACATTTATAAACTAATTACACTAAATTCTAATGAATTTATTTTGGTGACCTTTAAATGGTAAAGTAAATTATGTCAAAAAGCCAGAAATATTTAAAAAATTATAAAACCATGAATGTAACGTAGTCGACATTGATGCCTGTCATACAAAGCCCACGTATGTAAAATTTCGTCCAAATTTCTCAATGACTGTTGATTTATATGAAGTACAAAGAAAGAAACTTTCTTATATATACACACCTATACCCATAACCCATGAGAGAGCAGAAGATTTGATAGCAGTCTTTGGATTGGATTATTAAGATTTAAGTTTGTTTATAGAAATAATACGAAAAAATTTAAAAAAAAAAGTTTTCATTTCCGTAATTTTATTACATTTTGAATGATGCACTCTCAGACACGAAGATCTAAATTTATTAATATAATCAATATAGATGATGATGATAATAATAATAATAATTTATAATTAAATAAAAATTAAATATTAATAGTTGTTATTATTATTATAGTTAATAATAACGTTACTGTGGTTTAGGTGTAGGTATTTAAAGAGATTTTAGCAAACTTTTGTTAAAGATTTCTTTAGTCAAATTTGCCTTTGTGATTATTCAGAAATGCCATACTTGTACTACGGAAATTTATGAAACACGTATGCTGAAAAACTGCAAGATTATTGAGAGAAATCTCATAAAGTGTCTAGTGATTTGTAAGCAATTTGGTAAACTTTTGATGTTTGATAAATTGTATTTTATACAAATTAGCCTTAGAGTTAATACTGAAATGCACGATTTCCACATGTGAAATTTTGGGAGCCCATATGTTGTACACATATGTTACTTAGAGCCACATGTTTTATAAAATTACAAATCTTATCAATCTTAAAGTTGTTTATATAAGCCAAATATTAATATTATGAATGATAAAAAAATAATTCTTCTAATTAATCAGAATAAATTAATCATAATTAATCAATCAGAAATATCAGAATTAATCAGAATTAATTATTCTTCTAATTAATTCTTTTAATTCTTCTAATTTCTTAATAGTTATGCCAAACATGATTTAATGTGCTTCAGTAAATAAATAAATTAGAATTTTTTATTATATGTAATAAAATAAATTAAATATAAATACAAAATACAAATCGTTTTAAAAAGTGAAACTAAATGAAAATTTAAAAATTATAGCAAAATATTAAACAGGTAAAAAATTAAAAATTAGAAAAAAATTAATGAAAAATATTATACAGTTTAAAATTAAATCAGTCATTTTAATGTGTAATTTGCTTCCCTATTTCTAATTTTTACAAATCTTATTGCATATATAAATTAAGAGATTAATCATTTAAATTAATTAGAATTATATGTTTTATTTTATTTTAAGAAGTTAATATACTTAGAGTAGTTAAAATTTATATTCTGCTAACAAAAATTTTCGAGTTCAAAATTCTCGAGACCTACATTTTTCTTTAAAAAATTCCAAAATGGAGAGTAAATTACTGAAAACTTTCATTTTATTATTTAAGTGTTTTTTTTATCCCTCATTTTTCTTTCATTCTTTAGTTTATGAACAAAAAAAAAAAAGTATTATTCCCATGGTCCCAGGCAATTAGGTTTGAAACAGGGGAATTCACCCATTAAGTATCTTTACAGCTCCAATGACGCCTTTTTAAATGTTCTTTCTTCTTTTTATATTTTAATTTTTTTTTTGAAAAACTGGAATCATATTTATTGATTTAGGCATTGTGTTATTTTCTCTGAATATATACAAATAATTCATAATTTTCTGCAAATTAATTTTATGTTCCTGCGAATTTATCTTTTATATAAATACATATTCAACAATAATATATAAAATACAGTCCCAAATGAAGATTTTGATTTCTTCATGTATAAAAGTTAGAAAAACATCCATTAAAACAGAGTTTAAGTATTTGTAAAATTACAATGATGTTGATATTCAAGTTTTCTAATTAAAATATTGTGAATAATAAACATTGGACAGCTACATAAAATACCATATATTTTTTGAATTAATAAAAAATAGATGTAAAATGTATTTTTTAATATTTCTACTTGCAAAATAAAGGCTATATTTAACTAAAAAAGTGAAAACTTAAAAATTTACATTTGAATGTGAAAATGTGAAAAAAAAATCTTACAAATGAACGGTCATCTTTGATGTCTAATTTCCCATCATGTTAGTATAAAAAATTAACCTTATAAAGAATTTAAGCAAAAACTTTGTAACCTCTATAATAAATGTAAAAAAGATTCATCTAAATGAGAGTACATACATGAGTTTACTTTTCGAGATAGTGTTCTTTTTTAATTTAGATTTTTCGCTTTGTCGATTGAGTTCAAATATTCCCTTTTTTCACAAATCCTGTATTTGGATGTTCTGCCACATTGACACGTACTGCTTTATCTTCTCGTCTGTAAACATCCTCATCATCCTCAGGACTTTTCAACTAAGGAATGAGTTAAACGTTTTGGATAGAAATTCAGGCTGTAAGAATTGTGATCAATGATGTCCCATAACAGTTTCTTCAACAGCGTGGTAGATTTCTGGGATTTCGACCCCACTTCGAAGTAAAAATGATTCATCTAAATGAGAGTTCATACATGAGTTTACTTTTCGAGATAGCATTCCTTTTTTATTTAGATTTTTCACTTTGTCGGTTAAGTTCAAATATTCTCTTCTTTCAAAAATTCCTGTATTTGGATGTTCTTCCACGTTGTCACGTACTGCTGTACTTTTTAGTCTGTGAAGATCCTCATTATCCTAAGGAATGAGTTAAACGTTTTGGAGTGAGGTTCAGGCTGTAAGAATGGTGATCAATGATGTCCATAAAATTTTCTTCAACAGCTTAGTGGATTTCTGGGATTTCGACTCCACGTTGCAGCACCACTTTGCAGTAAAAATATTCATCTAAATGAGAGTACATACATGAGTTTACTTTTCGAGATATCGCTACTTTTTAATTTACATTTCTCACTTTGGGAATTGTGTTTTACTCTTCTTTCAAAATCCCTCTACTTGGATGTTCTGCCACGAATGTTTCAACTAAGGAATGAGTTAAACATTTAGGAGTAAGGTTCAGGCTGTAAAAAGAGTTATCAATGATGTCCCACAAAAGTTTCCTCAACAGTGTGGTCTATTTCAGGGATTTCGACACCACTTTGCTGCACTACTCTCAATAGATCTTCTCCTGAAACCTCTACCAGCTGTAGTGCTATTATATCTGAAATTCACAGGCATGCGCGTATTACGGAAAGCAATTACGTGTATCTCCAGGAGAGATCGAATAAATAAGCGTATATTTCGAAGAGACCAGATTTCAAAACACGTCAGTATTTGTATTGAGCTTACAATCAGCGCTGTAAAAAGTGTATACTGAAACTCTACATAGTTAATTAGAGTATGTATTAGATAAACCACAAATTACTGATGTATCTTATAAAAGATGAAACTCTTAGACAATCAGCATTGCAACACTACATTATGATCATCCAATCGTAATAAAGTTATACGTCTAAATGTGCATTACATAAATATTTTATAAAATGTTACAAAGAAGTATGAGCACTATTTCTATTAGCATTGTCTAAGTTTTGAAATTACCCCATCCATCTGTATACTAGAGCAATACTTTTTGACAGCTATTCGATTTTAGCCCTTCAAAATTTTGCTGAGTGTTTTCGCTCTCTTAGGTATTACTTTTATGCAAAATTGTAAAAGTATTTTGTTTCAAAGTGTGCATAATTGCGAATGCTTTCCAAAAGATTAATGCTAGAGTTTAATGCCCGGACTTAATTTTGGAGGTGCTAATTATCTCTCCCTTTTAGGTAAAATGTAAATGATGTTTACCGTTGAAACTTTCTGCTCTATTATAATTAAAATCTTGAGGCAGTGATTACATTCTGTTTTTTCTTTGGAACACGTGTAGATGTAGAATAGTGAAAAAGGGGAATTTTATTTACTTCTTGAGATTGTCGTTGTGTCATTTAGCCAATTCTGTTTATAATCGTCTTTTATTTCCTAAATCGAATTTTAATAAGATAAAAGGAAATAATTGTAATGCTGAAATCGGCTTTAAGTAATGCGACAATTTTAAAACTACTTGATTGTTAATACTGCTTAAAGGGACTTAAGAACTTTTAAATGACAAAAATGGAAAACAATTTCATTTTTTCCTTTTTAGGTAAAATTGCTTTTTGTCACTTCTAGTGTAATTGACAAAATGAATGAAATACCAGATTATTTGATACAGTTTTATTTACCAGGAAATGCCTGCTAAAATACTACCTATTTTTTATAAAAAGTATTCACTGAAAAAAATTTAAAATATTAGGTTAGACATAACTTTCATGTCATTAAATTGAACTGTGTTAGATCTGATTTTATAGATATGTATCCATCCAACAAGATTAGTAAGTAATGAGAAAGTTAAGAAGTCTTTAAATATATTTAGACAGATTTGAACCCTTTAATTTATGTTTATTTAGTTTGTATATTTCCTTCAAATCTCTAAATTTTAATAGATATGAGTTTCTGTGCTAAAATTATAGTTATAGAATTAGATATAGATATTTCAATATATTTAAATGGAAACTACTAAAAATTATAATGCAGTAGAAACCTTATTTTACTAATTTAATAATATTTTACTAATTTAACTTCTTTTAATATTTTACTAGATTTGATAAACTAATTAGTTACCTGTTTTTGAAATTTTTCAGAAACTATTTAATTGTGTGAAAAACAATCTCTAAAGCTATTATTATTATGTGAGTAGAAAGAAAAAGTTAACTAAAAGTACTGACACTTGTAAAAGAAGAAAAATTGACAAAATCATAAAATATTTTTGAAAAAAAAATTTAAATTTTCTTTCATGGTTACTTTTTCTCTCAACTACTTAGTTTACTTATAACAATTATTATGATACATATTAGGTATGCAACCGTTATTAAATATAAAATATGCTCAAAAGTTACCGATTACTCTTAAGGTGACAATAGATTTCTAGCTTGAGAAATTTGGACGGAATTTCAATATTTTATATACAATAAATATAAAGATAAAATATTACTGTAACATATAATTCAATAATTGTTTATAATATTTGTTTTTAAATATTATTTTATTACGAACATTTAAAACATTCTAGGCCTATATCTTGGTATCATAT
The DNA here is from genome assembly GCA_032207245.1 of Pardosa pseudoannulata. NCBI lineage: Eukaryota > Metazoa > Arthropoda > Arachnida > Araneae > Lycosidae > Pardosa > Pardosa pseudoannulata. The sequence continues at coordinate 131,570,343 of CM063511.1, forward strand.
CCTTCTGAAAAAAAGGAAAACTACTTACATTGTAACATTTCAGCTGTAAAACTTGCTTTAATTAAGGTATTTCAAAACATATATACTCTTAATATTATGCTTAAAAGAAAAAATGGAGAGAAAGGAGAATAATACCTTTTTACTTATAACTATTTGCTTAGTAGTTTAAGTTTTATTACGTGATATAAAATAACTAGAAAGAGTTACTGTATGAGAAAAGAAGAATTCAACAAAGAAGTTTAATAAATTTTTTTAAGAGCAATTAGCAATAAATGATATTTAAAATAACGGTTTGAGCAAAAGTTTTAACCACTATAAAAAAGATAACTTTATAATGGAAGGAGAATAATGCATTTTTACTCATAACTATTTACTTAATAGTTTAAGTTTTATTACGATTTAAAATATCGAGAAAGAGTTACTTATGAGAAAAGAAGAATTCAATAAAGCAGTTTAATAAAAGTAGTTTAAGAGCAATTAGCAATAAATGATTTTTGAAATAACGGTTTGAGTAAAACTTTTAACCACTATAAAATATATAACAACTTTATAGTGGAAGGAGAATAATACATTTTTACTTATAACTATTCACTTAGTAGATCAAGTTTTATTGCATGATTTAAAATAACGAGAAAGAGTTACTGTATGAGAAAAGAAGAATTCAATAAAGCAGTTTTATAAAAGTTGTTTGAGAGTTTAGCAATAAATTATTTTTAAAATAATGGTTTGAGTAAAAATTTTAAACACAATAAAATATATAACAACTTTGTAGTGGAAGGAGAATAATACATTTTATATTATGACTATTCACTTAGTAGATTAAGTTTTATTACATGATTTAAAATAACAAGAAAGAGTACTTTCTGTATGAGAAAAGAAGAAATCAATAAAGAAGTTTAATAAAAATTGTTTCAGAGCAATTAGCAATAAACGATTTTTGAAATAACGGTTTGAGTCAAACTTTTAACCATTATAAAATATATAACAGCTTTATAGTGGAAGGAGAATAATACCTTTTTACTTATAACTATTCACTTAATAGCTTAAGTTTTATTACATGATTTAAATAACGAGAAAGAGTTAGTGTATGAGAAAAGAAGAATGCAATAAAGCAGTTTATTAAAAGTTGTTTGAGAGCAATAAATGATTCTCAAACCTTTATTTTAAAAATAAAGGTTTGAGTAAAAAGTTTAATCACTAAAAATTGTACAACTTTTTCTTACATAAATTTTAACAATAATTTTTCAATAAGTTGATGGACGATTAACTATACATATGTTTTGAAAGTTATTCTTCCCATAAACTACTTGTTTTTTTCTTTCGTAAAGCTGCTTGAAATTCCAAATAACAACCTACTTATAAAAACAACAAACTTTTATACTAAATAAAACTATTCCGAGCAAGGTATTTGTAGTTAACAGGAAGGAAAAAAATTAACAACATCGTTAATAATTTCTTTATCACTAAAGGAAATGTAGTTATTTAGTACAGATAAAATTAGATATGTTTACTGAATATATAATTATTTCTGACATCTGTATCCTTTTATACTTATATGTTATCTGTTAAAGCTATGAAAGACTATCTTAGGGTAATATAAGTTAAGGCAAATGATTATCATGTAAAGTCTTTGTTTGCTGTCATGTTCTAATCAAGAGAATAATTTATTATGTGTATTAATTTTTAGTGAATCACTAGTAATACAGGTGAAGAACTTTTTTATATCTTGCTGAAAATCTGAAGTTGTAATACAGAATTCCATTGAATTTACTTGAATAAATATATAAAACTATGATATAAAGAATTCATAGCATTTCAAAGAATGGTAGAATTTCTAGTAATTCCCTACTTAGCTTCATTCTTGGGTTTTTTTAATCTAACGGACACCCCGAAAGTTTGTTATACTATCTAAATAGCAAGATGGATGAATAAGATAAATGTTTTCTGTCTGGAAGGTATATATATCATAATATTATGGAGTTATCAACTCTCTCAACTAAAATTTCGATATTGCAAGTTAAAGTGTGGTACTAAACATTCCCCTTTATATCCAAAGAACGTACAAGACAAGTTATAGATTTTGATATCCTCTCGCTGAGAGATCAGCCAGATATAAAGAGGTACGGAATTAGAAGGATTGGAAACGGTGTTCGGAATTAGTAAAATATCCCGTATGAAGAGCGTAACTCCTGTGTTGAGCTGAATTTTTAACTTGGAATCACGAATGCAGTAACTTTGTCAGGGTTAGAGGCCCTAGAAATGTCCCTAGACAGACACTAAATCAGGAGCCGAAATCGCCCTTTCTGAGACAAATACAAATTAAGGGGGTCTTCTACTGAGTCATAGACAGCAAGTTACATTGTCAGCTGAGAATTAAAAATTTGAAAAAAGTAATTTGAGATTGGAAGCTGATAGGATTTATATACACCTACCAATGTTGAAGCCAATAGTGGTGGGTTACATTTTCAAACAATTCACGTCCAACACTGGCTTTCTAAAGTATAGTGTGCTTTCTCTTCACTCTGAATCTTCTTAGAACCATGTGTAGTTTAATCTCTTAGATGAAATAACACAAAGTTTCAGAGGGCAACATACGAAAAATATTCCGCAATAAAAAATAATATAAAAAGTCAGAAATAAGCTATAAAATGCCGCTGTTTAATTCTGCAAAAGTGAGAATTAGAGAAAGAAGTAAGAATAATAAATTCCAGTACAGCATCCCCACTGTCATGCTTTAAATGTAGTGCTCCAGAATTTTACGAAAAGTATAATTCGGAGAGGCTGCTATGCTTGAATGATGATGAAAAAAGAAAGTCACAAGTAAAGACTCATCTTCAAACCAGCTAATACTCGATGTTTTACCTAGATCTTCATACACATAATTGCCATCAATTTCATCGTCTACGTAACCATGAATTTGTATTTTCAAACATTATTTGCGTTACGTGTAAATATTAAGCTCAATAAACTACAATAGTGTCAGTTTTTCCTCTACCTGAGACTTTTTGGTATTTTTAATCCTTTTTTTTTTCGTCATAAGTTGTCCCACTAAATGAATATCAAGGCAACTTGATAGATCTAGCTACATATAGCTTTGAGAGGTATCTTGTTAAGCTAACATTCGATGATTTTATTAATGCATAGGACTATTATCTATGTAACCCTTTAAACAATCGTGAATTTATGTTTTCAAACTTATTTGAGTTTCTGGTAAATTTTGATTTGGGTATAATAGAACAGCCCCACTTTTCTCCACCTCTGTAACAATTTTTCAACCATTAGATGCCTTACAAAAGTTAAAGGTACTCCAGTTGATATATCTAGCTATATATAACTTTGATGAGTGTCTTGAAATCAGATAACATCCAGATCTTTTCCTAAATATTTACACAAAGAACTACTACCGATGCTATCGTTTACGTAACAGTACATTTGTATTTTCAAGCTTTATTTGTGTTACATTTTGAGGTTGTAAACTAAAACTAAAACTACAATAGTGTTAGTTTTCCAGCTATCTGTAATTCTTTTTTATTTTCGTCATAAGTTGCTCCACAAAACTGATAGTCAGGTAATCTGATAGATCTAGCTACATATAGCTTTGAGGAGTATCTTGTAACAGCTGACATTTGATTTTTTATTAATCTTTATACACAGGACTATTATCTATGTAATTATTTATGCAACCATGAATTTGTATTTGTATTTTCAAAACTTATTTGCTTTTCATGTAAATTTTCAGTGGGGTAGAATACAACAGCCTCGGTTTTCCCCACATCTGTAACTATTATTTGCATCATTACAAGTCTTACAAATGTTAAAGGCACTGCAGTTGATAGATACAGCTACAGATAACTTTGATGAGTGTATGACATCTGATAACATACGGATCTTTTCCTAAATATTTATACAAAGAACAGAACTACTACCCGTGCTATCGGTCAAGTAACAGTAAATTTATGTTTTCAAGCTTTATTTGTGTTTCCTGTACATTTTGAGGTGGTAAACTAAAACTAAAACTACAATAGTATTAGTTTTCAAACTATCTATAATTTTTTTTGTCATAAGTTGCTTCACAAAATTGATAGTGAGGTAACCTGATAGATCTAGCTATATACAGCTTTGAGGGATAACTTGTAACAGCTAACATTCGATTTTTTTTATTAATCTTTATATACACGGTTATTATATATGTAATCCTTTACGCAACCATGAATTTGTATTTGTATTTTCAAAACTTATTTGAGTTTAGTGTAAATTTTGATTTGGTTAGAATACAACAGCCTTGATTTTTCTGTTATTTAACTGTTATTTTCGTCATTACAAGTCTTACAAAAGTTAAAGTCACTCCAGTTGATAGATTCATCTACAGATAATTTTGATGAATGTATTGACATCTGATAACATCCGGATCTTGTCCTAAATATTTATACAAAGAACAGAACTACTACCCGTGCTATCGGTCACGTAACAGTAAATTTATGTTTTCAAACTTTATTTGTGTTTCCTGTATATTTTGAGCGTGGTAAACTAAAACATGCCAGTTTTACATATAATGCATTGCATTAATTATATTACAAAATATCTTTCATCGTTTTTCAATGCTGTAGATTAATTTCAACGACAAAAATAACAAAATAGTAAACAATACATTGCTTTAGCTTTATGTTAAAATAAAACATAGGGAGAATTTCGTCTTAGAGATTACAAATACGACGACATATTTTTTTACGGAGTATGATATTGTAACTAAGGTGAACATTACCTTTAGATTTCTACAGATTAATGATCTTTTTTAATTTCACCAATTTATTTCTATTTATTATACAATTTTTTTAACAATTGTTTCAGAATTAATTTAATCTAAGATTATTAACCAATATATATGTAGGAAAAATTGAGCAGATACTTAACGGCATCTAGAAAAGCTGTCTTTAAAAGGTATGGATGAAACATACAGTGCAACATTGAAGGCTAGAATGTAGCAACTTAGAAAGCTGAGGAAACTGCCAGGTAGAAGGTTAAGAAATCCACCCACCCTTCTAGGTGTAGTTACTTTTATACATTTTCCGTGTCAGAAGCCCTCTAGCGGCCACCAGAAAATTCCACAACAGCGCCATCTATTAGTGTTAATAGGTAGAAACTAAGAAAGCCGAGGAAACTGCCAGGTAGAAAGTATTTTGCATATAAAATAATATATAATGTTCTCAAATAACCATTTATTTATAAATTCCCTGTATGCACACTTTAATACAAAGTATTACAGCACATATACAAGTAAACTTTAGTATATATTTTAAAAGTGTCTTCTAAAAATATTACTTTATAACTTACGCATACGATATTTAGCAAAAATTGTATAAACATATTCATTTAGCTTATTGTATTGGAAAAAAGATTATTCAAGCTTATTGAAATGAAAAATGAGGTTGGTAAAAACAATGTTCAAAAATACAAAAAATAAATTGCATAAAATGGGCAAATATGCTACATTACAAAATTCACAAATATTCAAAATTTTAAAATTATCTCAGTTATTACGAATTATTGAGTTTAATTTTAAAGCGCCCTTAAGTTTAATATTTATATAATTTTTTTTTTAATTTCCTGTACATTGCTACAAACCATAAAGTCTATGATATATCGACTTAATATTTTAAAACTATTTCCAATATTTAATTTTACCACATAAAATAATAAATAAATTAATTAAATGTTATATTTCTATAAAAAGTACTTCCGTATGATTTATTACTTTTATTTTTAAAACAAATCTGTTTCAAGTATTAATTGCATTTAGAGTGTAAAAGTAAATACGTGTGAAAAGAAAGATAAAATAAAAATATAAAAAATATACAACATCTATGCAAGAAAAATTTAAAATTCATTAGCAAATTTTATTAACAATATATTTAAAGGAATAAAATAAAAGAATTTTTGACGTTTATTATAAACTCATATATTCATTTTAAACCGCAGTTATATTAACAACTTTCCAAACACTCTTCTAAATACTCTACAAAATATGGTATACATTCATTACTACCTGAAATATGAAACAAATGTTGAAGTAACTATTATGTCTACACATGTGTTTCTAAAATATGGTAAACTATAAACCAAACTTTTACTAAACTTTAGGACTTTAAGATAAATGGGATGCTGAACTCTCGCATATAGTCTTTATAACAAAAGCACACAAGTGTGCTCTGATGGTCACAGTTAAATATTAAATTGTTAAATATTTATGTATTTAATAAAAATGCATTTTCTTAATTTTAAAAAGCTGATACTCTTAAAATACTAGCTTTGAGTTGATCAATATAGAATCACCAAGTATTGTACGACTATTTTTGTTAACACATTGTGTGCGGGTACATTTCGTAGAGGAATTGTAGTAATTGAGCGGACGTTTTAAGCGTAAATTTAGTTATTCAGTTAAATCTAAATAGATTGAAAATTATTTAAATTTTTAACCACTTTTTCGTATTTTATATTGAAATATATAAACAAATATATAAAGAGACAAATAAACAAATATGTATATATATATATATATATATATATATATATATATATAATATAATATACACATATATATATATATATACATATATATATATATATATATATATATATATATATATATATATATATATATACATATATATATATATATATATATATATATATATATCGTGTTGAGTGTTTTAAGGAGAATGGAAGATAGTCTTTCTTGATAATAATAAGTTTAATAAATCATAGTTCTATTTGAAAGCAACTTGCTCCATTTTCATTTTTTCATCGAAGCCACTCGTAGAGTTTGTTCACAGTTCCATATCCATGCGCCAGTTGACTATTATCTGATTACAAGCTCATTAAATTGTTCCAAAATGCTTTCGCCTGACCGGACGACCCCATAAAGTTTACGCGAGAGTGGGTCTTTTTCATTTATTTTATTATTATAAAGAGTTCCCTTGTTAAAATCGCTTATATCTCCCGTAATTTCTAATTACCCTTTTTTAGACCTGACACACACACATATATAAACAAATATATATATATATATATATATATATACATATATATATGTATATATATATATATATATATATATATATATACATACATACATACATATATATATATATATATATATATATATATAAATAATATAATAAATAAAAATGTTATCTTAAATCTAAATTGATTATTTTAATCAACCTTCCCGTTCTGTGATTCTGCAAAGACTGATGTAAAAACTAGTTTTTATTTGTCTAAATTTTTCCAGAATCTATGTAGTAGACAAGAATATTCGGCTTCGTTTTCCTGTATATACAGTTATTTTTGTACCCACAAACAAACCATGTTGTTACACTAAACAGTACAAGTACTTGACCCGCGCTCAAGTATCAATCTCAGAAAACGTAGTAGTACGTATCCCACGCTCAAGTATCAATCGTCAGTAAACGAACTAGTATGTGTCCCGCATACAATGTGTTTAGTTTATATTTAATTTTTGACATTTAACTAAATAATAACAATAATAAAAAAATCTCACTGTAATATCAAATAAGATGTATGTAGATTTCGCAGTAATTAAGAATTTCATATTTAAGAATTTCTTTCAATTAAAAATATTGAAGTTTTAATTATATGTTAGATATTTCCATATTCTGTGAATTAGTAAAAATCTCAGTAACCTTAACAAATTTTTAAATACATAGCATGTCTAAATAACGTTAATTTCTTCATTAATTTCTTTTACATTTTTCATAACGAGATTTTAGTTTATATTTATTGATCAATTATACAATAGCAAGCTTCGCTTCAAAAGCAAACTAGCGGACATGCTTGAGTCTAAAGTTTCCCATGTAATCATTTTCTTCGACTATTTTCCTTTTATAACCTTAAGCTGCTTCCCCTCTTTAGATGAAAAGAGCACGCAGATGAAAAGGAACAGATAGAAAATAAAAGCAAATATGCTTTCATTCACTAAAACTTTCTTCCTTTTTTTTCCAAATCTTTCTATTTCCGTGTTATTAAGAGTTAACGCACGACTTCCGAACTGAGGAAAAATCCTATTTAGAAGGATAATTTAAATTAAAGATGGAACCTCCTTCCTTGTTTAATGAATCACGTATCTCTTAATTTATAAGGATTGAATTGGGTCATTTTACAACATCCTTTAAGGTCGTATGACTGTAAACGTTGTCAATGCCAGGAAATGGGGAAAAGATACTTCCTTTGTCCTTTTCCTACGGTTGTATTTAAAGAAGATTTTTCTTATAACGATCTATTAGCAATCACTACTCTCTACTGGGTGAATCGAGAAAAAAAGACGAAAATGTTTAGAGCGAAACTTTCTCTCACCGCATTTTATGGCAGCCTGCTTTTAGCTGCCAATTACTTTGATTGGACTTTGGCTTTACCAGGACATGACGATGACGATGAGCACGATATAATTCCACTTTTGATGTTTGGAGCTGTGGCTGGAATGCTTGGAAAGTAAGATATATATCTATAATTGGCTTTCGAATATGTTTGATGTCAGAAAGGGTGTGAGTATTTAAAGGAGATTTTTCTTATAACGATCTATTAGCAATCACTACAATCTACTGAGTGAATTGAAAAAAGAAGATGAAAATGTTTAGAGCGAAACTTTTCCTCACCGTATTTTATGGCAGCCTGCTTTTAGCTGCCAATTACTTTGATTGGACTTTGGCTATTCCAGGACATGACGATGACGATGAGCACGATATAATTCCACTTTTGATGTTTGGAGTGGTGGCTGGAATGCTTGGAAAGTAAGATATATATCTATTCTTGGCTTTCGAATATATTTGATGTCAGAAAGGGTGGGAGTATTTAAAGGAGATTTTTCTTTTAACGATTTATTAGCAATCACTATACTCTGCTGAATGAATCGAAAAAAGAAGACAAAAATGTTTAGAGCGAAACTTTCCCTCATCGCATTTTATGACAGCCTGCTTTTAGCTGCCAATTACTTTAATTGGACTTTGGCTTTACCAGGACATGACGATGACGATGAGCAGGATATAATTCCACTTTTGATGTTTGGAGCTGTGGCTGGAATGCTGGGAAAGTAAGATATATATCTATTCTTGGCTTTCAAATATGTTTGATGTCAGAAAGGGTGTGAGTGATGGGCATGATGCCAAGATGTTTGATCTTATTCAGGAGAAGATATATATATCGCAGAAGCAAAAGTGAAGAAAATTCATACTTTTTCTACAATGTGACAAGAACTGTCAGCTGTTTGTAACTTTACATTTTTTATTCTAGTCAGTTTGAAGTTTGATATATTTTATGGATATATATGTGATAAATCATGAATACTATACGTATAATAATAAATAAAAACACTGCAAATTGAAAAAAAATTATTAATTGGCTCAAACAAACTATATTAATCACTTAGATATATTGTATACAACGTATGTCAGCTATATATGTTAATAAATAACACCTATCACTTTTATTATATTTTGATCATCATGTAGATATATTCGATAAAATTTATAAATGTACATTGGTACTGAAAACACTGAGAATCTGTCTGATTAAACAAGCAGCTTATAATAATTCATAGCTGAATTTGATTTAATTAAAGTAAAAGTATAATATTTATTAGCTGAATAATATCATCATAAATTCTAAATAACATATTAATATGCAAGTAGAATGTACATGGTATATTTGTTATAATATTAATTTGTTATGTACGATAAATCATGAATACTATACGTATAATATTAAATAAAAACACTGCAAATTTAAAAAAAAATTATTAATTGAGTCAAACAAACTATATTAACCACTTATATCAGCTGTATATTGCATACCACGTATATCAGCTGTATATGTTAATAAATAACACTTATCCCTTTTATTATATTCTGATCATCATGTAGATATATTCAATAAAATTTATAAATGTGCATTGTTACTGAAAACACTGATAACCAGTCTGATTATACCAGCAGCTTATAATAATTACTATCTGCATTTGATCTAATTAAAGTAAAAGTATAATATTTGTAAGCTGAATAATACCATCATAAATTTTAAATAACATCCTAATAGGCAAGTAAAATGTACATGGCATGTTTGTTATATAACAAAAGTGTATTCTTGATTATCATGAAACTGAATGTTATCATATAGATTTATGTAAAGAGATCTATTCATTTTGATCAATATAAAATAATGTTCCAGATTAAAAGCATAGATTGAATTTATACCGTTACAAACATTTTCATTTTCCCAGCCTCTATTCCATATTGTTATATTGTGCATCATTTTAGGATTTCATGAAAATAAATAACTTGATTCTTTGGTGACTAGTGCATTATTTATTTGTTGAATAATATATAAAATGATACATTTAAAGGAGGATTTCAGAACACATAAATAAGCTAAATTTAAGATAATTAAACATATATAGTAAAGTTATTAATAAATATTTCATTAAATGTAAAAATAATTCTACAGTGAAATATTAAAAGCACTATAACATCCTTTAAGAAAGTGTTTCAAATCGGTGTTAATCTAAAAATATTTAATACTGCTATATAGAATGAAAATACAATTATTTTCACTTCATGTAGCATTTCTAAATCAAACGTGATTAAAATAAATTTTTACTATTTCAAATATTAAATATAATTAAAAAAAGCATACAATTTATAATATTAACATATATATTTTATTACAGTTATTACCATAACATGCAAAAAATTCTTATCACTCTCAATTTTTTAAGTATTTTTGAAATAGAATATTTTGTATTTTAGAAGAATTTGTAACAGTTAATGTGTTTTTCTAATTGACAAAGACTTTTATAAC
>CM063511.1:131586208-131623708 GCA_032207245.1 Pardosa pseudoannulata
GCTTAAGAGGAGAAAAGTTTTAAGTAGAAGTAATTATTTGCAGTCGGAATAAGAAAGGGAGTAACAAATGCGAAAAAGTGTATTTTCTAAGGAATTAAAGCTCTGCTAGTAAAATTTATTACACAAAGAAGATGTTTTATATGCATGCTCTAAAAGGTTTAACTCATAAACGATATATAATTCGTGATGGTTGAATTTTTGCATATATTAAATTATTTAGTTATATAATTGTTATTATAAATGACTTGTTCTTAATAATCATTTGGACTAACTTTCAAACAGATATTAGTATTTGTATTGCCTTTCGATCTGATAACTCTTCACTATCAGAGGTTGATTTAAAACTTTTCTGGTACTTTTATAGTAAAACATTTCTGGTCATTAAGTAAACACTTTTTCTGTAAAAATAATAATTATTTAGCTTTTTAAAAGTTCTGTTTTGTGAAGCAACATTTTTTCAAAAACATAATAATTATATATATACATATGACAAAAAAATAGGAAAAACAAACTCGTTTTTTATATTAAATAAACACTAATTATATTTTTTATGAAAACTTCAGTTATATTAAAGCAAGTCCTTTATTTTGTTTTTCTCATCATAAATGTTAACTATTAGTTTGTTAATTTAATTTTCTTTACAGTTTTTACATCTGTTATAATTTTAAAGTGTAAGTTGCTTTCAAACATTTTCTAATAAAACGTGTCACCCTCTCCAATTTGATTTACAAATGTAGCTTCTATTATTCAAACCTCAAAGGTAATACTGCGGGTAAGGGAATTTAATATATTCTCCTTTTGTGCTAATTACTTTTTTAAATCTAGAGTGTTAAAAATATACTTACAGAAAAATTATTTTAAAATGAACAAAATAGTTTGTTTAAAAATCGATTAAAAAAAGATTAAAATGAAGTTTTTATGTTTTAAAAAGTTTTATGCTTTATTAAAAAATTAAAAATCTGTTTCTTAATTAGTGCTAATTGTAGTAAAATACACCATATAAGAAAAAAGTAAATATTTATATAAACTTTGAAATATGATATTCAACTACAATCATATGTATTAATAACAGTAAAAGAATTTTGCTGAATTATCAAGGATTTATAATTCTACAGATTTATATTGTTTGCTATCTTTGATTTTACACAACCTCTTAGTAGACTTAATAATATTTACGTTCCTACTAATGAAGCATGCGTATTCTATTAATCAACACAATATTATATAACCAAATTGTAATTTTTGTTATCAATCTTGGTTTAAATTAAACTTACACAAATTTATATTTATATATTCTAAGCTAATACTAATGTAATAAAGAAAAGGTATTAGATTAAACAAGAAGCAAGAAAAGAAAACTTTCTTGTTAAGCTAATGAAAATGTTATTCTTATGAATTTCGTACCGATGAATTTATACATTATTTTACAAAATTTTAATATATCTATTAAAGTACCAGATTGAACAAAATAAGATCGTGTTATATTCAACTCTCTATTTATTTTAATAAACTATAATTTCTAGTTTTTTCTTATCATGTATAAAGAACTTTCAAATATATATATATATATATATATATATATATATATATATATATATATATATAAATTGGCATTAATATATGTTTATTTTAGAAAATTGGTTACGATATTTAAAGTAATATTAACGATATAATGTTGAAAGAAAAGAATCTTTTCTCTTAAAATATAAAACATAAAATGCAATTTTTAGTTAACTTAAATATTACACTACTTACATTTTTAAAATTTGTACTCAACGTACAAAAGAGAGCAGAAAATAGAAATATGGTCTTAACAATTTATGTTAATTATTACGAAATTCTAGACACACTTTGCATTTTTCTAAAAGCTTTTACTAGTTATGTGCTTTTAAATAAAATCTCTATTTAAAGAATCTCCAACACTTAGTTAATATACTGAGAAAATGGGAAAAATTTCCCTGTCAGTTTTAGAAAAGGCAGGTTCTTAAGATTCATAAACAATGAGATATATTTCTTTGAAACTGATTCTTTAAAAGTGATATACGCAAACATTTCGTCTTTAAGTATGCTGTATCTGCCAGATTTGATTAAATGCAGATAGATGTTCATATACCTAAAATAACGTTTTCACAGTCGTTATACATTTGTTTATCGTTTGTTTGTCGTTATACATTAAAAAGCTCCGAATCACTAAGATTTTATTTTCATATTCCTGGAATATAATTTCAAATTCCAATTATTCCTCTAAAGTGAGTCATTTTTTTAGATTTTTAAACATTTAGTAATGTTTGCAGATTGCTGTTTTTTAAGTTAATCGTAAATCTTATAAACAGTTAGTCATGTTAATGATGTGGGTTTGGGTTTGGTTTTAGACGTTGCGCTCTACATTTTTAAATAAAGAAGGCTAATGAGACCAGGATCTACTGCTTAAAGCCCATTAGGAATGGCTACCCTCCACAGAGGCATCCATTCCAAAGAGGGATTTGAAATCACAAACTCCGGTACGGAAGAGCAGAGCTCAGCTATTTGTTGGCATATTCCTAATTGTCTGTCATAAAATTTTACCACACCATATGTATAAAATTCTCTACTTACCTCTCTATTTATACCCTATATATTTGAAAATAAATTAATAAACTTTGGTGAAAGTTTACTTAGTAGTTCTGGTTGACCCTAGAATGCATGTTATAGTTACAATGAGTTCATGGTCACAGTTAAGATAAAACGAATATTTTAACCATTTTTTAACCATTCAGCTATTTTTTGGCATATTCCTAATTGTCTGTCATAAAATTTTACCACACCATATGTATAAAATTCTCTACTTACCTCTCTGTTTATACCCTATATATTTGAAAATAAATTAATAAACTTTGGTGAAAGTTTACTTAGTAGTTCTGGTTGACCCTAGAATGCATGTTATAGTTACAATGAGTTCATGGTCACAGTTAAGATAAAACGAATATTTTAACCATTTTTTAACCATTCAGCTATTTTTTGGCATATTCCTAATTGTCTGTCATAAAATTTTACCACACCATATGTATAAAATTCTCTACTTACCTCTCTATTTATACCCTATATATTTGAAAATAAATTAATAAACTTTGTGAAAGTTTACTTAGTAATTCTGATTGACCCTAGAATGCATGTTATAATTACAATGAGTTCATGGTCACAGTTAAGATAAAACGAATTTTTTATTCTATTATGTCCTTTTCGGTTTCTAGTAAAATCTTATTAGATTAAACTGCTTTGTGAATTCTAGATGTTTTTTTTTTATATTATATGTCTGTTATCCGGATTACTTCTTTTCTTTGCAACAAAGAAACATTTCGAACATAAGCGACTAAATGATATGTAACCATTTTGCAACTTTCTTTTTTTTTGCATCATTGGTAGGAAAAAATTGAGCGAAACCCAGAATTTACATGCATGAAAAATTCACACTGAGACCGTATCTATGTACCCACTTTTTTCACATTATTTCCTTCCCCGAGTTACTCATGTTTGAATCTGAAATTTGTAGTCCCATATAAAATGTGAAATACCTCTCTTTTAAACCTCAGGATAGAATCTAACGTTTCAATTAAACTTAATGAAAATATTTGAAGATATGAAATTGTAAAGAAACATAAATTAAATTTTGAGAAAAACGTTTTAGAAAAAAAAAAAAAAAAGCTGAGGAAAATAGAAAGTTATTGGTAGTATCTATTTTTATAAAAGAAGTTTTCAGTTGATTATTTATGCAACATTCATGTAATTTTTTCATAATTTTACGTCGTAGAATTTCTCGATAACTACAAACACATAATTATGAATATATATTAATTTTTAAAAATATTTTCGAAGAACACTGATTTTTTTAAAATATAATTAGTTTAATTCATTTATAAAAACTTTAAGTATAAAATAAAATGGTTTATATTAGTTTATAATTTAGCTTTGCACACATAAAAGTCATAAGTATGTTATCTTGTATTCATGAAAAACCAATCTACATATTCCTTTTTAGGACAAATTTATCTCAAATGTGTTTGCAAATTTCTAAATTTCATAATTTTACATTACTAATTAATATTGAAAGATGCACTATTCTGTGTTCCATTTCATGTTTTATATATGTTATAAAATGATATAAATTTACACTCACAAACGAATTCTTATTAATTTTTTAAAGATTTAAAAAAACTATTTATAATGTATATAAAGTTTTTAACTGAAAAATGAAAGTAACAAATAATCCATTAATTTTCTATATATATTTTTTCTTTTCACACTTTTGAATGAATTATGGTGTCATTTGCATAAATCTACTTTAGATATATATTAATGTTTCTGTAATTTTTTAAAACTACTTATTAATGAAATATATAAAGGAATAATAGAAATTTAATACCCACTGAGATTAAAAAATTTGAATGCAAACTATTACATTTTAGGTGAAACTATTTTTCATTATATATGGAAATTCACCATTTATTTTCCCTAAGAATGAATACTTACATAACTGAAATTAAGAATTGTTTATTTAATAATACATTAAAATGTTCAGAATTCAAACATGCTGGAGAAAGTCCTTTGTATAACCAACTTTAAAATAAATGTATAACACACAATAATACGTATTCATATTTTGTGCAATTTTATTAACGTTCAGTTTCTATAAAATTATTTTTAGTTGTTTCGTTAATATTTGTCTGTTTGAAGCCAAATGCAATCAAAATAAATACAATGTCACTAAAACTTGTTTTTGAAAATATTAATTAATTATTAGTCATAATATTTATTTATGGTTAATTTTATATTTCTTAACTAATAACATACGATATTTATATAATCAATAAATACTAAAACTATTCAAAACTTCAAAGAGTATAAAAAAGAAAATTTTGACTTACATAAATTTAATTAACTTTCAAAGTGAGGACAGGTGAAAATCAGTCCACGTCTGTCACGTTTTGAAGTCATACAATTTTTTTTTTGCAGTCGAGTAAAATTATGATAAATTTGAATTCAATACAAATCTATGCTAGTTTTCCTTAAAGTATAATTATGTATCAGATATAGAATGAATAAACAAAACTTGCAAAAATTAAAATATTAATAATTTCCACATGAAATTATCTTTAAAAGAATGAAATATTAGTGTTTCATGCAACTAAAATTATTCAATAGTTACTAATAATTTATAAATAATTTTCTTAAACCTTCCATCTTTTTTTTTTAGCTACACCTATTATGATTCTATTTTTTTCCTATTGAAAATAGTTCTAATTAATTTTCAATATACTTTTTAATTTGAGTTTTGCCTGCTACTCATCTAGGTATGACTTTGCTTTTAGATTAAAATAATTCTCTATTTATGATTTAAAAATACTCTTTACCTTTTAGAAGCATATTGCTTTAGTTTCATTTGATGTTTAATATTTATTAAATACATCGTTTTATATAAGCACTAAATTTAATGCATGATGAAATTTTAAAGCCCACTGCAATTAATATTGTATTGATATTTAAATGAATTCAGAAATCGAGCTAGTATGTTATCCCATAGGATTTCCTCTTTTGTCGACTTAATACGCATTAAAGTATCTTACTACTTAATACTCATTAAAGGATCATTGGTATAATCTTACTAAAGGTGTATTTCTTTGTTTTTTTTTTGTAAACAATATAAAGATTTAAAATAACAAATTCTTTAAAAAGGAATTAAAATTCAACAACCTGACCGACAAAAAGAAATAAAACTGCTTTCTTTTATAATTTCCTCGTGCAATTAGATTTGACTGTAATTAGAAAAGTGCTTCTGTATATCGAGAAATAGAAATATATCTTTAAATTTACTATATTGTCCCCATTTTAATTGCTCTATAAAGTTGATATTGAGCTATGAACATTTAAACATCCTTTTTGTCTTTCAAATACTTATCATATTTGAGAATGTATATATTTTTCATTATTACATAACATTTCATAATTTACATAACATGGAGAAAATCCTTTGTATAACAAATGTTAAAATAAATGTATGATACACAATAAACGTGTTCGTATTTTGTGCAATTTTATAAACGTTTAGTTTTAAACTATTTTTAGTCGTTTCGTTAATATTTGATTGATTGAAGCTAAATTTAATTAAAATAAATAAAATGTCACATAAACTTGTTTTTGAAAGAATGAATTAATTATTAGTCATAACATTTATTTATGGTTAATTTTACATTTCTTAATTAATAAAATACGATGTTTATATAATCAATATATACAAGAACTTTTAAAAACATCAAAGCGTATAAAAAAGATAATTTTGAATTCTATAAATTTAATTAACTTTCAAAGTGAGGACAGCTGGTAATCAGACCACGTCTGTCACGTTTTGAAGGCATACAATTTTTTATGCAGTCTAGTAGAATTATGATAAATTTAAATTCAATACAAATATATGCTAGTCTCCTTTTAAAGTATAATTATGTATGAGATATACAATGAATAAAAAAATTGCAAAAATTTAAATATTATAATTTCCACATGAAATTATCTTTAAAAGAGTAGAAAACAAGTGTTTTATGTAACTAAAATTATTCAATAGTTATTAATAATTTATAAATTATTTTATTAAACCTCCCATTTTTTTACTGCAACTATTATGATTTTAATTTTTTTTATTGAAAATAGTTTTAATTAACTTTTCAAAAAACTTTTTATCTTGAGTTTTGCCTATTATTACTCTAGGTCTGACTTTTAGATTAAAATAATTCTCTATTTATAATTTAAAAATAACATTTAGCTTTTAGAAGTATATTGCTTTAGTTTTCATTTGATGTTTAATATTTATTAAATACATCGTTTTATATAAGAACTAAATTTAATGCATGATAAAATTTTAAAGCCCACTGCAATTAATGTTGTATTGATATTTAAATGAATTCAGAAATCGAGCTAGTATGTTATCCTATAGGCGTTCTTCTTTTGTCGACTTAATACGCATTAAAGTAACTTTCAACTTAATACTCATTAAAGCATCATTGGTATAATCTTACGAAAAGTGTGTTTCTCTTTTTGTAAACAATATAAAGATATAAAATAATAAATTCTTTAAAAAGGAAATAAAACTCAACACCTGAATGACAAAAAATATATAAAACTGTTTTCTTTTATAATTTCTGCTTGCAATTGGATTTGACTGTAATTAGAAAAGTGCTTCTGTATATCAAGAAGTAGACATATTTCTTCAAATTTACTATACAGTCCCCATTTTAATTGTTCTACATAGTTCATATTGAATTATGAACATTTAAACATTCTCTTTGTCCTTCAAATACATACCATATTTGAGTATATATATACATTTTATTATTACATAACATTTATTTACGACATTGATAAAAACTGATTAGTGCACTGATGCAAAATTCTTTAAAATTTAAATATGTTCTAGTAAAAATATCAGTTACGAAATATCTGGTAGTAATTAAAGGAATTAATTTTTGATAAATTTACCGGAATCCTGGAATATTGGATACATTCTTAAATTGTACAAAATCTTAAGGTTTACTTTTACATACAAAAGCGCTGTTTTCTGTACTTATCTAAACATATTTAGTACAGATAAAACGAAGAAAAATTATTACATGTATATAGTATTTAATGATTGAAGTGGTTATTTAAATCACAAAGTTGTATTCAAATTACATTCTAATAATTACTCTAAGTTATTATGAGAATCAATGGAAACAAAAGTGTTTGCTCACTCAGGTTTCACAACTTTTATTACATTGAGGTTTTTAAAACCGAAAAGCATTTTATTGAGTAGTTTATAATAAGAGTATATACTTGTGTTTCAAACACAAAAAAGAAGGTGGTCATATGTGATTTGAATAATCTGCTTTTGAAATCGAATCGGTTTTTTCCCATATCTTCTTTATTTCAAGAATCCCTCTACTAAGTTAAACTATATTCTTCGGATATTTACTTTAAAGAATTGATTAGTTCTAGTTTGCTAGTTTACGTGAATTTTCGCTTCTTCTATAGTCCTATGGTCAAAACAATTTTTCCATATTTTCTTCATTTCAAGAATATCTCTGCCAGTTTATACTATATTCTTTGGATATTCACTTCAAACAATTGATTAGTTATAGTTTTCTAGTTTACGTAAATTTTCGTTTCTTCGTTAGTCCTGTGGTCAAAACAATTTTTAAATATCTTCTTCATTTCAAGAATCACTCTGCCAGTTTAAAATATATTCTTTGGATGTTCTCTTCAAAGAATCGATTAGTTCTAGTTTGCTAGTTTACGTGAATTTTCGTTTCTTCTTTAGTCCTATGGTCAAAACAATTTTTCCGTATCTTCTTCATTTCAAGAATCCCTTTGCCAGTTTAAACTATATTCTTTGGATATTCTCTTCAAAAATTGATTAGCTCTAGTTTTCTAGATTACGTAAATTTTCGTTTCTTCTTTGGTCCTAGGGTCAAAACAATTTTTCCATATCTTCTTCATTTCAAGAATCCCTCTGCCAGTTTAAACTATATTCTTTGGATATTCTCTTCAAAGAATTGATTAGTTCTTATTTTCCAGTTTAAGCGAAATTTTGCTTCTTCTTTACTACTATGGTCAAAACAATAAAGTCCAGTATTCAGTAAAAACAAAGTTGAAAAAATGTTTCAGTGAATTTCTAACGAACACCACAGGTTTTTAAGCACACGTTTTACCAGCCTATATTTTTATTCTAATTAAGTAATTGAATTTTTCATTTTAGTAAAAAAATAAAAATAAAAATAAAATAAATAAATAAAGAGAAGATTGAATTTCGTAGAAAAAAAATCAAACGCCAAACGGAATGCTTGCAGATATAATAGTAGTTTTCAGAAAACATATATGGGGGCAGTGACTTAAAGCTCCATAAGTTAAACAGTAACTATAACGAAAATTTTTATAACACAAATTATAATGAAGGAAAATGCTGTGTAAACATAATTCATCAGATGGTCTAAAAATACTCTGTAATAATACTAACGTCAAGAAAATGGCCTGATCATAAATTTTACGATGCATTAAACGTGGCTATATAAATACTTGTATCATTTATACAGAAGCTACTGGAAAAAAGAACTATAATCAGAGAAGCATTTATTTAATTATTGGAGGATGAATTCTTTTACATATCTTCTAAAGTTGAAACTAAAAAAGAAGTAACCACTGGAAACTAAATCCTAAAAGAACACAAAATGTAAAATAAAGTTTGTAAGAGAAACATTTCTGCTAAGAAATGAATGTTATGTGAAACATGTTTATCTAAAAATTACTTCAAAAGTTACAAATTAGAATATTTATGTTTAATTATTCGTTAAATAGTAATTAATGCTAAAATTTTCTCCAAACTTGATTTTTAAATGTAAATATACACTCTTAAAATCATAATATTATTAATAGACGAGCCGATAGAGGTTGTCCTGTTTTAACGCTGCAAATAGAAAAATTGTAAAATGTTTTAAAATAAATTATAAAATGGATCCCTTTGATAGAAAAGTAAGGATAAAAAATTTTTTTGAAAACGTGATGCCACTACGCGTACAGTCATCACAAACGTAATTAGATTAAATTAAAATTTCGTCATCGCCAATACGGGGTTTGATCCTCGGAGCTCTCATGCTGTAGCACGTTGCGCTGACCACTGAGCCACAGATAAGTTAGCAGTGAAGGGTTTCAAGTGGCATTACAATAATCTCAATAAATGCCAATTCTGGAATTTTAATTAAAAAACATTTTTTATTAGATTAAATTATAAATCTAAATCATTCCTAAATCAACTTAATTACATTCACAAAATTTCATAAAAATCAGTCCAGCCGTTTAGGAAGAGTTCTATTACAAATACACGGGCAGAAGAATCTTATACATTAAGATATTAAAATTTATCGTCATCAAAAGAAAGAATCATACCTGTAAATTAATGTTTTAGGCCTTGTTTAGGGTAATTTAGGTTGTATATGTTTTATGTTTTTTTTTAAATAAGCGAGGGATTATGTATTCTTAATTGTAACAATAAATTACATTCGGTTCAAGTCCCCATAGGATTTCAACGGGGACATGCCGGGGCAGGACCGGTTTGAATGCAGAGAGACTTCGGACTTTTCCTAGCCAATAGAGGTGTCCATTCGTTTGGGCAATTTTGACCCCCCCCCGCCGTTTTGGAGTGGACACTTTTTTTGTCTCCGCGGTCAGTGGAAAATTTTTTTGGAGGGGGCAAGGTTGTTTCCAGAAGAAGCGAAGGTGAACGGCTGGCATCTGTGTCTTGTGGATGATCCCCTTAAAAAAATAGCCATTTTTCTTAGGATCGACGCAGACTGGAGAGCTGGAGTCTTCAATCTACAAATGATAAGTTGATTCAACTATTTGTATTCCTTAGGCATTTATTTAATTATATTAAATCATTTAATCAAGGCATATTTTTTCCTGTGTTTCTTAATGAGTTTTAATTTCTTTCTCAAACACTAGGTCAATGTAACATTATTTTATTACATTAATTAAAAACATTTTTATAGGATAAAATTGTAAATCTAAATCATTCTCGAATCAACTTAATTACATACACAAAATTTCATCAAAATCGGCATAGCCGTTTAGGAGGAGTTTTATTACAAACACACGGACAGAAGATGCTTATACATAAAGATATTAAAATTTATCGGTATCAAAAGGACAAATTATATCTCTAAATTAATATGTTTTAGTTTAAATATATACTCAATTTGGTGCATCCTGTACTTTATTATCCTTTAGAAAACAAATTGAAGTAGAAGTTTATTTCGTTAGGGGATCTAGGGATAACAAGGAATTTGTATTCTAGTACTGAATTACTAATAAAAAAAAGAAAGTTACCAAAAAAGTACACATATGATTCAAGTGAGCTAAAAATCATAGAGCGTTTTGTAGCAAAAAAAAAATAAACAAATTGTCGGTACATATTGCCAACAACTATCCACCCAGTTCAATGACTGATAATATATAACAATAGAAAAATAAAAACATATGTTTAAAATACCATTATGTAACAGATATATGTAATAAGACACTATATCAGTAAAAAATATATTCATTGCTTTTATGTTTTATCATTATTTTACTTGCAGTTTCATGTGATTATTTTTTTCTAACTTCTATTAAGAAATCTAGAAAAAAGAGTCTGGTATTCTTTAAAATATTCTATCCAAATATCAATAAACCATAAAACAAAGTACTTACAGTCAAATAAATCACTAAAAAACAAAAGTATTATAAACTATAATTCAGCTTATAGGGATTTATTCATAACAGAAAATGCATATTTGATATGAAATTATACGCTTAAATATTCTAATCACGCATAGTACAGAATTAAGCAGGAAAAAAAATTATATTCATGTAAAAGCATTTTACAGGAAATGCAGCTCGAAGTAGTGTAAAGCTTGAGGAAATGAACAGATGTCTAGTAAAATAAAATTTTACCCAAAATGTCATGTCAACTTAAAAAGAAAATATAGCAAATTTAAAATTAAGTATTAAATTCAATTTAGATGCAAAATGCGCCTATAGAATTTTTACGCATAAGTTGAAATGAGTAAGATTACATGGTCCTGATGCAAATAGTGTATTTTAATGCACTTTATTTTATTTTTTTTCACCTAATTTATTTTGAACAAAGAATAATCATTTTTGAATGCTAAATGGGATCTGACATTTCTTGCTTCAGCCTGATAAATTCAATTTAGATGCAAAATTCAAGAACAGTTTTAAAAAGTTTAAGGAATGTGAAACTACATGCATTTCGTATAAATACTTTGCTCAAAAACACCTTATTTTACTTTTTTTTACATAATTTGTTTTCCACAAAGGATAATCCTCCTGAATACTAAATGTGATCTAGCATTTCATGTTTCATCCTATTAAAATATTTGGAAAATGTGAAAAACTTGCGAGCATTTAGTCAGATATAAAGAGAAAATATATATATATCCGGAACAATATCATTCTTTGTGTTCTGAAAATACTTTCCAGCCAGCTATTGAATTGCAAGATGCAATCAACCCAACGTGTTCCGAATAATAAAGATGATTCGCAGAGCTTCCTGAAAAGGAATTTACCTGACTTGCATTAAAAGCTCTTGAATAAGCATATGTATGGGTCATTTTGGACAACCCGTACTTCCGAGATGACATGATAATGGCGAAGTTTCTCCACAGAGAAAAATCTTACATTTGCTGTTAACACGGAAGATAAAAAAAGGAGGAACATTACTAAATGCTTGGATCATTTTTCAGGTTGCTCTTGAAAAATGACAAAGTCTACTTTAGCTAATACTTCCTTGGGAGACTTCAGAAGATCTTTTCTTTGGATTCATCTTGAGGATTGATCAATTCCTCTTCTGCCTTATTTATGACTAGATCTTACAAATTTGGGTCTCTCTGAGAATACATGAATTCGTAATTTACCCATGTAAGGCTCTTTTTTCAATTAGCTTCTTTCGGGAAAATTATTTTGAGAAGATTTATAGTACAATCTAGGAAAAAAGGGCAAAACTAGTTTCTTATTTGGGATTTTTTCAGTATCAAGTAATAAAAACATATAATGCCATATATAAATTATATCCACGTTTAAACTTATGATTAGTAAGAAATTTTACACTTACTGTGTACAACGTTTTAAGAGAATAATATCACCTTTAAACCTTTGAAAATTCGTTTTTTTAATTTTTATTTATTTTGTAATTTGGACATTTCCAAATTATTTAATTCCCACGCCATCGGTATATTCGAATTAGAACTTATAACTACACAACTTTTGCATTTAACAATCATAACTTTTTAAGAAACATATATAACATATTTGTTGAAAATGGTGTTTTTCAACATATGTGCTTTATAAATAAACCTTTTGATTTCGACTTTTCACAGTTAATATAATAAAGACCTACAAAAAAACTCTACATACATTTTTGACCATTGTTTATTTTATTTAGAAATCATGATATTTAAAATGGAAATTTGAAAAAAAATTAGCTCTATCAAGAATTTAAGTTCCTTTAAGATTCTGATACTTTTGAAAAACATAAATTGCGGGAAAATTATATATAATAATTATTATTTACTAAAAACAGATATAATTAATAATAAACCTGACTTTATGATGTTGTATGTCTACACACAATGAGTTAACACATTGTGTGCGGGTACATTTCGCAGCGGAATTGTACCGGGAGCTGGCGTTTTGTGTGTCTATTTAGTTATTCAGTTAAATAGATCGAAAATTATATAATTGTTTAACCAACTTTTCGAATTTTATATTGAAATATATTATCAAATATATAAATAGAAATATAAACAAATATATATAAATACAAAAATATATATAGTATATAAATATATATATATGTATAATATTTTAACAAGGGTAAATAAAAAGTTAATTTTAAATCTAAATTGATTTTTTTAATAAACCTTAACGTTCTGGGCTTCCGCATCGACTGATGTAAAAATTAGTTTTTATTTCTCTAAATGTTTCCAGAATGTACGTAGTAGACTAGAACATTCGGCTTCGTTTTCCTGTAAATAGCACGTTATTTTTAGACCCAGAAACAAACTATGTTGTTACACTAACTAGTACTAGTACTTGATCCACGCTCAAGTATCAATCGTCAAAAACCGTACTAGTACATGTCCCGCATAAAATGTGTCAATAAAGTTTTTAATTTTTGAAATAAGACCCTGGTTTTTATTCTATAACACCTTTAAAAAATAATAAAGTAAATTAAGAAGAACTTAATAAATAAAAGCAGAGGAAGAATGTGTAAAATCCTATGTATTTATGATAATAATTAAAAAAGATATAAGGTGAAATATAAGAAAAAATTCTAACATTTAAGGTTGCTTAAAGTTAATATATCCCCTTAAAGGTAAATCTGAACTGTAACCTGATATCTACGTCGCCATATATATGACCTGACATTTTGAATCTGGGAATCCGAGGGAATTAATCAA
This sequence comes from Pardosa pseudoannulata, assembly GCA_032207245.1. Classification (NCBI taxonomy): domain Eukaryota; kingdom Metazoa; phylum Arthropoda; class Arachnida; order Araneae; family Lycosidae; genus Pardosa; species Pardosa pseudoannulata. Next base: position 131,600,224 of record CM063511.1, read on the forward strand.
CTGAGATTATCTGAATGCGCTCTTTTTGAAAATAATTTCTTTCATGTTAATAAATTTGTCTCTGTATGCATTTGTAATAACATATATAGACAATTTAATTATAAAAAAATGACGTCACCCCTGTTACGTTGTGAATGTATGTAGTTTGCTTTTTAATTAGCCTTTTAATTATCTGTCTTATGTTATATAACGTAACAAAACATTTATATTAGCTTCACGTTCTGGATTTAATTTATAGCTTATATTTATGCATGCATATGTTGCGTAACGTATGTTTTTTCATGCTTTTTTGATATGATATCTGAACTCCGGTTTAATTAGGGATAAGAATATTATGAAACAAAGTGGTGAAGAAGAAATATTTCATTATAAGTTTGAAAATGAAATTTCAGTATTTTTTTTTTTATTTTCAGTTTTAGTATTTTCTATTTTTAACAGATCTTAAAATTTTAATTTTCATTCCATTTTGATTACAATTGATGAATAAGAAAATGTTTTGACTAATTGCTAGCGTTAGGACGCGTATTTACCACATCACTAGCAATCAACAATATTGTTCAAACAGGACTACTAAGCATTTTAGTTTTCATTCCTTTTTGATTATCATGCACCATAAATTTAGTTATCAAACATATAAAATGTAGTTAGAATGTTAGAACTGTCAGGAGTTACAAAAGAAATATGCAGATTTCGGCTACCAACAAAGAAGCAGCATAGAAGTACTGAAAAAACTCAATAAGGACTAAAATTACTCTGAACAAGCTATTTTCATTGAAAAAAAATCTCTGCACAGGAAGTAGACGTTTTCAGATATCTCCTTTAATAAATTGGGAAATGGTCATGATTGAAGAATTGTTGAATGAGAAAATGTTTTGACTAATTGCTAGCGTAAGAAGGTTTAGGTACCACATCACAAACAAACAACAATACTGTTCAAACAGGATTACCAAAAATTTTAGTTTTCATTAATTTTCGATTTCTATGCACCATAAATTTAGCTATCAAATAGATAAAATACAGTTAGACTGTCAAACCTGTCAGCAGTTACAAAAAAAATGCAAAGAGATTTTCCCTACCAACGAAGAAGCTGCTTAGTCCCCCAAAAATTAATTGTGTATTTTACTACATACTGCATGTGAGTAATGAGAATGAGAATCAAAAATGTTATTTAAACGACTCACAGGTATTCAAGCTAAATTACCAAAAAGAGAAGTACTGAAAAAACCCAATAAGGACTACATAGACAAAAAAAATTAATTGCTTCTTTTTAACTCTATGGGAGTCATAAAAATGAGAATCAAAATTGTTCCTTAAACGACTGAAATATATTCTAGTTGTATCAAAGAGTTACACTACTACAACACTGGCCGAAAGACGAAAGTGGTGTCACCTTCGATCGGATTGGACAAGAGAGGTTGCTAACCACAGAGTAGCCATCTTCGGCTCAGACAACTCTGACCAATAGACTTTTTCGGGAGATCTGCGAACCCCTCAGAGAGAGAGCAAAGAAGAAGGAGTGTGCAGCTAAAAATCTTCGGCAGTTTACTCACCATATTCTTTTAATAAACTAAGACATTATGTTAGGCAGATCTTCATTAAAGTATGGTCCCTCTGGGATGATAGCATAATTAGAATTGTTATTGTTCATTCTACCCTTAATTCATTTTTAAAATAAAGAAGATTTAGCAGGAAGATTTAGCTTTTATTAAAATCTATAATACCTCTCGTGGACTTCATTTATATGTGTGTTTAGCCTCGACGCTCAGTGGGTCAACTCTACACAAGTTAAAATATGAGAAAGAGAATTATGGAAATAACTCGATAAGGACTAAGATTATTAGGAAAAAACTATTTTCAACGAAATAACTACCTGCACAGGTTTTCAAATATCTTCTTTAATAACGAGGGAAATGATCATAGTGTAACAATAAGTTACATTCGGTTCAGCTCCCCGTGGGGGACATGCCGGGGCAGGACCGGTTTGAATGCAGAGAAACTTCGGACTTCTCCCAGCCAATAGAGGTGTCCATTCGTTTGGGGAATTTTGACACTCCCCTCACCCCCCGCCGTTCTGGAGAGGACTCCTGTTTTGTTTCTCCGCAACTGAGTGGGAAAATTTGGAGCGGACAAGGTTGTTACAAAAAGAAGAGAAGGAACGGCTGGAGTCCACGGTTAATGAGAACCCCTTGCAGAAGAAGTTTCACCATTTTTTTTTAGAACCGGCGCCGACTAGATAGCAGACTTCGATATCTACAAATGATAAGTTGATTCAAGATGTATTCCTTAGGCATTTATTTAATTGTATAAAATCATTTAATCAAGACCTATTTTTCATGTGTTTCTTAATGACTTTTAATTTCTTTCTCAAACACTAGGCCAACGTAACATTATTATTTTGAAAATAGTTGAATTGCTAGCTTAAGGACGTTTAGGTACCACATCGAAAGCAAAAAAAAAGTAACAACAATATTGTTGAAACAGGACAACCAAACATCATCCAGTAGCCTTAAAACATGAATCTGAACATTTTGAACTCAATAACCAATAATATTACTGATGATAGGATGTTTTAACAGCACTTGAGCAGAGAAATGATTACCATGAATAACCAGTAACCCCTCATACCCCCCCTGAAAATTGCTTAAAAGAAACTTATATAACTTATTGAAATTCTTAACAATACTCGTAAATTTTAAAAATTGCTGAAATTTAATAATGGTATATTAAACAATTGAAAGACAGCTATTCGGTACTGAAATGATTCATTTCAAATAAAAATTGATAGATTCCCAAATCCATTTAAAATCAATCTCATTTGGGATCAGCTCTTAAACAAACAATTGATCCAATGGACTTACAGGTTCATTAACCGTGATTTGTATCTTTGGTTGAAGAACAAATTGGACATACTACCTTCTTGATGCTCATAATCTAATGTTTCTATTTCCCAGAATTAGAAATAAAACCACAATAGAAATTAAAAGGAGAATTCAATTAAACTATTTTATAAGGACCATAAATAATACCTCAGTACATAATAAAATTATTATTACTCATAATTTTAAACCTGATAAAAATAAAAGTGAATTTAGCTTTTATGAATATCTAAAAGTCTCCAGGTGCATCTCTAATAGTCATATTCCCTTGAAATTTATTAAATATTTATCCTAAAATAAAAGTGAGTGAAATTAATTATGCTTCGAGATGCATATATTGTTCACATCATTCCACATCAAATAATTCTTATAGATATTTTAAAAATGAAAAATATATATTTTAAATGCAGTTTCTACTTTTCTCTTTATATTTCGGTTAATTTTTAAGAATATAAGTATGATTTACTCTAAATTGCGGAAAGTATTTTTAAAAACGAAAAATAGCCAAACTGCTTGTAAAAGAGTGTAATTAATATTGATTTTTAAAATTATTTATAAATTCTAGGTTAGGACATATTTTACCTTCCAATATTAATTAGTTGTGTATAAGTATATTTGTAACGTCAGCAACATTTTGAAATAAACAAACTAAAACCAATAAATGTTTGTTTTTAGAGACTAGCGTTTCCTTAATCACTGTGTATATGTAAATGTCTACATTTTATTACAGGTCTTAGCTCTGAATAAAAATTTGATCATAGCGTATATCAGTGTCCCAAATTGAAGAAAAATTGATATTTATGTAAATTTTTAAGAAAAATTGAAACTGTGAAAAATATGGTGTTTGAGAGTGATGCGGTAATAATAGAGGAAAACATTGTAAGAGAAGGATATTAATTCCCAATATTATCCGAAGAAAAGTTTTGAATGATTAAGGCCCAGTCTCACCAAATTTGTTTAACGGCTAACTGCGATTAACCTATGGTACCAACCAATGGTGGGATTCAATTCTCCATTTAAACAGAGATTAATCGCGATTAGCCGTTAAACGACTTTTATGAGAACGGCTCTTATACAAACTGTAATATAATCAGTCTGAAGAGGAGTCCGTTTTTCTTAGTACTGACAAGGCAGCTAATTCTTATCTGTAAAAGACATGTCTGCTTTTCTCCTACCTTTATATGCATTTTACTTTTTCTGGGGTTTTTTATATTAGCAAAAATACTTCTGCATTCATTCATTCATTTCATGTATTGCTTAAAATGAATACATGATAAATAATTAGATAAATATTTAAAGGATTTTTATGAAATATTTATATTTATCAATATACCAATTCCGGATTTAGATACCTTTAAAAACTCATAGATGAATACCTTACACTTTAATTAAATATATTAAAATAAAAAGGTGAATTAGCAGTTTAATAAGTTACTGTTTGTCTGACAGTCCCAAACACAGCACGACCATTCCCCATTTATGCTATGATGTTGTGATTGAGTGGGGGTTTAAAATAATTCCACGAGTTATGGAGAGAATGTTACAATTCCGCAATGGAGTTTAGAGTTTGCAATGATCTACAAGTTATCTTCCGACCATATCCAAAACATTCTCGATTGGTTTGAAATCAGGAGGTAAATCATCTTCTTCATTCGCTAAATATCCTCACTTTTATTAAAGGTGGCCACCATGACCACGTGGTGAAAAGACGCTTTATCATGCATGGATATAAATGCAGGATTTACAGCGTATCTTAGAACATTTACATAAAGCCTAATTACTCTGTCTATACACCATGTCGTAGTAACAGACCCAGACTAAAATATGGTGATCTGGCTATTCAAAATAGTACCTACTTCCACCATTACCTCCGTTGGAAATTTATGACTTTCCATGATGTTGTTTTGTAAGAAAGTGTGTTGAATGTTATATCCATATCGTTATCTGACGAAAATAGGCGCTCAGACTAAATCAACACTTGGCTCTGACCATCATATTGATCCATTGTGACAAACTCTACTGAAAATGTTAAAATTCCAAATTGAACTAGCACGTACATGCGCATGTGTGAGGGTATAAGAAACTGCTGGTTGTTAAGCATGACCAACAAGATTGAATTTAAATAAACAGGAATCCACGAAACTCGCATTCCTGTGGCAGCTTTGAGCGCTGAACCTTGATCTCGAGCACAATTGGAGTTCTGACATTCTGCAGTTTATGCCAAATATCAAACTTTTCGAACCGATGTTATTCTGGTGAACTTTATGATGAATGTTAGCGAAAATTTCTGGTACTTTGATGCATCAGCCAGAGTCTTGAAATCAAGCACTGGGGAACATTTAAACTTGAGACACTTTGTTTTACCCAGACACTTTGATCGTCCATATTCCACTGTTCAGAAATTTCTTCAGTTGGCATCTCAGAGCAACTATTCACCCATTTTCATCGTTTTACACAGAGTTCAGCACGACAATTGTAAAGAAACAGTTCCTCTACCTTTACTGAGTGAATTTGTTTTATACTCATTCTGATGTGCACAAATGTTTTGAGCACGTAGCTTTCAACTACAGTGTTTTGCATAAGTACAATGTTTATAACTCAAAAAAATTATGCAAACTTGCTATCGATAGTTGGAAAAGATACACGCAATGTAGAACTGACATGTTTAAATAATTTGTTTACTGAAATTCATACAAATGCACGTTTAAATAAGTAATATCATTTGTAATTAGCAATTGCTTATGTAATATTCAGAATAAATACTAAAAACTATTCTAACATTTTATTTAAATGGATAATATCAGAAACTTACTCTTCCATGTTAAATAATAAACAAAATCATGTAACAGTGTAAACTATGCTGTCTTTAGATAGATCCTGATTTTTATAGTGAAACAAAAACAGTTTCCCCTGCATACATATAGTGGGAGAATGATCACAGTCATGTTTTGACATCAAACAGTTAGATTATATTTGCGTTTAGTAAAGTTGAAACATCTATTTCTGTTGAATTATACCAGATATAATTTCAAATAAACATTGCAAAGTTATGTTTATCGAAAGTCTTTGAAATATATTTTTATTTATATCCGCATATTAAAGATTTAAATTTTTGTAGACTGAACATTTTTATTAAATGTATTTAATTCAATAATTTCATTTATTTATGGTACGATCTATTATGCCACCATTAATTTTTAACTTCGAAATAACTTAAAGGAAATCCCAAGTTTAAAAATGTACTGACAATACGTAATTAACTTTTATTCCAGAAAACTGTTTGGTTTTTTGCTCAATTTCTACTCTTCACATTTAGTATCATGCATATAAATAGCATGAAGTGAAACATTATGCATTTATAAATCTTTCTATCTCGACGAAAACTGTTGTATTTCTTTCCATCTCATTTAAATATGTTATTAAATGTCACGCTACACTATATCAAATAAATTTATTTTTATCATAAATACGTTTAAAATGCCGTCGTGTTATTAACTGCTTTATTTTTTTACAAAGAGGGCGAACACAATTTCTTAGTATTGAGTAATTTAGCATTAATTCAGCTAAATAAATCAACAAATTTGGGAAATAAATAGCATATAAACAGCATTTTACTGTTTATATGCAGGAATAAAAAGAGTTTCCGAATAAAGAGTAACTCTGTGGAAACATAGACTTTTCTTATTACGAATCTAGAAGTATATAACCTGCGGAAATATCCTTTCAGTAATAAGATTGTTGAGTAGTTTGTTGTCACATATAAAATATGTCTTAGTTTGTAATGAATACTTCTATACGTTAGGATTGAAGTAACTGTGAAAAAGAAAGTTTTGGGAAATTAAACTGTTCATCATTTTAATATATGAACTAGGTAAAATATATGTGGATTTGATTTCCGCTATGAAAGAGGAGAGTTGTTTGTATAATCAAGTGACAATTCATATTTTTATAGAACAAACTCCAGATTATTCCACACAAAGTATCAACATTTGTCAACTAAAGAAATGTTGAGTGCGGCTTCTCTGATTACATATACGGAATAAAGAAATACTGCATTAATATCTGCAGAGAAAGATTATTTTAATAGTATGTAGTTTCATATTATTACATACCAATGACTTATACCAGGCATGTTGAGATAACAGAAAGAATTAAGATACCAGATACAACTGAGCGAAGACTTACCCTTTTGGAGACTCTTTATTTACAATTCTATTTTTGACAATGCGGTGAATCAAATAAACCATATTAAATCTTAATATGGAGACACCATAAACTGCTGGAATGTTTTAACAACTCCTTGCCGCTGATGGCACTATATTCAGATAAAAAATGGCTAAACATTCCCTGTCACTGTTGAAGTTCTCAGTTCGTTCCGTCTTGGCCTGCTTTGCCTCTGAAAGGACCTTCAAATCTCTTCTAATATTATGTGATTAATTTGTAAAGTTTGTTGCTCTACAGGTTTTTCAAACTCATTTTCATCTATTTTATATATCATACCAACTTTTCCCCCTTTCTTAGAACATTTGTGGAATCAGAATAGTTATCAATTATTGTGAAAATGTATTTCTTGTCAATTTTGTCATGTATCGATTCCGTTATATTTAATTTCTTACCCTTTGGTAGACTCTTTATTTACAATTGTATTTTTGAACAATCTGATGACGCAAATAAAACATATTAAATCTCAATAGGGAGACGCCGTAAACTGCTCGAATGTTGGAGCAACTCCCTGTCGCTGACGACGGTATGTTCAAATGAAAAAATGGTTGAGCATTCCTTGCCTATGCTGAAGTTCTCCTTTCGTTCCGTCTTGGCCTGCTTTTCCTCTGAAAGGACCTTCAAATCTCTTCTAATATTATGTGATTAATTTGTAAAGTTTGTTGCTCTACAGGTTTTTCCAACTCATTTTCATCTATTTTTTTAATATAATACCAACTTTTTTCCCCCTTCCTCAGAACAATTGTGGAATCAGAATAGTTATCAAATATGGTGAAAATGTATTTATTGTCAATTATGTCATGTATCGATTCCTTCATATTTAATTTCTTACCCTTTTGCAGACTCGTTATTTACAATTATATTTTTGAACAATTTGGTGACTCACAAAAAAAATATTAAATCTCAATATGGAGACGCCATAAACTGCTGGAATGTTGGATCAGCTGCCTGCTGCTGATGACGCTATGTTCAGATGAAAAAATGGTTGAGAATTCCCTGCCTCGGCTGAAGTTATCCGTTCTCTCTGTCTTGGCTTACTTTTCCTCTTACGCGGCCTTCAAATCTTTTCCAATGTTATGTGATTAATTTGTAAAGTTTGTTGCTCTACAGGTTTGTCAAACTGATTTTCATCTATTTTATATATCATACCAACTATTTTCATCCTTCCTTAGAACAACTGTGGAATCAGAATAGTTATCAATTATGGTGAAAATTTATTTCTTGTCAATTATGTCATGTATCGATATCTTCATTCTTAATTTCTTACAGTTTTGCAGACTTTTTATTTACAATTCTATTTTTGAACAATCTCATGACGCAAATAAAAACACATTAAATCTCAATATGGAGACACCGAAAACTGCTGGAATGTTGGAGCAACTCCCTGCCGATGATGACGCTATGTTCAGAGGAAAAAAAGTTTGAGCACATACAAAACGGTCCCTCAGTTTGTAATGGTAAATTAATAAGACAGTATTTGAATAGTCATGAACAAAAACCTTTTACAAAACTAAATCGTTATTCATCTACATATATGTATCTGATAAATTTTTCCCCTAGTCCAAATGTTAGTCCTCGAACAGGTACTAACATAAGGATTAACAGTAGTTCACACTATCAGGCCGAAATTCCTATTTCCTTAGCCCATAATACAAAAAGAATCCGAAAAATTATTAAAGTTTAAGGTTCCTACTAAAGGCTTCTATGGGTATTTATTTATTATAAGTACGGCTGTGTAACCCAGTGGTGTTGGGGTAGAGCTTGTCGCGCCCACGACACAGGTCCAAGGTTTGATCCCGGGGCTAGGCAAGTTTGACTCAGCCTTTCATCCCTTCAGTGGGTAGATGAACTGAGGACCAAGCTTGCTTGGGAACTAAACACTGGGGGTTCCGCGTAAGATTGATCACCTAACCGGAACATATGCTTCGCACCCCAAGGCGCTTGGTCATGTAAATGGAGATGAGCACCGTAGGCCCTAGCCCCCTGGGGGCTGTTGCTCCGAGGAGTTTAGTTTAGTAAGTACGGCTGTATCAAATACTGTAAACGTATTCGTTCAGAAATAAGATTTTTGAATATTATGTTGTTAAATACAAAGGTATTACAATAAATTTGAAATGACAAAAACGATAAGATGACAATAGAATGACCATGATATAAGTTAATATCATTAAAGTAAAACGTTATTCACTTATAAATTTGAATATTGATAAAAAATGTATTCGATAGTCCAGAAGTTACTTCTTAGAGAACATTGCGATTCCCATATTAATCAAATGGTAATATACGTTTTCCTAGAATGGACTGCAAAAATATCAGGTAAAAAACAAAAATTTTAAGCTAAAATTGGATATTTTAGACTAATTAATTTAATTTATTTACCCCAAAAAGCAATTTTTCATCAACACATATGCAAGAAAAGAAGGTCAAAATTTCAAAATATATTTTGGAAATTTTTCTATATATGTAAAGAATATATAATTATTATAAAAAAAAATTTAAATATATATATATATAAAATATAATATATAAATATATTATAAAAATATAACAATATATATATATATATATATATATATAATATATATATATATATATATATATATATATATATATATATATATATATATATATATTATATATATATATATATATAATATATATATGTATATATATAATATATATAAATAGATATAATATATGTATATATAATAATTATATATATATAAAATATATATATATATATATATATATATATATATATATTATATATATATATATATATATATATATATATATATATATATATATATTATATATATACATATATATATATATTTATATATATATATATATATATATATATATATATATATTTATATATATATATTATATATATACATATATATATATATATTATATATATATATATATATATACATATATATATATATACATATATATATATATATAAATATATATATATATATATATTATATATAATATATATATATATATATATATATATATATATATATATAATATATATATACATATATATATATATTTATATATATATATATATATATATATATATATATATATATATATATATAAATATATATATATATATATATATATATATATATATATATATATATATATATATATATATATATATATATATATATATATATATATATATATATATATATATATATATATATATATATATATATATATATATATATATATATATATATATATATATATATATGTTGTTCAAAAAAGTCTATCAATGCTCTTATAATGCAAAATTTGGTGGCTTAGTGTTTTAATTTGCTTTATTTCTAACTATTGTTATATGTGCTAGAATATACTTACGGATTTTTATAGGTAATTGATAGTTTGAAATAAACCTGCTTAATTACAATATACAAGCTGTTTTACAAAAAATCTATATGTTTTTATTATGATTCTATTGTATATTTTAATAATATTTCGAATTATTATAGGATGGCACATATTGAAAAACACTTTGTAGTTTCTCTTTGTACACTTTGTTTTCCTCTATATATTATATAATATATTTTTTAAAATTTATATTTCATATCCAATGTTCACTTTTCTATTATAAATGAAATGAAAATTAACACTCAGCGGTATGCCTAAAACAAACTGTAAACGTTTGGTCAAAATAATACAGAAAATTGACGTCCTATTTTTAAAATAATTTTTCAGTAATTACGGTATAGGAGGTAATATGTTTTACCCTGGAACTATTTATCTTAAAAACGTGTTATATTAAGTCTCCACTTGAATCAATTGCAGTGTCCTATTTTAAGTGGAATTCTACATCCAAAATTAATCGAATTTTTGAGATTTAATCAGAAATATTAGATTAATTTTGAATCCATGCTTTCAGTTTAAAGTCTCTTAGCTATTTTAGCAGTTTGTATAATATATTTTTAACAGCGTGTTGTAATAAAATGTATAGAAATATTTCGATAATTTATTTTCTTCTTCTTCAATGCATCAACTTTTCCACATTTAGCCTTTTAATTTCAAACTTTAATTATTTATTTTTTAATATTTAACTGAATCCACTTGTGTAACTTAAAAGGAACCCATGATATATTACTATATTTCAGAAGTTGGAAAATATTATAGTACTACAGTTATAGACAAAAGTATCATATTTTAAGTAATTGATGTTTAGGCAATATAATTAAAATTTCTCGTCAGAGAAAATGAAGAAAAATAACTGTAATTTCTAAAGAGAGAAAAAAATAATATACTGGCTTTAATATTTTGTTTGTTTGTATAAATATCTTAAAAATATGAAACTTTTAAATCTTACCATGCACAACTTTCATAAATACAATTCAATGGACATACCTGAAAGAAAAGAAGATAACATTTAGCAAAGAGTAAATATTAGGCAACTACTTAGAAAGATAAATAATGCAGTACTTAAAAATATTTTTTCTATAAACCGCTCACAGATTATAGAGATAAGTATCATTGAAACAGGAATAAAAATATTATGTGATACAGATAGTTACGGTAAAATGTCTGAATGCTTGGAGTAAATAGGCCAGTAATAACTAGTTTAATGTTTAATCATTTGTTATTTTACATGCAAAACATTTCTCTCTTTGAAATGTTTACAGTGAAATATTTGTTTATACAAATTTAATTATGAAACAAACTCATTTTTTCTCTGCGGTGATAATGATTTCCTTATCAATGAGAATTGATATAGGTTCTATGATCAGGGGAAGTCTCAACAAAGTCGTTTAACGCTAACCGTGATTAATCTCTGATCCGGAAATGTTTTCAGTGAAATATTTGTTTATGCAAATTTAATTATGAAACTCAATTATTCTCTGCGATGATAAGGATTTCTCTTTCACAGAAAATTCACATATATTCTATGCTATGGACTGGTGTGACCAAAGTCGTTTAAAGCTAACCGCGATTAATCTTCTGAAAGGTGATAACTCTGATCTTTAAACGGAGATTTGAGTCCTACCATTGGTTGACGCTATGTGTTAATCGCGGTTAGCCGTTAAACGACTTTGGTGAGACTCGCCCTTAGTTTTCTTTTTCCTAAGAACTACAGTCGGTTACCGGCCAAGGCCGTTTCAGTTAGCATACGCCATGTTGATCCACTAGATGATCTATTTTCCCATCTGTTAACTCCCAAGTCTTTCAACCACTTTTCCACTCTATCTCACCTCGATCTTGGTCTTCCTCTTTTCCTCTTTCCCTCTGGAGTTTACAAAGTTATTTCTAACAGGATTTTCTCCGCTTCATTGAAATACATTTTATTACTACTCTGTAAGCCATATTTGGAATCTTTGTTCACTTTTACAAAGTTAGGTTCATTGTATTTTGATTGTAATTCATGTTTGTATCTTATTCTCCAGATTCCGTTTTCCCTTTTCTGCACCGACAATTTTTCTAAGGATTCTATGCTTATTTTTTCTCCAAAAAAGTATACAAAATTACCCATTAATAAATAAATGTATACCGTAAAATGTAAAGCCAATTTAACTCCCAAATCCTTCAACCACTTTTTCACTCTACCTCACCACTTCTTCCTCTTTCCTCTAGAGTTTTTAAAGTTATTTTTTAAAAGGATTTTCATCGCTTCATAGAAATACATTTTACTACTACTCTATCCACCTTATTTGGGAAGCCTTTATCACTTTTACTAAGTTAGGTTATCTGTATTTTGATTGTAATTCTTGGTTGCATCTGTAATGAAGATTTTTCATGTTCCTTCATTACATATTTCCCTTGTGGGGTAGATATATTTTAACCTACATTTTGCTCCTTTTTTTCGCATATTGCCCCTTGCAGGTGCAGCTTTGCTGTTTTCTCATGGGTGCAGCCTGTCTTTTCAAACAGAGCCCCCCCCCCCGATCTGGGATTAAGTTTCGGACCGAGCTTCCAATTCTGGCCACCTGCATCCGCAGCCCTTAAACCTTTCGACCATAATTTGCGCCCATCGGCTCATATTCTGACAGTTCTGTAGCCATCAGTTTCGATTTGAGATAAACAGCCGCTCCTTTGAAAAGTGCCGCGTTGTGGTGTGTCGCCAAGCTCTGCTCCGCATCGTTTTTGGCGAATGTTCACCACCGGAGTTGCGCCTCACTGCGATTGGGTTTTTGTTCTCCGCGCGCCTTGTCTCGACGTTTTATTGGTCAGAGCCGCGAGAACCCGTCGCTCTCCCTGAGAGCGCGGTGTTTTCTTGGCGCTTTGAAAATGTCTTGCTGGCTGTGTTTCGGCACTTTTGGCGTGAGCGCAGCCTATACGTTTTTGATAATTTGGCTGGTCAGAGAGAGATTTTCTTGAGACCTTGTGGACTTTTTTTGGTCCTACCACCTTTTTCGTTTAAGCCACTTTTTGGTCCCGAAACTGCGACGTTTCTGAAGTTATTTTTTCCATTTGCACATTAATTGCCGTAATGTTTTTTTAAAAACAACGTAACAAAATAAACCTCCAATAACCACTATAAGTTCAGGGCAGAAGTGGACTATAATTGCAATTTGGTATAATAAAAATAAATGACTGGAACTCCACTCAGATTCTGTTTTGTCTGCCTTTACTCATCTTCACTTAACACTTCACTACTGGTCCTGACATTCTACGTACTGCTCTCTTCCTATGCTCCAACTCTTCAGTATAGCATCTTATTCTGCAGATTCCGTTTTCTCTATGCTTATTTTTCCTCCAAAAAAGTATACAAAATTACCCATTAATAAATAAATGTATACCGTAAAATGTAAAGCCAATTTAACTCCCAAGTCCTTCAACCTCTTTTCCACTTTATCTCACCACGTTCTTGGTCTTTCTTTTTTCCTATTTGCCTCTGAAGTTTGTAAAGTTATTATTAAAAGGATTTTCATTGCTTCATAGAAATACGTTTTACAACTACTCTATGCACCTTATTTGGGAAGCCTTATTCACTTTTACTAAGTTAGGTTATTTGTATTTTGAGTGTAATTCATGGTTGCATCTTATTATCCAGATTCTGTTTTCTCTTTTCCACACCAACAATTTTTCTTGAGATTTTATGCTTATGTTTGCTCTAAAATTATACAAAATTAAGCATTAATAAATAAATATATACCCTAAAATGTAAAGCCAATGTAAGTATGACACAAATAAAAGACGAAATTAGTTTTTTTTTATTTATGATTTATTTACAATGGCTAAGACTTATGTTACCGCTCAGCTTATATATAGTTTACCCTTTATGTAAGAATTGAGTCACAAATAACCGCAATGAATTTGGTTTTTTTTTTACTTGTAGAAAAGGTTGCTTGGTCATTTAAATCCTAAAGTGATCGAAATAAAGGCTGATAATTTTAGTATAAGCTAACAAGTATACCTTTTTATATTCGATCGAATTATTTCATCTTAAGGATTTTTCTAATATAATCTTCATAGCTTTCAAATTATATGAAAACTTTATTTTTTCTATGAGATGTAATTAAATTCCAAAAAGATAATTATTCAACAGAGAAGTGATTTTAAATTAACGTGATCAAAAAACGTCAGTTTAAAGGCTGTAGAGTCCTGTGTTTTAAATAGGGAATGACTTGAGAATTGTGGAAAACATACCATGTATTCGACATGTAGAAAGTACCCCTTTCGTGAAACTCATCTTTCTTTTGATTGGAGAAATTTTTAAACTACCTTATGCATATTTATGTCTGACAAGGACCCTAGATCTTTTAAAGGACTTTTTAAAACAGACTGAACACTTGAAAGTTGGATGTCGAGATGTTTCGAAATTCCATGTGTGGATATGCGACGTTCCTTCCTATTAGCGTCATCAACTGTCCGCTTCTTTTCTATATTAGAGATAGATGTCATCCAATCTGATTAGATTGACTTCTATCTTGAGTAAAGAGTCAGAACACGACCAGTATTAAGTTTTGATCACCATTTCACATCGAAAATCACTATGGAGAGTTTGCAAAATACATGCTTCTTTAAACACATTCTTTATTTTCCAATTAATTTATGATGATTTTTGTCTTTCTTTTCCTTATGCATATTTACGCAGAATCAGCAACTGTCCGCTTGTTGTTGCCTGTATTACAGATAGATATCATCCCATCTGATCAGATTGATTTGTATCTTGAATAGAAAGTCAATAAACGACCAGTATTAAGTTTTGATCACCATTTCACATCAGAGATCCCCATGGAGAGATTTCAGTACACATTCTTCTCCAAACAAATTCTTCATTTTCCGATTGATGTATGATGCTTTTTGTCTTTTTACATTGAAAAAGGGTAACAGCACAATGATCCTATTTAAACGTATTTGATAGTAACGTAGTAGTTATTGATGTTTTAACATTTTCCACAAACACTTTGGAAATAAACGAAAGCCATACTAACCCAATGTCTCGACATTGGTGATATAGGACGTATATAGGCAAGAAATTTACATGCACATTGCCAATCTCAAAACGAAACTATTTGTTCACCCTTTATTATCCTCTCCATTGATATATATATACCGATATATTGATAGCTGAGAGAGATAATTGATTTTTATATTTATTATTAAGGAGGAAATTACGCATAATATAGTGAAATCTATCTATATAAAATATTAAAAATCTATTAGTTTATTACATATGTAAAGTCAGGAAAATAAGTTAAATATTCTTCATTCTGAAAATTATTATAATACTTATAAATGTTCTGGTCACGTAGAAAGAGTAAAAACTTTAAACGTATTTAATATTTTTAAAACCTGAATTCTGTATATTAGTAAAAGGAGAGAGACCTAAACTTTTGCATAGTTTAATTTAATTACATTTAAGCGAAAGTAATTCTTTGCTTCCAAGAAATTTTTATCTTTAAGAACCAGTTGAAACATTTATTGAGTTTAGCTGTTTATCATAAATCTAATTTAAATTAAATATTATTATTTATTTTCCCAGGAATGTAATTTCAGATATATTTATTTCAATCAACTAATGGATTTCAACTAAATGAAATTTAATTGAAAATTAGTTGATTATTACCGCTTTGAATAGTAGGTGTTGATAAAACAGAAAAACTAGGTAATTTATACCCATTATCATATAATAAATATAATTATTACTACAATTTCTAATAAATTCATCACTATTTATAAACATATCTAAAAACTAATCATCATAGCCATTTTAAGAATTTCAGATGCTTATTAAGCTATTTAAATTTTACTTACTATTTACCGTAATGTCTATAAGCAAAAGTTTATAAAAAAATGACATGTATCCATTTATATAATATTCCGTACTTAAAAACTGTTAGATACATTTTAAAGGCAAAACTGTATCTTTTTGGATTCATATTTTGTCCTATTGATAAATTCTATGAATATTTTAGGGAAATCCCTGAATGCTTTCTATGAAACATTCATAGATCTGAATGACTGAAATTCTTTTGCCCTGAATACTTCATAGAACTTCACGAATGCTTTATAAATGCACTGTAAATATATATTTAATTTGTAATATTACTTAAATATATAAGCAATTGCTGTATATAAAATCTAATAAACTTCAAAGTAGGCAATTTATAAAAAATGCCTTTTTAGGCTTCATACAAGACAATTTATTAAAAGTTTTCATACTTAAATTTTTAAATATATGCATCAGTTGCGTATCTAAGTTATGTTTCATTCCATTTAAAGCCCAAAAGTATAAAATTATATATTCACTACAGAATAAAAAATGCCAGAAATTTTAATGAAAATTTCCAGGATCGTATATAGAAAATTAAGCACATCCTACAAATTCTCCTACGTAAAACGAAGAAAATTCCATTAATTTCGATTTGAGATAAAAAGCAAATTTAAAAAGAAAATAAAATAAATTTTAATTTATTACAGTAAAAGCAAATAAAACGTAAGACATAAATTCAAGTTTCATTTTAGACAGGCTTTAAAATCATAAAATTATTAAAAACGCGTTAATAATATCTTAAAAATTTACTTAATAAGTATGTAGAGTATTACTTTTGGAAGATGATATTATATATATATATATATATATATATATATATATATATATTATATATATATATATATATATATATATATATATATATATATATATATATATATATATATATATATATATATATATATATATATATATATATTTATTATATATATACATATACATACATACATACATACATATATATATATATATATATATATATATATATATATATATATATATATATATATATATATATATATATATATATATATATATATATATATATATATATATATATATATATATATATATATATATATATATATATATATATATATATATATATATATATATATATATATATATATATATATATATATATACATATATATATATATATATATATATATATATATATATATATATTATATATATATATATATATATATATATATATATATATACATATATATATATATATATATATATATATATATATATATATATATATATATATATATATATATATATATATATATATATATATATATATATATATATATATATATATATATATATATATATATATATATATATATATATATATATATATATATATATATATATATATATATATATGTATTTATATGTATATATAAATAAATATTGCACTTTAAACTTACATACAATTAAGTATTTTAAAAGAAAAATGATATTCTTTCAGTCCAATCAGCTTCGAATGTCTAGTCAGTCGAAATATATTTGAAACAATATGTTTTGTTAATATATATGATACCACATTTGCATCTGATAAATTCTTTCTTTCATCTCTAAATGCATTTAAAAATGTCGCTAATCGTGCTTAGCATATTTTTATCTCATATGTCTTATTTGGAGATGTTCACGTTTCCTGGAGATTAGTTATTTTTCATCTTTTTATGATAATCTAGTTCTGTATTTTTACATCCCATTCATCCTCTTTATAGATAATTACGCTTGATGTTTAGATCCTTTCTAGCTTCAGATGTTCTGATCTCTTTTATTTTTCAGAGTGGCAAGCAAGCATAACAAAGGATATGTAAGTGACTTTCCTAGTTTATTTCTTATTTAACGTACGTATATTCCCTATGCATGCATACACTTTTTCAGGTATCATCTCTAAGTAGCTGCATTAGTAAATATTTAGTATTTAAATTTGTATGTGCTTTTGACTTGGTAAAATACAAGTTATAACATTTCAGAGTGAATTTCATTGTATAAGTATTTATATTTATGAAAAGAAAAGTAATTTTTTTATCTTATTTCATAAATAATCTAAATTCTTCTTTTTTTTAAATCTCTGAATATGTTTGTCATATATTTATGAATATATAATGATAATCACGTTTCAAAGAATTGTATAAGCAATGATAATCAAATGTAACTACGCATTATGGAAGATTAATTAACTATTTCTGGTAGCTAGAGAATATGTTTTCGCAGTTAGATTCACTATAAATGAAAGCTATTAATTCCCATATGCTAAAAATAATTAGCTATATGGGTTATACTATTTTATTTCTTTTAAAATTTTTACATGTCACAGTGGACGAATGATGGCCGAATGGTTAGGATGCCGGACTTCGGAGCAGTCGCTCGTGGGTTCGAATCCTACTATGGCTTGAATGTTCGTAGCCGTTCGGAATTGGCTTTAAGCAGTAGGTCCCGATCTCATTAGCATTCGTGTTGCAAAATGTAAACCGTAGCGCTCCACAACCAATCAAAATAACCATATCGCAATGAGAATAGTTTACTTTTCATAGTAAAAATTAAATACTGAATTCTATTAAAATTTTTAGAAAGCATTTTAATGAAATGTTCATTTGAACTTCACTAATAATATCTATTTAATGAAATTATTGCATTTATATTAAACTAGCATATAGCCCGTCAAATGGCGAGATCATTTATTTTTTTAATTTTCCAGAATTGTAAAGTACTCTATGAGGCAGGTAAAAAATGGCTTATTTTTTAACTGAGAAATATCTTTGAACAAAAATAATCGATTAAAATTATCACATATGTACCTAATCTATTATTTAAGTCAAATATAAAAAATAATTATTTACATAATATCTAAGTTTAGTGATACAACGTATGGAGAAGATGCAGACAATATTTAAATAATTTAAAATAAATGATTAAATGAGATGGTTAAAGGAATGACGTTATAATGCTAGAAAAAATTTGTTTTTTTACCTATTTATTATGTGATAAATTGATAAATTTAATCGCCAGCTTTTCAAATGGGGCTCGATATAATTGCATTAAAAGGTCGAAAAGAGGGACGGGGTGGATTTCGAACATTTTGAAGATGACAGTACTTTTTTCGATGTGATACTAAGCTTATTCATACCAATTTATTTTAGAATCGAATGGATGGATAGTTTAGGAAAAAATAAACTTTACTCGCATTGAATGTTTCTAACCTTAACTCATTAAAAATCCAATATGGATGCTCTAACCATTCCAGGTCAAACCGATACATAAATTCGAGGACAGGCGGATAGATAACATAGGCTATTATTATATTAAGAGAAGAAAGTTTAAGGATACAGGAAATGTTTATGTGGTCAGGAACATCCTTACAACAATACTTGAATTTAATGAAATAAAAATAATAAAACGACTATAGGAATAAGACTTTAAAAGACAAAACAGAAAATATTATATTAATTTGATATTTAGGAAACTGGCTGTGTCAGGGACACATCCGTCAACCCGGGAAGTACGTCGATCAATCATGCCGATCCTCTAACGAACGTGCCACTCCTATACATAGTGTAGGAATTAATTAGAATATATGAAGGTCGAGTAAAAACAGTCCAGTTTAAATATTACGCTTCACCCTCGCTATCCTATCAAGAATGAATTTAGTAAAGAAGAAGAGGGAGAAAAAAGCTTGTAATAAAAGCATTAAACGCTCGAAAAGGAGGGAAGGATTGTATTTCGAACGTTTTAAATATTAGAGTATTTTCACTGTGATATGAAGCCTATTTATACAAGTTTATTTTAGATCGGATCAATAGTTTAAGAGAAGATAAACTTCACTCGCATTAAATTTGCTAACCCTAACTCATCAAGAATTCAATAGGGATGCCTGTATCCATTACAGGAGCAACTGCTTCATAAATTCGAGGACAGACGGATAGATAACTTAGGCTATTATAATATAAGGATAAAATTTAAAGAAATTACTGTTTTCTAAATACATTTAATGACTGGGATATTTTGTAACAAGATAATTTGTTTTACGCCAATCCAAACTCGAAGTCCATACTACAGCAACTTGCTACTGATTCCAGTCATTGCAACATCAAGCCATAATAGCTACCATATTATTATATAGGGGATAAAATTTAAATGATTTACTGCTTTCTAAATACATTTAATGATTACGGATAATTTATTCTATGACAAGAGAATTTGTTTTACGCCGACCCAGACTCGAAATCTATACAGCAGCAACTTGCTACTGATTCCATTCATCACAACAGAGACCCATAATAGCTACCATGTTATAATATAGGGGATGAAATTTAAAGGATTTACTCTTTTCTACAAACCTTTAAATGACTAGGGATAAGTTAATCGATAACAAGAGAATTTGTTTTACGCCGACCCAGACTCAAAGTTCATACAGCAGCAACTTGCTACTGAATCCAGTCATCACAACAGCTACCCATAATAGCTACCATATTATTATGAAAAGGATAAAAATTAAATGATTTACTGTTTTCTAAATACTTTTAATGACTAGAGAAAATTTATTCCATAACAAGAGAATTTGTTTTATTCCTACAAAGACTTGAAGTCCATACAGAAGCAACTTGCTGCTGATTCCAGTCATCACAATAGCGACCCATATTAGCTACCAAGCCACTGCTGACCTACGAGAAGTGTTTAAATATATAACCGCACTCAAATTTAACGACTTGGCCGATTATTGTTGTATCTAAGTTATAGCTTTCTTCGACGTTCGATGTTTTCTTTAGTTGATCCTGTTGTGTTTTGTTTAGCTGTGTTTAATTCGTTTTGTTTGTGCCAGAAATTTGATTGGCTGGGCGCAGGATCTTCTCAAAACTATAAAAGCCCAATGTACCTCGTATTTCTTGTATTATTATTTTGGTGTCTTCAATAAAATGTGTTTGCGATCTGCGGCTTTTTATTATGCTTCAACAAGAAGTCCGTCAGGTTTCGAACATTAATGTGGTCTTAACTCTACATAGGTAAGCTCAAGACTACCAGAAAACAGCTGGGAAAATATCACTCATGTATTCCGAGTGCGTGAAACCCGTACACACCTAAAGAAGATGTGACCGTTGGGTGTACATTCTACAGTAAAAGAAGCATCTGAAGAATGAATTTTTTTATGGAAAGCTTAACACATTACTAAAGTAATAACCTGTGTATTACATAAATACAAAATAATTTATCTATCCATAAGGTTTATAGTAAATTACATTTCTACCTTACATAAAAAATAACTGCATATTAACATTTTAAATAAATTCACATTTCCAAGGTCTTGCAATACAAAATAAAATTTATAATGCTTAAAATAGAAACTAAAATGCATAGAATGCAGATGGAACTCTTTAGCATTTTGCTTAATAGAGGAAATAAATGTAACGTTGAGATTAAGTATAATTCAGCGTGCTTAAATGATTCCTGAACTATTTTCCATGGCAGGGTTCCAAAAGAAGTAATGGAGACGACAAAACTTTCTTCGTAACAGAGTCAATTTGAATGAACTGAAATCCTGTCTACATTCAAAGCATGTTAACTCGAAATTTATTTAGGAAAACATTTGTTAAGTTGACCACAATGTGGTCTGCGTATCACATTCATACATTTGCTAATTTTTGTTCGGCATAACGGTTTTCGTGAGTATTAGATATTATATAACTCACAGTTAAAACTGGCAAAGCAGTATGAAGTTGCTTATTATGTAGCTCACTATACTTCCTAAAACACAATATTTCGAAAGGTAAAAACTTATCTTAAAGGTTTGTATACCGTTATAATTAATCATATGTTATAAAGCACGCATTAAAAAGCCCTTTTTGATATACTAGTAGTCCCAAAAATGACTGATGGATTTTGCAAATAATTTGGATTGATTTTGTATAACGGTTTTCGTGAATATTAGATATTATAAAACTCACAGTTAAAACTAGCAAATCAGTATGAAGTTGTTTATTATGTAGATCACTATGGTTCCTAAAACAAAATATTTCGAAAGGTAAAATTTTTTCTTAAAGGTTTATAAACCGTTATAATTAATCATATCTTAGAAAGCCTATATTTAAAAGCAAATTTTGATATACAAAAAATGTTTGATGGATTTTGTAAATCAATAAAAACAAGATGGAATGCGATAGATATGTATCGTTTGAAGTTTTATGCTTACGAAATCAGGGAATTTTATAGCACCAAATTTCAAATTTAGTTAACATTTTCACCCACAGGTGCCGCCGCAGATGATTTGTGACAGGTATAGTTAAAGCGAAGTATTCCAGACTTGTCGCCCTGCGACGTTTTTCTTTGTGGGTACCTGAAAGATGTGGTATACCTCCAAACAGCATTATGCATAGGAAATCAAGGAATTTTATAACACCAAATTTCAAATTTAGTTAATATTTTTACCCACAGGTGGCGCTACAAAACTATGAAAAAATAAAAACCAGTACCAAAACCTTTGCAAGGTCCGTTGCAAAAATCTAAACAAAGAAATTTTCAATGTAACCCCAATTTGCAACAACGTTTTGCAGTCTCAGGCAAAAATTTCCAGACATCCATTCAAACATGTCATTTGGAATTGTATCACATGCAGTACAGATGTGCTGCTTTAGCTCCGCAATTGATTGTGGAGTTTGGCGGTATAGAGAAAGTTCATGTTAGTAAACAAATACGAGTGATGGCTACATATCAACTTTTCTTTGGCAAAACATTGTTTCCTTTCATTGTACCTTATGAACTTCGATATGGATCACGTATACAATAACTAAATTTTATTTAAGGGAATGGAAAGCAAACATCAGAAACTGGCCAAGTATTTCAAAATAGATTATTTTAGAGCATACAAAATTATATATATATATATATATATATATATTAAATTAAACACTTTACTAAGTACTATTAAGTATCATAATCAATGTATAACTACTTTGATTATGTTAAAAGGCCCAATAAACTATTACATAAATAAGAATCTGATAAAATGTACAAAACCTGATCATTTTAAGCACAAAACATAATTACATTTATAAGTACAGGAGTTCTCTCAAAAGCATAGTAAATACATTAGAAATATGAAAAA
>CM063511.1:131628708-131631208 GCA_032207245.1 Pardosa pseudoannulata
TCTGACTCATTAATTTGGCAATGACTTGTACCAAGAAATTCTAAGTAAACAATATGCAATAGCGACTTGTGATTTTCACAAGTGATAAAAGTGTTGCCAAATTCAGTACACTAGAAATTTTAAACTAAATTAATTATCATATTTAACAGTAACTTTAATCGCATGACGAGTGTAGCTCGTCATTGTGCAGTATGGAATGAAAAATTAATGACGAGCTAGACTCGTCATTTTACCGGAAGGGGTTAAGAGATAGTTACTAATATACAGACTGAACTTTCAAGGCTTAATTAGTAGTAAAAGTGTAATAATAATAAAAATAATTTTTATAACAACCAGGGAAGACCAATTTAGCTTTGCAATTGTGTTTAAAAAATACACATGTGTATTCACAATTTACATTTTCCAAAATGGAAGAGATAGAAAAATCGCTATGTAAACGAATATATGATACATAATTTTGGTTTATAGGGCTTGTTAAGTAAGATATAAGTAGCTTTTCCTTTCAAGCCTTAAAATTGCTAAGAAATTTTATTTTTGTATTTGAAAGATATGTTAAAATATGCATATTTTCTATATCGATAAAAAATAATGTATTGATTTATTTCATGTGTAAAATAAACTTTCAAATTTTAATATTTCTCACTGTGAGTAACAGAATAAGTATGAATATTCTTTCAGAGGTACCTGAAACTCTATATACACTCTTTTGCAAATTACATTATTTGTTACGAAAAAGTGTGGAGCAAAAATATTATTGTTTTTAAAAAAATTTAAAATTTAAAAAATCATTTAAAATGTATAAAAAATTACATTTCCGTACACTGAAAGGATCATGTTGACTTTAATTTCCTAAATTCATCTTTGAATAAATTATAAAATACTAATTAAATAGAAATTGTATTGCAATACATACATGAAAAGTAATTTAATGAGCATTAGTTACAAAACTAATTTATTGAGCATTAGTAAAATATATTATTTAAAAATTTAAAATTTAAAAAATCATTCAATATGTATAAAAAATTTCATTTCTGTACACTGAAAGGATCATGTTGACTTTACTATCCTAAATTCATCTTAGAACAAATTATAAAATATTAATGAATTAGAAATAATATTAAAATACATACATGGAAGTTAATTTAATGAGCATTAGTAAAAAATATTAGCATTTAAAAATTTTTAAACTTAAAAAATCATTCAATATGTATAAAAAATTTCATTTCTGTACACTGAAAGGATCATGTTGTCTTTACTTTCCTAAATTCATCTTTGAATAAATTATAAAATACTAATTAAATAGAAATTGTATTGCAATACATACATGAAAAGTAATTTAATGAGCATTAGTTCAAAGCTAATTTAATGAGAATTAGTAAAACTATTATTATTTGAAAAATTTTAAAATTTAAATTCATTCAAAATGTATAGAAAATTATATTTTCGTATACTGTAAGGATCATGTAGACTTTACTTTCTGAAATTCATCTTAGAATAAATTATAAAATATTAATGAATTAGAAATAATATTAAAATACATACATGGAAGTTAATTTAATGAGCATTAGTTACAAAACTAATTTAATGAGCATTATTAGTCACCAATATTATTATTTCAAAAATTTTTAAATTTAAAAAATATTCAAAATGTATAAAAATTTACTTTTCAGTACACAAAAAGGATCCTGTTGATTTACTTTCTTAAATTCATCTTAGATTAAAAGATAAAATACTAATCAAACAAAAATTGTATTCTAATACATACATGAAAACTAATTTAATGTGCATTAGTTAAATCTAACAAGAATAAATTTATAGTATTAATAACAGTATTTGTAAGTCAACTTACATAATTTACATTGAATGTTTCAATTTTATTTATTAATATAATATATATTATTTATATAAGAACTACAATTTTAAATGCAAATATTTTGAAAGTGTCAAACGGCAAATCGCATCCATTTCTTTTTAAAACATTATTTCATCTCTGCAAAGTTCTGATGGTCATATTTCTTGAGAAAAGGTTTCTATTCTTAAGAATACTTATGATTATTCTTCATGTGAATCCCATTCATTTTTCAAGTTTTTTCAATGCATTATAACATTAAAATCTCATTTCACCTTTTTTTGTGTGTGTGTGTGTTACACGATGTTACAGATTTATTTCTTTGATAAAAGACGAAGAAATATTGTAATATGCGTATCTGTCGAGATTTCTAAAACATATCACGTAATGATCATGATAAGTGATATATTTTATTCATATAAGAGACTATTATGTTATTCTATTTTAAATAGTTTCTCAGATCGTTTATGAATATTCTGCCTATTTATTAAATTCATAGATATTTTTAAATATTTATGCGAACCTAATGGATTAGGCAAAGTAATATTTTATTTATAATGTTCTAATTCCTTTACTTGTGTGTTCAAATAGAACAGAATGGTGAATAATAATTATAGTTGAACTCTACATTGTAAAGCCAATACAATATGC
>CM063511.1:131636208-131646208 GCA_032207245.1 Pardosa pseudoannulata
TTGGTTACAAAATGTTATCTGTGTTATACAAACTTAAATATAATCAGTCTCCTGACGAGTCCGTTTTACTTAGCAATGACAAGGCAGCTAATTCTTATCTGTGAAAGACATGTCTGCTTTTCTCCTCCCTTTATCTGCATTTTACTTTTTCTGGGTGTTTCATGTTATCAAAAATGCTTCTGCATGCATTTATTCATTTCATGTATTGTTTAAAATGAATACATGATAATTAATTAGATTAATATTAAGAGGACTTTTTATGAAATATTTATATTTATCAATATACCAATTCAGGATTTTAATACCTTTAAAAATGAATTGATTTGCTTAATTTAACCCGTGCCAACAGCTAAATTCAAACATAAATATTCACGAGTAAATCGTTATAAGTGCCTAATAACTCGACAAGATAATTCATTATATCAATTTTATTAATAAGCAACATTTTCTGTAAAAATAATGATATAATTTTCTATTGAAATATTAATTATGAAAAATTACATAAGCAAAGATTTAATCAATAATTCACAATCGATGTCATAATCTAAAATATAATCATTTATTTTTAGACAATAAAACTTGTTTAAACAAATGAAAAAATATTACTCTTTCATTCAAACTATAAATGTATATTCTCTTTAACATTTATTGACAATACTTTTCTAATCAAGAACTTTCCTAGATTATCCAATTTTAGTATAAATCTAATATCTACTGAATAAATATTCTATAGGATAATAATCAGCAAAATATTTTTACTACAAATATCTTATATAAAGCCATTCAAATAATGTTTAGTATAAAAGTTTAAAATAAATGTTCTAAATTGCTTCAAATATGAACATTAACAATATTAATAATCCCTAAATTTTGGCTTAAATACTCTTTTTTATCATACATGAGTATTAAAGAGAGCAAACATGAATGAAAAATATATTTAATCATTTGTTTTTATAGAAATTGCCTATTTCACGTATCAAGCACTAACAAAATACATTTCCTTAAAGCTTTTATATGTTTTCATAGTTCAATACAAATATGAGTTCTATTATCGGAATATCTTACTGGAATATAGTTTTCAGTAAAAACTTTTCCTACAAACATCACTCTATATTCTTAAAAAGGAAGTAGAATATTCTTCTATTTTATAGGATATATTTTATATTAAGCATTTCGTAAAATAAAAAGCATAGACGGATGTTCTAAAAATGTTTAATTAAAAGTTACGAAATAATTCATATAGACTCTACCAATCAAATATTAGTACTCTTAAATGTGATTAATGGGTACTTATATCAGTATTTATGAGGAAAATTATATTATCTGTTTTTTATTATCTGTTTATATTATATGTCTATATTTCTTTTTTATAATATATTTTTTATGTGAGATATTTCATGAAATAAAATCATAGATGCATATAGTAAATAATTTTAGTTAAAATTCACAAAACGTATGTACATAGATTGTACCTATCAAATATTAGTACTTATTAATATGATTAATACTTGTTTATATAAGTATTAATGAGGAAAATTATATTATCTGTTTTAATGTCTATCCTTTTCTTTTATAAATTACATTTTCAGCGAGACATTTCTTGAAATAAAAGCATAGATGAATGTATGAAATAATTTTAGTTAAAAATCACAAAACGTATGTACATAGATTGTACCTATCAAATATTAGTACTTATTAGTATGATTTATACATGTTTATATAAGTATTAATGTTGAAAATTATATGTTTTAATCTTTATCTTTCTGCTTTGTAGCATACATTTTATATGAAACATTTCATAAAATAAAAGCATAGAATGAATGTACTAAATAATTTTAGTTAAAAATCATATAACGTATGTGTATAGATTGTACCTATCAAATATTAGTACTTTTTGATATGATTAATCCGTGTTTATATAAGTATTAACAAGGGAAAATTATATTAAATATTTTAATCTTTATCCTTCTTTTTTATAGGATACATTTTATATGAAGCATTTCATAAAATAGATGCATAGAAAGAATGTACTAAATATTTTTAGGGAAATAGCACATAACATATGTATGTAAATTGTACCTATCAAATACTAGTATTTATTAAAATGATTAATGCTTGTTGATGTAAGTATTAATCATGAAAATTATATTAAATGTTTTAATCTTTATATTTCTTTTTATAGGATACATTGTATATGAAATATTTTATAAACTAAAAGCATAGAATGAATGTACTAAATAATATTATTTAAAAATCACAAAACGTATGTAAATAGATACCATAAAATATTAGTAATTATAAACATGATTAATGAATATTTATATAAGTATTAATGAGGAAAAATATATTATGTGTTTAAATAATAAATGTACAATCCTAATATAAAAGCTTAAAACACATATGACATATTTCTCATGCTTTTACAGCTAAGCATATTGAGATGCAGTCTATTAACTAAATATTTTACTCGAATACAATTGTCCCTAAAGCCCTTTGCCTACACATACAAATACCACTCTAAATTCATGCGTTTGCAATTTATAGAAAAAACAAATAGGTTGTCCTTCTATTTCCTAAGAAAACAACATCCTTCAAAACAATTCCTTAGATAAAAATCAGAGATAAGACTGCCCCGCATTCTTGCGTCTCGACGTGTGAATTATCAATGAGTTATGAACATTAAGAAAGTGAGATGGTCCTGTGTCGAGATGAAATTTTCAATAAATCATCGTTGTCGGGACAGAGTTGATGATATCAAGACTTATTTCGGAAATTACTTCCTAAATACCGAGGAAATGACAAATTCTATCACGTGAAATGTATGATGAAATATTGTAAAACATTATTGTTTAAGACATTTTGATGTATGGAGTTTAATCCAAAGCAATGAATGGACATACAACATGTTGTATATTCTTTTTTTTTTTCGACGAGTTAAAGCTTTTATTAAACTTGTTAACGATACACATTAAGGGGTACGAAATTATTTAAATTATAATTGATTTTCAATGAAACTTTTTTTCAAATATATGCTTAAACGGGAAATAAATTAAATAATTGTTCAAGAATTTTAAATTATAAAACTTCAAAATATTATAAAACAAATTTAAATAGATCATAATTTTGATATATCTCGTAACCGAAGAGCTATTTTTCTGTAACTTTTTTTCCTTTTTATCTAGAGGAAAGGTAATAAAGCCAAACCTCTTAAAGATATGGAAAATATTGCCTATGTTGTTTTAATAATTCATAGAATAAATTTGTGTGTACTTTTTCCTCTGGCAATATTTTAAAAAATATTATTTTATTCAAAATTACAAAAATCAAAGAAAATATATCAAAGAAAGCGTTTTCCGTTTTAAGTAATTAGTTTAAAAGTAATTTGAGAGTTAGTTTAATTTGAGAAATGAAAAATAAAAAATTGAAAAAATTCTATCACGTGAAATGTATGATGAAATATCGTAAAACATTATTGTTTAAGACATTTTCATGTATGGAGTTTAATCCAAAGCAATGAATGGACATACAACATATTGTATATTCTTTTTTTTCGACTAGTTAAAGCTTTTATTAAACGTGTTAACGATACATATTAAAGGCTACGAAATTATTTAAATTATAATTGATTTCCAATGAAATTTTTTTTCAAATATATGCTTAAACGGAAAATAAATTAAATAATTGTTCAAGAATTTTAAATTATAAAACTTCAAAATATTAAAAAACAAATTTAAATGGATTATAATTTTGTTATATCTCGTAACCGAAGAGCTATTTTTCAGTAACTTTTTTCTTTTTTATCTAGAGAAAAGGTAATAAAGCCAAACCTCTTAAAGACATGGAAAATATTGCCTATGTTGTTTTAATAATTCATAAAATAAATTTGTGTGTACTTTTTCCTCTGGCAATATTTTAAAAAATATTATTTTATTCAAAATTACAAAAATTAAAGAAAATATATCAAAGAAAGCGTTTTCAGGTTTTAAGTAATTAGTTTAAAAGTAATTTGAGAGTTAGTTTAAATTTTAGAAATGAAAAATAAAAAATTGAAAAAATTCTATCACGTGAAATGTATGATGAAATATCGTAAAACATTATTGTTTAAGACATTTTCATGTATGGAGTTTAATCCAAAGCAATGAATATACATATAACATATTGTATATATTTTTTCGACTACTTAAAGCACTTATTAAAAGTGTTAACGATACACATTAAGGGATACGAAATTATACTTATTTAAATTATAAATGATTTGCAATGAAACTTTTTTTCAAATATATGCTTAAACGGGAATTAAATTAAATAATTGTTCAAGTTTTTTAAATTATAAAACTTCAAAATATTAAAAAACAAATTTAAATGGATTATAATTTTGATATATCTCGTAACCGAAGAGTTATTTTTCAGTAACTTTTTTCTTTTTTACCTAGAGAAAAGGTAATAAAGCCATACCTATTAAAGACATGGAAAATATTGCCTATGTTGTTTTAATAATTTATAAAGTAAATTTGTGTGTACTTTTTCCTCAGGTAATATTTTAAAAAATATTATTTTTTAAAAATTACAAAATTCAAAGAAAGTATATTAAAGAAAACGGTTTCAAGTTTTAAGCATTTAGTTTATAAGTAATTTGAGAGTTAGTTTTAATTTGAGAAATGAAAAATAAAAAATTGAAAAAATTCTATCACTTGGTATGTATGATGAAATATCGTAAAATATTATTGTTTAAGACATTTTCATGTATGAAGTTTAATCCAAAGTAATAAATGGACATACAACATGTTGCATATTCTTTTTTTTTCGACTAGTTAAAGCTTTTATTAAACGTGTTAACGATACAAATTAAGGGATACGAAATTATTTAAATTATAATTGATGCGCAATGAAACTTTTTTTCACATATATGCTTAAACAGGAATTAAGTTAAATAATTGTTCAAGTTTTTTAAATTATAAAACTTCGAAATAATAAAAAAGCAATTTAAATGGATTATAATTTTGATATATCTCGTGATCGAAGAGTAATTTTCAGTAACTTTTTTCTTTTTTACCTAGAGAAAAGGTAATAATGAAAAATATTGAATACGTTGTTTTAATAAAATAAATTTGTGTATTTTTTCCTCAGGCAATATTTTAAAAAATATTGTTTTATTATCGAAAACGTTTTCAAGTTTTTAATATTTAGTTTATGAATAATTTAAGAGTTAGTTTTAATTTGAGAAATGAAAAATAAAAAAGTGAAAAAAAGTGAAAAATGAAAAATAAAAAAATTACATGTCTCGTGATCGAAGAGGTATTTTTAAATATCATTTTTCTTTTTTTACCTGGAGAAAAGGTAAGAATCATATACTTCTTAGAAATATGGATAAATATTGAATATGTTTTATTTAATAATTCATAAAATAAAAATTTTGGACGTACTTTTTACCCCAATCAATACTTTAAAAAATTATTTTTTTATTACAAATTACAGAAATCAAACAAAATATATTAGAGAAAATGTGTTCAAGTTTAAAGTATTTAGTTTATAAATAATTTGAGAATCAGTTTCAATTTGAAGAACGAAATATATTTGAACTTAAATATTTGAACTTTTGAAGGACAATAATATATCATTTGTTATTTTTTGCTCTATTTTAATTCAATATAAAATGTGAAGTAACAATATTAATGTAAAATGACTATAAAATCAAATGAATCTAATCCAAATTAAGTTGTTTTTTTTACATAGATGAGAAACACGGAGAATTACATATAAATACAGAATTTTACAAAGACAGTTATATTTTAAGAGCTGTGATGTGCAGCAAAATTTCAAAGAAATAATTTTTGCACTCATGTTATTGTTGTAAAAACATAGGATTCATGAAACAATAATTGTAAATTATTGTTTCATGAATTCTGTCATATATTTTAAAGAAATTAAATGTGACATTTTTTGATATTTCTGAATCTTGGTTTTCTTTAAAAAATTTTATTTTATTGCTGATTTTACATTTCATGATTATTTTCTTCTTCTTCTTCAATGGCTATTTCAAGGCAGTCAATCCACCGAATTCTTAGTCTTCCCTTTTTACAAGCTCCCAATCGTTTGTCCTCGAAGATTCTCTTGGTGGTTCGGTCATCATTTATTCTAATCACGTGTCCTGCCCATTTCAAACGTTGAACAGAAATTAATTTTATTATGTCTGGCTCCTTAAAAATCTTATAGATTTCAGTTTGGTTTGGTTTGGAGCTCTACGGTCTATTTTTTTGCAACACGGGGGCTAATGAGACCGTTATCCACTGCTTAAAGCTGATTCCGAACAGCTACGAACACCCACGCCATAGTGGGATTTGAATCCACGAACTCCGGATCCGAAGGCCAGCACCCTAACCATTCGGCCATCGTTCGGCATATAGATTTCGGAAAACGTTCTTCTCCTTCAGGTGCCGTTGCATTTTGAACCTCCTAAAATGCTACGGAGTACTTTACTTTCGAAAACAGCCAGAGTCGCTTTGTTTCTTTCAGTTAATGTCCATGTTTCAGCAGCGTGTGAGATGATTGGTCGAATTAGTGTCTTAGAAAGCAATAACTTTGTTTATCTGTTTATGGGACTAGAATTGAGATATCTGTGGATATCAAAGTGTAAAAATAATATTACGTTGGCCTAGTGTTTGAGAAAGAAATTAAAACTCATTAAGAAAAACATGAAAAATAGGATTTGATTAAATTATTTAATAAATTTAGATAAATGCCTAAGGAATACAAATAGTTGAATCAACTTATCATTTGTAGATCGAAGACTGCTCTCGAGTCGGCGTCGACCTAAGAAAACAAATGGCTAAAATTTCTTTGCCAAGGGTTCTCCCACTAAACGTGGATGCCAGCCGTTCACTCCCCTTTCTTCTCGTAACAACCTTGTCCTCTGCAAAAAAATTTCCACTTCAGAACGGCAGGGGGGGTCAAAACTCCCCAAACGAACGGACACCTCTATTGGCTGGGAGAAGTCCGAAGTCGCTCTGCATTAAAACCGGTCTTGCCCCGGCATGTCCCCATCGAAAACACACGGGAACCTGAACCGAATGTAACTTATTGGTACACAAAGGAACAACTAGTAGTGGTAGAAACTCTGTTGCGAACTTCCGGCTCACTATCGTTGTTAACACTTAGTTCGGAACCTAAATAGGTAAAGTTGTTAACAGTTTCGAATATATAGCCATTAATTACAAAATAGGGTTCATTATAATTAGTATTTGCCCTGTATTTGGTCTTTTTCTTGTTGATTAAAAATGAATCATGATTATTTTGAATATATTCAAATAATACTAACACCTTTGATAAGGATTTATCTGGACAGATAGAAAAAAAAAACATATTCTAAAAATGTACTTTACAATATATTACAGGAGCAGAAAATAATTTAAAAAATAGAACTACTACTTATTCTCCTATTAGTTTAACTTGCTTATGTGTCTTTAATATAATTTATTAATATATACTAATATGTATAATACTTCTACTCTTAAAGTAACGAACATTTTATAACCTATTTTATTCTACAAACATGCTGCTATTTTGCTTTAGGGCATTAAATTTAATACTAAGGCTATTAATTCATGTATACCATAAGATTTTAAAACTATATTTACCTTAGGAAACAAATGATATATTTTTTTACAATATCCTAGAAAACTTAAGGAAATTTACAACTGAAATTAAGTAGCTTCTAACTTGAAAAAGTCTTTATTAATAGAAATTCTATGAGTTATTTCATCAGTTATATTCCTTCTTTATAAAGATTATTTTTCAAATTCTCCTAAGTATTTCATAAAAGTGTTTTTCTTATTTCAATGGTTTACTCCAGTACATTTACAATTATTTTCTAATTTGTTCAATAAAGTGTCCTTTCAACATCTGTAACCATTATTACTGCTGATTTATTTCACCCTTTCATAATAAAGTATAATATTTTTGATTATATAAATGAAAATCAGAACAAGATCAGTTACGGTGCCCTTGTTTCGATACATTGTAGCAAATAAATTTTGATAGAAAATATTTATACTTAATGAACTTCCGGATAAAACATTGTAACTGTTCAGCTTAAAAGAGTTTAAAATAGTATAAATCAGGAATTAGAATTCCGTATTTACATATATATTTGATAGAAACATATTTCTCATTAGGAGATCAATCAATGTTAAGATTTTAAAGGAAGCAATATGTCTTAGAGTTTGGGATATTTCTGTATTTCAAAAAATAAGCATAAAGAAAATTAACCTTTTACAAAGTAACTATTTAATGTATATTTATGAGAAAATTCGTAAAGATGCATTAATAAGACAGAAAATGTGAAAAACTCGTAAAGAAATAATTTTATTTGAAGAATTATCGAATTTCAACATCATTATGAAACCTAAAGAATCTTTTATATACTATCTTTTATATACTATTTTTAAATATAAATTGAAGAAAATTTTCATGAAGAATATATATGTATATATATATATATATATATATATATATATTATATATATATATATATATATATATATATATATATATATATATATATATATATATATATATATATATATATATATATATATATGTATATATGTCAGGTCTAAAAATGAGGGGTTGATTAAAATTAAGATAATTGTGAACAATTTAAAAGGGAACTCTTTCGTAATAACAAAATAAATGTAAAAAAACCAAATTCGCATAAGCATTTAGGATAATCCGGTAAAGCTGAAACATATTGGAAGACTTTGATGAGTATGCAAACCAATAGGAGACAGTTTAGCGCGTAGACATCGAGCTGTCAACATACTCCACCATTAACTCCGCCTTGAATAAATGAAAATGGTGCAAGTGACGCATTGAAAAGAAAACTATACTTTACAATAAAGAGATGATTTACCAAAAAAGACTGATTCTTCCATTTGCCGTACCACTGGATACGACATATATGCATATATATATATATATATATATATATATATATATATATATATATATATATATATATATATATATATCTATATATATATATATATATATATATATATATATATATATATATATATATTCTTTATGAAAATTGCGAAGTCTAATAAAGAATTTTAAAGTTTATTATGACTAAAATTGAATCTCCTTACACGAGAAGAGAAAGGTATGATATCGCAAACACATTTTTATTACATATTTCACCCAACAGCGAGTGATCACGAGAATGTTTTCGCATGAGGCCAATAGCTTACTCAGCGTTATGCAGTAATTTAGATATTTTATGAGTGACATATTCTCTTGGGGCAGCTGGAAAATATGGTCCGTGGACTGGAATTTGCCATTTATTTTAGTGGTAGTTTGGGGAGACTGGTTAAAAGAAATTAAATCTTTGAAGTCAGATCTTGAGATTCTCTGTTTAGGATATTATATATAAAAGAATGAGAAGGAGAAAAGGAGAGTTTTGGATATTTTAAGTATATTTATTTTAATATATTACATATATATATATATGAAATGAGGCTTTTTGCCTCATTAGGAAGTGGGGTTACGAAGTTGGGAGTGTTATCACCACCCTGCAGGTGTGGAATCTCATGATGAGAACTCTAGTCATTGCTTAAATAATAATATGTGCTGCCCAATCAGCTATT
Organism: Pardosa pseudoannulata; assembly: GCA_032207245.1. NCBI lineage: Eukaryota > Metazoa > Arthropoda > Arachnida > Araneae > Lycosidae > Pardosa > Pardosa pseudoannulata. The sequence continues at coordinate 131,645,853 of CM063511.1, forward strand.
ACTTGAAGCCACGAGGGGGGTGTAACCTACTTGTTAAAACTATTTTGAGATACGCAATCGGAAAAATATCTAATAGAAAAAATTCAAGAATATCCGCTAAAGTTCCTTGAGAAGAATTACCAGAAAAATAGAATTTAAACCGAAAGTGTAAAAAATATTTTTAAATATACATATATATTAAACAAATTGATGGACACGTTACGCTTTAGCCGTGAATTTCAGCAGTCGGTATAGAAGTGATGTTATTGTGGTAGAGAGAAAAAAACAAGATTATCAAAAAAAAAAAAAAAAAAAAAATTAGCGGCAGTTTTATTTGGTCCTCTCCAACAGTCAACTCTCAAGAAAATTAGCCATGT
>CM063511.1:131651208-131661208 GCA_032207245.1 Pardosa pseudoannulata
AATCTTGTAAAAAGCACTAAATCCTTATTGTAGAAACTGCGAATGGTAATTCCTTACAAACTGTTTCATATTTGCTGTAAAAATCTATTATTTGGAAAGAAAAATTATACATTGGTGATCATATACTATTACTATGGATATAAAGTTAATAAGAAGAATAGTTTAAAAATGGTTATTCAAAATAAAACTATTAAATCAACAAAACTCAAATTTGGCATTCATAGAAAAACGAATACCTTATAAAGGTAAATATATAATTACTTTTTGAAAGTAGAATAAATTTCAAGTGCTATAAAAGGCATCTTGTATGCAGCGAATATCTGAAATACAACACTTGAGTATATATATATTACTTTTTTCGTCTCGATCTACTTATTAATTCTGGAAAAAGCACTAAGTGCTGATTACAGCAACTGCGAATGAAAGTTGCTTACTTATTTTGTATGAATTAACTCATTCGCTGGCTGCAAAAGTTATTTCGCGAGTTCTCTTTTATGTATTTACATCATGGGATCTAACAGTGATTGGAAAAGAAATTGAAAGTGCTGTTTTACGTCTGTGTACACACAGAGTAATTACTTTCCTGTTGGACTGCATGGATTTTTCATCATTTGAGGAAAACGTTAAATCAGACATTTCTGTGCTGGCATTTAGGAGTGAATATTTTAAATTTGAATAATTTGTAAACCAGAACTTTCTATGTCATTCAGAAATTCCAATCTGAAATTGTCTATTTTTATATAAAATCAGCATTTACTGTACTGTAAGGTAAATAAGCAAGAATATTTCGTTTAGAGGAATGATTAGAATGAAGATGGAGGGTTACAATAATTTTTTTTTAGTGTTTAACGCTTACCTATATTATACAGCCAAAAATGGTGAAACATTCTATAGCTCCTGCATAATCTTCTTTTTAGTCAGCACTACAGCCTGTTAATGGTTAAGGCCATCTTCCATGATCTTCCTCCACCTGACTCTATCAAAGATAATAGTTCGCCAATGATCGACTCCCAGTTCTCTTAAATCCCTCTCTACAGAATCAATCTACCTGGTGGGAGGTCGTCCTCTTATTCACTTGCCTTCAATTTTTGAAAAGGTCACTAATTTAGTTGGGTTAGAAACTTCATATCTAAAAAGGTGTCCCAGGCATCTAATGCGATTGGCCTTAATAACTTTGACAATATCTGGTTCTTTAAATCTATTGTATATTTCATAATTATATTGAATTCTATAGACATCATTTTGTTTAACTGCTCCAAACATTTTTCTAAGAATTTTTCTTTCAAAAAATAAAGTCTTATCTTTTTCATATTTATTTAATGGCCAGCACTCGCTGACATATAGAATAATAGATCTGATTATGGTTTTATATAAATTATTTTTGTTTTAACATTAATACATTTGGATTTGAAGTGGTTTCTCAACCCATAAAAACACTTGTTTGAGATACGTAACCTGTTCTTTACTTCAAGTTTTATATCATTAGTATTACTGATGACTGTTTAAAGATACTTAAATTGCTGTACACTTTCAAAAATAAAATTATTGATTTTCACAGAATCTAATACATAATTCGCTCTTACAGTTTGACACTCAGCTGATTATACAAAGTGCAAACCAATTGATATGCTGTCCTAATGAATTGATATTGTAACGAATTCTACTTACAGTAAATTTCCTAATACAAACTTATCTACGACAGTGAGAAAAACCAGCATAACATAGAAAAATAGCAAGCGTGCCTTTTGTGAGCACTTGAACTGAGCTGCTCTTTACCTAGTTAAAGGACGTTGTTTCGCGTATAAAAGTAAGCTGATTAGAGGATTGTTAACACCGATGACCATCTCAATCATTCTGTCTGAGAAATTCATTAGGATGCTGGTTAAGTGTTTCCAGAGTTAGTTTCAATGGTATCCCGAAGAAAGAGTCTCACACAACAGAAATCATCTACATTGTAAGGGAAGCAGCAATACTTTCCTACGTTGTTCTCCAAAGGTTTGTCCGGAGGCATCGATTAATGATCGGCGAGATTGCACCCGATTACTGCAAACTTCTCTTGGAACCGGGCTTGCACCTGTCCGGCTAGAAATTCTACAAGCGGTTTCCTCACCACCTCATCAACCAGATGTCCAATCAGCTGAGATGGACATTTGCGGTCAGACGACGATATAAAAAGACCGAAGTTCATGACCCAGGGGGATTTTTTGACGGATCGAGTCTCCTGTGAACTAACTCATCGGCAGAGAACGTCTAGGTGAGCGACTGAGAGTGTACTCCCCCCTTTTTCTTTCCAAACGATTAGGAAGCTGATTCCTGCAACGATCATCATTTCATTTGAAGATATTTATCGTTTTCATCATAACTTCAACATTGTGTTTTCTAATAATGATCTTTAGTCTGCACGTAAGCCACCGCTATCCTTTTTCGGGTCAATTAGAGCCTCAAAACTCTATAATATCCATTGTTCTTTCAGAATCATTCTAAAGATCATAAAATATTTAACCTTTAGTCTTGTCTTATGCCATTGATACAGGGGAGGTGGTAGTTTATATAAATTGGTGGTAGGGGCAAAAATTAACGCTTTCATACATCCCCCTTTATAGGAGGGGAATAGCTAAGGGATTTTATTTCCTTTATTCCTCTTTATACTAAAGAGATGTATATTTTTTCGTGAGAATAATATGGAGAACATATCTAGTTATAGTGCAGCAATAGAGCTTAACTAATGTAATAGGAATCAGAAAGATGTTACTATGTTTAAATAAGATAGGATTTAAAATTTAATAGTATTAATAGGTAAAAGAAATTTTATATAAAAGAAATTCATACAAAATAAGTAAGCAACTTTCATTCGCAGTTGCTGTAATCAGCACTTAGTGCTTTTTCAAGGATTAATAAGTAGATACTTATATAAAAGAAACTTTTTAGGTATGGAATATAGATTTTTTCCATTTGATTTTCTTAATAAATTATGAGTGTAATTCCTAATTTATTACAGGGCGCAGTAAAAATGTTTTGTTTGTAACATGCAGAGTTTTTCTCCCTAAATTTTTGAAAAATAAAAAGTTCGAGCTTAAAAGAAATAAATATAGTACAAAAATTAATAATTATTTAAAAAAAATTTAATTTTAATTGTATTAATCGCAATACATGGTAATAATAATAACTAAGAAATTAAGATGAAAATAATTCAATAATATTTTATTTTAAAAACTCTTCAGTATCATAAAGAAATATTAAATTTTATATTTAATTTTCTAAGCTGTGAGTTGTCTGTCACTTTTACTTTGGAAAGAACTTTAAAAAACATATTCCTTAAACAATTTAATTATTTTTATGAATTATTACAACAATTTTTAATTCTTTGTCAAAATAAGCAATTAACTCCCTTTTACAAAACGAATCTGTAAAAATTTAAGAAAAAATATTTAATTACTAAAAGTAGTTTTCGAGCTTAGACATTTAATAAAGTTACACCCCAGTTTTTATCTCTTAGCAACCGACTAAAAACGACGCTAAAAATCTGATAAGGTGTAACTAAATTATCTATATATCTATATATATATATATGTATAGATTTTTCTACATATTAATAGTTTGAGTTTTATTAAAAGAAGACTACAATCTTTTCTCTTTTACCCCCTGCTTGCATTAATATTTCCGAAAATATAAGAAAAAGACATCCCAACCAATATCATATTTTTAAAACTACTCTTCGTCGCACATTTATTTTGCTTCTTAATTAAAGTTGGACGATAACAAGTTTTAATGATATGCAGTGAAGATTAATTTCTGAGAGATGTATGCAATGGGAGATTTTTTATCTTATTAAAACATGTTATGTCTCCCTAATTGTATCATCCATTTTTTGAATGGATAAATTACTACGCAATTGTCAACGATAAATATTTCCCGTAAATAATTTCAGATGGCTATAATTAAGATCGCAGTTTTGGCGAAAGTAAAACGAAAATTTGAGACTGCTAAATTATTAACTGCATTTATTAAGTAAAATAAATGAAAATTACTATAAATTGTTTAAGTTTTTGTGAGTTTTAATATTTATCTTTGTACAATATATTTAAAATTATTTAAATTGACGTATACAGAAATTCAAGGTAAAATTAAAATTATATGCTTTATGGTATGATAAATGATATGGTATTTTATATTCTTTTAATTTATAATTTACCTTTATTTTGTGTAAATATTTATGAACAGTTTAATTTACCCTAAAGCAACTCAACAACAGTGTTGGGGCATCATAATTTCAGATGGTCATAATTAACATCGCAGTTTTGGGCGAAAAAAAAACGAAAATTTAAGAATGCTAAATTATTAACTGCATTTTTTAAGAAAAGTAAATGAAAATTACTATAATTTGTTTACGTTTTTGTGAGTTTTAATATTTATCGTTGTTTAACATTTTTAAAATTATTTAAATTAGAAACAGAAATTCAAGGTAAAATTAAAATATTACGCTTTTTGGTATGATAAATGATATCATATTTTATATGCTTTTAATTTGTAATTTACCTTTATTTTCGTTTGTGTTAATGTTTATGCACAGTAAAATTCACCCTAAAACAACTCAACAACAGTGTTGGGGCCACATAATTTCAGATGGTTATAATTAAGATCGCAGTTTTGGGCGAAAGCAAAACGAAGTTTTTGTGAATTTTAATATTTATCTTTGTTCAACATTTTTTAAGTTATTTAAATTAGCGTAGGCAGAAATTCAAAGTAAGATTCAAATAATATGCTTTATCACATTGTAAATGTTATGCTATTTTATATGCTTTTAATTTGTGATTAACATTTATTTCAGTTTGTATGAATGATTACGAAATGTACAATTCAGCCTAAAACATCTCAACAACAGTGATGGGTGGTCATAATTTCAGATGGCTATAATTAAGATCGCAGTTTTAGGGGAAAGTAAAATGAAATTTTCAGTTTTAATATTTGGCATTGATCAAAATATTTGAAATTATTTAAATTGATATATGCAGAAATGCAAGGTAAAATTGAAGTAATATGCTTTTTGATATGATATTTAATATGCCTTCAATTTGTAATTTACCTTTACTTCAGTTTCTGTAAGTGTTTACAAAATGTATACTTCACCCTAAAGCAACTTACCAACAGTGTTGGCTGCTCATAATTTCAGATGGCTAGAATAAAGTTTTGGGCGAAAGAAAATTGAAATTTTGAGATTACTCAATTATTAACTGCATTTATTAAGCAAAATAAGTGAAAATTACCATAATTTGTTTGAGCTTTTGTGAGCTTTAATATTTGATGTTATTGAAAATTTTTAAAACTATTTAAACTAGCATATACAAAAATACTACATAAAATCAAAAGGATATTATTACGTACTATACTATATATGTTTTTAAATTTTAATTAACATTTATTTTAGTTTGTGTAAATGTTTATGAAACATATCAGCTCAAAATATCACAATTTCATCTTAAAATAACTCAACAATGGTAAAAAGGGCCTTGCTGCTTATTGGAATTTTAATTTGTTAAATTTCCCTATATCTATTTAGAACTTTATATAGTAAATTTAAAATTTAAATATGAATTATGAGCAAGAATTTTTTTCTATTGCATTATATTCAGCATATTATTTTTTTAATGTGACTAGACGCATTGAATTTTAAATATCAAAATTTTTAAATTTTAACGGAATTTTCATAATAAGAATATATAATGTTTTACAGAAGATATATAAGACTTAAAAATCAACTAGAAATGAATTTTTAATTAAAAGGCGAGATTATTTGATAGCCGTCTCCAATAATCTACTATAAAAATGTTTCAAGTATACAGCATACAATCTAATAGAATTTATTTTTTTACCCTATCTTTCGAATTTATTTAGAAAAAATTAACTTCGTATCGACTTTCCCTTAAGTTAAATACTACTTCTCTAAGAGAATTATTTAAAACTGTAGAATATTTTAGCAACTGGTCTAGCCATTCTTCGGTACTAAATTCTTTATAACTCGAGAAAATACTTTGCAACCTTGAAATTAGAACCCAACTTAATGAAAAACACATTAAAAGAGGATCTCTAAATTTTTGAATAAGAAATATATAAAACCGTTGCACCTGGAATATTTTTAAAATTATGAACTCAAAACAAAAACCGTCTAACTAGAAAAATATTATTTCTTAAAGTTTAAAATAAGGTTGTATGACGAAAAAAAGGGTTTCAGAAGAGTAAAATAATGACTTCATTAAAAATATCCCTTTTGATAATAAAGCGTTTACCTAAGTTGAATTTTTCAGAATAAAAAATCATTTTTATTTTTGGTCAACATTTGACATTTCTATGGTTCTTTATCCCCTGAACTACTTTTCTTTATTGCCAAACATTTTTAATAAAAAAAATTGTAAAATACTTTACTAATTAAAATGGTAATCGAATGTATGTTCAGATTCACGTTTCGTTATGAATTATCGTAATTTTACCATGATATGGTAAGTCTGCTCGTATATAAGTTTGCCGTAAAGTGTAATTTGACGTAGGTCTTCATATTAACAACTATCCCTATCATCCTCTATTATAAAAAATAAAGAGATATTACGAATTGTCAAATTGTTCATTTTGTCAAGATATATTTTTGATTATATTCTGGAACACTTACTTGTATAAATCTGTCCCATTTATACAACATATTCCATAGTTATACTGTTTTCATTAAAAATAGGCATTAATTTATCGTAATCTCTAACTAGTTTATTCAATAAATTGAATTATTTCAACGGGCATAATTTTGCAACTGGGTTTGGTTTGGTTTAGAGCTCTACGGTCTACAGTTTTGCAATACGAGGGCTAAAGCGACAGAGACTTTTGCTTAAGGCAATTCGAAACTGCTACGTACGGCCAGATAACAATGGGGTTCGAACCCATGAGCTCCGGACAGAATAACAACGCCCTAATATACATTTGCCAAAAAGTGTCATTTGACGTAGGCATTCATATTTACAACTATCCCTATAATCCTTAATTATAAAAAGGAAAGAGATCTTACGAATTGTCAAATCGTTCATTTTGTCAAGATATATTTTTGATTATATTCTTCAGCACTCAACTCACTTATCTAAATCTGTCCCATTTAGACAGCATTTTCTATAGTTATACTGTTTTCATTAAAAATAGACAATTTCTTGTAAACTGTAGCTAGTTTATTCAATAAATTGGATTATTTCAAAAGGCATAGTTTTGCAACTGGGTTTTGTTTGGTTTAGAGTGCTACAGTATAGAATTTTGGAACATGAAGGCCAATGAGACAGGGACCTACTGCTTAAGGCAATTCGAAACGGCTTCGTACAACCATACAACAATGGATTTCAAACCCATGAGCTCCTGTCCAAATAACAACGACCTAACTATTCGGCCATCATTCGTCTTTTGAAGCCGGGTGTCAAGGTCCATGTAATATGTTGATAGGGTTCTTATCCTAATAGGATTAATTGTATAAATATAAAAAATTCAAATGTACAACATTATATAGCAAGACGGCTTCTAAATATGTTACCTAAAAATTGTCGGATTGCGATAGTGGACCTTTAGAGCAAACTTTTTTTTTTTTCTTTTAAATAAATTTTCTTAATGATTGACTCTGTTATTAGTACTATTGATATATAAATATTTTAAAAATTTGAATTAAAAATATTAATTAGTTTTGGAGCTATTAATTATTAATTGTTTCATAATTAGCTTAATTGAAAATGCCCCTGACGAATCAATTTTGCATAAAATATTATAAAAATTTTTTAAGAATACCTTATAGACTTTTCAAAAAAGGTAGTTCATTCATTCATAACATTCATAGAAAATATAAAGAAAAAAATAATTATGATGATGGTTGTCATAACGTTCCATTTACTTTCCATTCAGTTCCCTTTAATTCCATAAGCTTCACTTAAAAAATTCCTTATGTGTAACTTTCCTGCCGTGCTCCCAATTATCACGTTGGTGAGGCGAAAAAACCCCTTTTTTTAACGCATAAGACGCCCTGGATTTTCAATCAGGTTACATCACACATACCAGGAGCGTCACGTGGTGTCTCCTTGGCGAGCGCTGCGCTGCAATAGCTTTATAATTTTCACCCTTTTTTCTGATGATATGACATACCCCTCTCCACACATTGGCATGTTTTTAGTCCTGCGCTTGGCGGTTTTCCCCCGTGCCACCAGGCCATTGGAATGTTGATTAGTATTCCAGCGGTCAGTGGTTGCCAGCCGTTGCAGTCCTGCAGACTCAAGATAGTTAGTTAGAGAGATTTTTTTTCACTTGCTCTTGAGCTTCCCAGACTGCCGATCCTGACCCAAAGGCTTGATCTTGCACTTAGACTCGCTGCAGAGACATGGAACAGAGGAAGAAACCTAGTATCCTGGTATCCAGCATCCTGAGGAGGAATTCTGAATTCGATTCACCATAATCAGCTTTTTTTTTTGGTCCATTTTTATTTTCTCCCTTTTTATATTAATCTTTATATTTTAAACAAAAGTTCAATCGTCTTATGTTAATTTTATCTAAATTTCATATCAATATCAATAAAATATATTCATTTAATAACTTCTCTCTTTTAATTTAATGCCTATTGTGTTCCTTTTTTTTAATTTAAAATTTAAACTTAAGTTGGCGAAAAGCCAAATTTAATTTATATTAAGTTAAGGGTTAAGGCCATAACGTGTATTGCCACTATGCGTCACCCACTTAATTATTATATTTTTATTGTCTTTTCTATGGGTTTCTCTTTCAGGTACAAACAATCCTAGTTCCCATAGAAAACCACTTAATTCCACAGCCATCAACCTATTACCAGTAAAAAATAACAGCACAGAATTAAAACATTAGTACAATGCTGCCCATATTTTGCAGAATAAAAAGCTATAGTGGTTAATTAAAATGCATAACTAACGTATTATATTCTTTAAAACATACCCGTTTCAACTATATTTTATTTCATAAACTCTGACGTAAATAATACTGGAATTTCAAAGACAATGATCTATTTTCAATGCGCCTGGAGTACTTTAAACATTTGTAATACATGAAAATTTTACTTCTGTGTAAACAGCATGTGAAGTTATTGCTATACCCATAAGTAATGATAAGGTTATTATACTCATAAGTAATGATAAAATGATGTGAATGAAAAAACTCTTTTTGCTCCGTATTCATAATCATATATTTTTTCACTATTCACTAAAAAAAATTCGAATTTTCTGTTGATTTTAGCCAATTTGAAAGTTTACCATCACATTAAGCAGGTATATTCATTTCCATAGCCAGACATAAAACCCTTTATCATAAAAAATAAACAGGTGTTCATTTTATCAAGATATATTTTTGTATATATTATTCAACCATATTTTCAACCATGGAAATCTTCCACGTTTAGACTATATTTTTTATAGTTATATTGCTTGCATTAAAAATAGGTATTAATTTAGCTTAATTTATATCTATTTTATTTATTCTGTTAAATTGGATTTTTCCCTATTATTTCAGATGACCTAACTTTGCAGCTGGACGACGAAAGCCCCATTAACTCGACTAATAGCTCGGCTCGACTTGCCTTAATAGGATTGAGCTACCATAAAGAGTTATTTTCTAGTGCCCGCAAGGAAGATACTGTTGTATGCACACAAACCGGGACATGTTCCCCCACTGGATTCCAAGAGGGCAGACAATACAGGACAAAGGTAACCCCAGGGGATCACGTGATAGGTACTCAGTAGAAGCAGAAAATGAGGAACCAACAATGGAAAGGGGTTTGCAGTGGCCTGAAGGTTTATTGACAGAGGGGAGAAAATGTGAAAAAGCATTGCACACTCAGAACAAAACACCTCTAGGGAGTCATAACATTTACAATTTAGAAATCAATAACTGGGGAAAGGAAGATTGATAACTTCTTTGTCGACCTTGTAGTAATCATGAAGAGCTATTAGAGAATATCTTCAAAGGCACCATA
>CM063511.1:131666208-131723708 GCA_032207245.1 Pardosa pseudoannulata
AATATGTATATAAATATTTGAAAGTTTATGCTAGAAATGATTTTGTTCATTGAAAAAAGTTTGAGCATGTTGAAATAGTCAGTCGTTTCTGAATTATAATAATATTTAATAAACGAAAAATTTTCAAAATATACATTCATAATGAAGTTTTGCTTCCTAGTTTATAAAAAATAAAATTTTAGTGCAAAATATCTCTTTGGAATTTAATGTTTTAAATACTAAAATGCTGTTAATACTTTTACAGTTTTAGCATTTTAATTTAACTGAAATCATTTTCGTGGTATATATACCATTTTTGTATACATATTATGTTTTATTGATATCTTAAATTTTGTCTATTAATTTTTTCATATATATCTTTATAATTTATGTTTGTTGGATGTCATTAAAATTGTATTATAATGGTGGATATTACGGAAATTTATATTTAAATATCAACTCTGAGTTATGAAACTTAGTATGCGTATAAATTGAAGTATTAGTAAATTAATCACAATTTCTTAATTTAAAATCCAATGTATTTAAAAATCAGTTTTTACGAATATTTTTTAATGTTTAAAATGCTCCTCGTCCTAGCTACCTAACTTGCTAAAGATTTTTTTTAAATGTTTAGCAAATACTTCTATTTTGTTTTAAAAAAAATCTGAGTTATCCAATTTAAATTTTGAATGTACTACAGTTATTAAAACTAATTTTAAATTTAGATATACGTCATGAAAATTCAGCGTGCAATTAAAAAATATTCCTCTTAAATTAACTATTCAGTTTATCTGCAAAATAATACCTCTTAGATGTTCAAAAATGTTTATAAGAATTAAAAAAAGGTAAAATTAGAAGGAAAAAATTAATGTACATGGAACATTTTAAAAATTAACAAAAGATTTCAAAATATTGATTTTTTTAAACGCCAAATTTAAGTAATTTTTAAAATGTAATTTTGATAGGTTTGGCCTTAATGTCGATTCAATATTTAAATGTAACTGAAAATAAACCCCGATAAAGTTAATTCCTCCCCCCTTGACGAAAACAAACATTTCAAAGTACGGCATTCGTTTGATCATTTTTGATCAGATTTGATCAACATATTTCATCGTTTGATCAATTAAAAAAATTTTTTAAAGATCTCTAAGGAGCGGGGAAATAACCTTATGAATTTTTAAAATGATTTCTTAAACATGAACAATATATCATTCGAATAAGAGTCATTAGATCAGATTAGATCAACCATTTTTGGGGTTTAATCAACACCAAAAATGCCCCAAATAACCCCCAAAGGTGTCCCAAAATCAAAATTTTCATGTCCCTCCACATGTTGGAATTTTAGGACAATTTCAGAATCATTCGAAAGAACATCATTAGATCAGTTTTAAACAACCATTTTTGGCGTTTGATCAGTACCAAAAGAGGCTCAAAACAATAAATGTATCCCTTCTCCCAAATAGGGGCAATTATTCCGACAATTGGGGAAGGGGCTCTTAAGTCAGAATTTAGGGATAATTTTGCCGTCATTCGAATGAGCATTGTTAGATGAGATACAATAAATACCAGAGTGTCCCCAAATGTGCAGACGAAAGATGGCCCAATGCTGCTTTTCGGTGCCGGAGTTCGTGGGTTCGAATCCTGCTGAGGATATGGATGTTCGTAGCTGTTCAGAGTCGGCTTTAAGCAGTAGGTCCTGGTTTCATTAGCCCTCGTGAGCAAAACAGTAAACCGTAGTGCTCCAAATTCAAACCAAACCAAACCCCAAATGTTCACTGAAATTTTAAAGTTCAATCCACGTTATAATTTCGAATAATCTTATTATTAGTTTTCTAATATGTAAGAACTTTAGAATATACTGACATTTTAATATTAGTCTTCCGTTGGTGAACGAAACACTGATATTTAAACTCATTTGAAAAGTAAAACTATATTTACATTTTAATGATAACTTGTGCTTCATTAAAGAGGAGAAAGATTAAGAAGACAAACTATTTGAGATAGATATGTAGTATTATGCATTCAAGAAAATAAATTATGCCTATATATTTTGTAAAAATCAATTTCTGCTTTAATTGAAAAAAAACAGCTTAATTCAATTTTATTTAAATGAATTTATTTTTACTTGATTTATGAGGTATTTACCGCTTAACCTGATCTCCCTTCTATCGTGACAGATATATTTGCAAGCTTGGTGAGGAGATTTTTCGGAAGTATAAACGAAAGGAACCATCATGTTTTGTAATTTGCATCGATTTTATAGATTTGTTAAGATTTTGACATTATAACTAAATAAACAATGATAAACGTTAATGTTTAACCATTTTTTTAGCTATTATTTGTTAAAAAAGGGTTAAGACATTACCGTTTTAGGATTATCGAATATTCATTACTGAAAATTTTTGCCCCCCCCAGTTGAAACTGCCAAGTTACGCCTCTGATCATATATATATATATATATATATATATATATATATATATATGTATATATATATATGTATATATATATATATATATATATATATATATATATATATATATATATATATATATATATATATATATATATATATATATATATATGAAGATCTTTTAATTCCTCCAATAATTCAATAAGAAATCTATGTCTTTTGTTTTGGGCAAACAGTTCCTCTGATTGCCTAGGCAGTCACAGGAAGACTGTAGTATGCACTTGTAGACTGCATAGGCATTAATTCCTACCAAATCCAGGACATTATAAAATAGATATATTGGCTATCGTGAAGCAGCGAGAACATAATATTTGTGAGTCATCTGATTAACAATATCCACTCCACATTAAATGTTGTTGTAAAACTCAGGTTTATTTCAGCTTTTTTATTAATAAAAAGAAAAAAATTAAAGACGTAAAGTGCCAAGTAGAAGGGCATATTTATTTACTTTTTCTTAGTAAACAGACAATGCAGTTTCCTCATCTTTTGATTAAAATTGCCTCATATAACTGCGCTTTTGATTTTTTATTTCCTGAGTAATTTCTTAACGGTGACTTCTTATTGTACCGACAAAACTTGTATTTTATTTTTAAGCCTTATACTTAACATTAATGAAGAATATAATTATCTATTTTCACAAATTTCTTCCTGTATTTTGCTAAGGGTTTATGTGACGCCTTGCCAAATTTTCAGGTGAGGGGGAAAAAAGGGAAGTGGACAGCATTTCTTGCTGCATAGATTGGTTTCGTTTGGTTTGGAGCACTACAGTCTACTTTTTGCAACACGAGAGTTAATGAGACAGGTACCTACTGCTTAAAGCCGATTATGAAAGGCTACGAACATCCATGTCACTGTAGGATTCGAACCCACGAACTCGTTCCGAAAGCCAGCACCCTAACCATTTGGCTAACGTTTGGTTTGTTACATAGCAGGAATAAATGAAAGTAATGTGTAGAGGATTAGTATTCATCAGAAAACAGCTGCTTTTTGAGTGACAAACAACATGGAATCTGTTTAAATGTACTAGCATTCATTTTGACCGTTCGTGATGGTTCTAGGTATAATTATAAATAGTATCGTTGATTTTATTTCGATTCGATTCATAACTGGCACCAGTAAAAATAAAGCTTTTCCAGTAAAACTAAAAAATCTTACTATATACTGTGGATAGTTTTACCGGAATCCATCCTGAAATAGAGTAAACTATCAATAAAACAACTCTAACGCTTCTAGTTTAATGAAGTGTTATGTATACATCATACTATTCATACACTTTAAATGATATTTTATTTAAATGTCGAATTAAATATTCAATAAATATATCAAAAGGGGCTGAACTTAATGGTTTTTAAACTAAATTGATTTCATATAATTGGGCTTCTGATATTTTATTTCATGAGGAATTTCTTTTCGGTGTTTTCATATTGTACCGACGATGCTTGTATTTTACATTTTAATCCTTATAGTTAACGTTAATGAAGAATATAGTTATCTATTTTCATAAAATTCTTCCTGTATGTTGCTAAGGTTTTATGCGACTAATTGCAACATTTTCAGGGGAGGGGGGAGAAAAGGGAAATCGGGCAGTATTTCTTGTTGTATAGAAGGATGAAAGGAATGTGTAGAAGTTTAATATTCCGAGAAAACATCCACTTTTTGAGTGAGAAAACACATGGAGTCTGTTTAAATGTTCTAGCAGTAAATTTAACCGTTCGTGGTGCTTCTACATATAAGTAGCTGCGTTTATTTTATTTCGATTCGTTTCATAATTCTCACCAATAAATATCAAGCGTTTCCAGGAAAACTCAAAAACCTGACTGTCTACTATAAATAGCTTTCCAGGAATTATTCCTGAAATAGATTAACCGATCTAACGATCTACTCTGGCGCTTTTAGTTTTAAGAAGTGCTATACATACATCATACTATTAATACATTTTAAATGATATTTTATTGAAATGTCGAATTAAATATTCATTAAATATATCAAAAGTGGCTGTACTTAATGGTTTTTAAAATAAATTGATTTCATATAACTGGGCTTTTGATTTTTTATTTCCTGAAGAATCTTTTATTTCCGTTTTCATATTGTACCGACGAAACTTGTATTTTACTTTTAAGCCTTATAGTTAACGTTAATGAAGAATATAGGTATATATTTTCACATATTTCTTCATGTATGTTGTTAAGGTTTTATGAGGCGCATTACCAAATTTTCAGGGGACGGGGAAGAAAAGGGAAAGTGGGCAGTATTTATTGCTGCATAGATTGGTTTCGTTTGGTTTGGTTTGGAGTGGTACGGTCTACTTTTTGCAACACGAGGGCTAATGAGATCGGGACCTACTGCTTAAAGCAATTCCGAACGGCTACGAACATCCATGTCACTGTGGCATTCGAACCCACGAGCTCGTTCCGAAGGCCAACACACTAACCATTCGGCCATCGTTCGGATTGTTGCATAGCAGGAATAAATGAAAGGAGTGTGTAGAGGATTAATATTCCGAGAAAACATATGCTTTTTGAGTGAGAAACTACATGGAAACAGTTTAAATGTACTATTAGTCAATTTGACCTTCCATGATGTTTCTAGGTATAATTATAAATAGCATCGTTGATTTTATTTTGATTCGATTCATAATTGGCACCAATAAAAATAAAGCGTTTCCAAGAAAACTAAAAGAAATCTGACTGTCTACTATAAATAATTTCTAGTAATCCTTCCTGAAATAGAGTAAACTATCAGAGAGACAGCTCTAGCGCTTCTAGTTTAAAGAAGTGTTATGTACACATCATACTATTCATAGACATTAAATGATATTTTATTTAAATGTCGAATTAAACATTCAATATATATATCAAAAGGGGCTGAACTTAATGGTTTTTAAACTAAATTGATTTCATATAACTGGGCTTATGATATTTTATTTCATGAGGAATTTCTTTTCAGTGTTTTCATATTGTACCGACGATACTTATATTTTACATTTTAAGCCTTATATTTAACGTTAATGAAGAATATAGTTACCTATTTTCACAAATTTCTACCTGTATGTTGCTAAGGTTTTATCTGACGAATTGCCACATTTTCAGGGGCAGGGGAAGAAAGGGGAAAGTGGGCAGTATTTCTTGTTGTATAGAAGGATGAAAGGAATGTGTAGAGGTTTAATATTCCGAGAAAACATATCCTTTTTAAGTGAGAAAACACATGGAGTCTGTTTAAATGTTCTAGCAGTCAATTTAACCGTTCGTGTTGCTTCTATGTATAAATAGCTGCGTTGATTTTTTTTCGAATCGATTCATAATTATCACCAATAACAATCAAACGTTTCCAGGAAAACTCAAAAATCTGACTGTCTACTTTAAATAGTTTGCTATGAACCCATCAAGAGTAAAAGATCAAAATATTTCCCTGGCTCTTCTAATTTTAAGAAGTGCTATACACACATCATACTATTCATACACTTTAAATGATATTTTATTTAAATGTCAAATTAAATATTCGATGTATTCCGAGGTACTTTCCCACGATTGTCAGCACGAGCATGCACAGCTGTGGAAGAAATTTATAAGAATTTAGGTGCAGCTGTTGACTTTGAGTTTTTAGGACCCCTGCGGAGAACTTATAGATCATGGTATGGCACAAGCGTAACGGTCAAGCTCGCACAGAGATGTAACCGTGAGTTATGGAGGCACGGGCTAAAATAATGTCAGCTTTCACAAAAGGGGCTATTTTAATGAGCCCACCTGCACTCCCGGAGGGGATGCAGATGTTGGAAAATTTCACTAGCAAGCGATTGGCAAAGAAGAAAAAGGGCCATTAAAAATCGAGATGATGAGTTGGGAAAGAGAGTAAAAAAAAATGAGTCGAAGTCTGGATTGAAGAGTTGTTGGACATCCAGAGAGCCGAAAACCAGCAATCGAGTCCCGAACCCACATGCCAGCTTAGACGTAGAGCAAAATAACGGCCGCTACGCGAGTACCGACGCGTTTTTACGTCCTTTACATCCTGATGAAATCCCGAGCCTGTTCCCCTATAATGTCCGGAGGTAAGTAAATTTAACATATTTATGATGGTTATTTAGGATTCAGTTAGTAGTTCAATATTTTGATTAAGGAATAACGTATAACAAAAGAGAATTGTAATAATTATTGCGTAATGATGAATATAAAATCTAAATATTGCTGGTTATGTTATATGGAAGTAGTGTAGCAATTTGTAAATAGTGTTCAGAATAACTATCTTAATCCAAAGATATGGTATTATATTTTTACTGTTTTCCCATTGTAAACGAACAGTAGTGTTAGTGTTGTATGTACATTACAACACAAAGAATATATCAAAAAGGGGTGAAATTAATGATTTTTAAACTAAATTGATTTTATATTCTCGTATGTCTTTAATTATAATAATAATGTGTGTAGTGCTTTTAAATGTGAAACTATTAGCATATAGACTGACATATGACGAGATTAGTAAAACTTTTAATTTTCCAGAATTGTAAAGTACCCTATGAGGCAGTTAAAAAAAAGGTCCTCTAAAGTCTCCCGATACTGTGAATGCAGTTTAGAATCACGTTGAATTCATTTAGTCAAACTGTGTGGTTATGTATAAAAAACAAACACACAAACGAACAAACTGGTTAGTTTTCATAAATATTTAACTTAGACGATAGATATTTATTAGTCTGTGAAATAGACTCCTAGACTTTTATGAAAAGAATTTGTTGTTAATACCGGTGATAAAATTTTCATTGCAACAAAAAATAATCGATGATTCAATTTAAAATTATCACATATGTACCTAATCTATTATTTATGCCAAATATAAAAGAAAAGTATTTACATAATATCTAAGTTCAGTGATAAAATGTATGAAAATAATGCAGACGATATTTAAATAACTTAAAATAAGAAATGATTAAAGAAATGACGTCATAATGCTAGAAATAAATGTTATTTTTCCTATTTATTATGTGATAAACTTAATAGCCTGCTCTTAACCGGAGAAAATAGGGCTTGAAATAATGACATTAAAGGCTCAAAAAGGGAGGAGAGGGGTGGATTTCGAACGTTTTAAAGACTTTCTTTGAATTGTGCTAACCCTAACTCGTCAAGAATCCAATATGGAAGCCCCTATCTGTTTCAAGTCCAACCGCTTCATAAATTCGACGACAGACGCACAGATAACTTAAGCTATTATTATATAGAGGATAAATAAACACACAAACTGGAATATATTACTGAGTAAAATCAAACAAAATACGCATATAATTTACCCTTAAATATTATAATACCTAAACTCTTATCTCAAATACTTCCATTTTTTGCATAATTTATATTTTGCTATCTGTTAACCAGAAATAAACCCACACAAATGCTTTGACCCAAACGCTTTTATTAAAAGTATATTATAAAGAAGAAATTATTTTCTTCTAACCGGAAGAGGAATACTTAGACCTGCACATAAATAAAAATAAATTTTCGATCCGTTCAGCAAATGCTAAAATGCAGTGATAAGGCTTCTGAATGCTAAAACGGAATTTCTTCAAAACCACGTGACTGTTGACACGTTTCTAGAATCTTAAATGATACCAGGTCTGTTAAATCGAATGCATAATGTGCAAAATTTACTAGAAAGAAGCTAGTAGCTTGATTTTTAGCTAACATATATTCTAAGAATTATTATTTTAATAATAAAAATATTTGTTGTTGTTGTTTATTTGTTGTCTTGTCTACGAGTCTTTGATTTTTGTCTAAATGTCTCCAAAAGTTTTAGTGACAGTGGTCCGAAGTTCTAGAACTTGATGACTGCGGATGATTGCATCTGGTGAATCAAGTTGGAAGAGAGAGGCTATAATGGCTTGACAACTATAGATGTAATCTGATTTTTGGATAATTTCCGCAGGTGTGATAGAATATAGTAGTGCTTGGAGATATATTTATACCTTTAAAGTGGCCAGTACGTAGTCTTGCAGTCGATAGATTTTTAGGGAAATCAAAATCTGGGACCATTGCCTTTCCAAAAGGCTGAATAAAGATTTTTCGCTTGAAAATTTCGTTATCATCTCTACTTGTGACAGAAGGTGAATGAGAATTTAGTATTGCCTAAGGATACCTTTCTTCATTTAAGAAGCCAGAACGTACATTTGAAGACTGCAGATTTTTAGGGTAATCAAGATCTGGAATCATTGCCTTTTCAAATAGTTGATTAAAAATTTTTCACTTGACAGCAATGTTAGCATCTCGATGTGTCACCTTAGTTGGGATAGGATCTAGTATTGTCTTGAGATATTTTCAATCATTTAGAGTGTTCGCACGAACCGTACGTCTTGCAGACGACATACCGTGAAACCCGCTTAATTTGATCAGTTTGGGATACCGTGTTTTTGACAACAGTAACCGATTGATAAAAATAAACGATATGCAAAATTAGATAAATTAAACACCCCCTTTAATTTACACCGACTGAATTTCAAACTAAAATAAAAAAAACTCACCTTATATTTATGTACTGTATATTACCCTTTAAAACATAAAAATTGTATACATAATAAAAAAAAATGATGAATTATTAACTGTCTACAGTTTTTTCTAAAAAGTTCATTGATAAATTTTTCGTAATCATAATGTTTTATAAAGTCATCGTAGCGGTGTTGTACTCCCCTTTTCAACACTTTCAATGCATTCTCATTTCAGCACTTAGTAGGAGGTAGGACTGTAGTAGGTGACTCAATATCAAGAGGTTCTCCATCTGACTCATTTGTTCCATCAATCTGTCATAATGATTTAAAATGTTGATCTTTTGCTTTTATGTTAAATCATTTCGCTTTCCGGCTTCCATATCGAGAAGCTGCTTGTAAGCGAACAAGGCATAAAATGTGAATATGATCCTTCTCATATCTAATAAGAATGAGTTGCCTTCTGCTTATCTGACAACCATTGACCACCATCAGGAAGTGCGTATTTCTGAAAATCCGTGTAATTTCCCATTTCTTTGTTCATTTCCCATTACCCTAAGGGGAAGAGGGAGAATTCTTGTAAATTCAAATAACAATGAAGGGAAAGAAAAAGATGGGTTCCATCTGAATACATTGTGAATATTCCTTTGCCAGTTAAAATGAGGTTCAAAAACTGATAACATTAACCGATGTAACGATCCCATAAAGCAATAATTTTAACATAAAAATGAATAGAGAAAATCGGGATCACGTGATTTCGATAACAATAAGCGATTGATAACATTAACCTCGATCACATTAGGCGGATTCCAGTGTATTTCTAGAACAATGAGGATCTGGGATCATTGCGTTTCCAAAACACTGATTAAAGATAGCTTGGTAACATAGTTAGCATGTGTGACGGTAGAGGCTTCCTCTTAATATTTTGACACTTTTTCAAGGACTACTGCTGTCTTATTTCCTTATACACATACAATAATTGGAATCGTTTGCAGAATATTTCGTTTAAATTTTCTTTATTAAATGCAATTAGAATTTTCATATATTAGAGTCATTTCTAAATTATCTCAAAATGAATATCAAAAGTATCATAAAAATAGACCTTTTAATTTCTCTTATATTTGTAAAAAAAAGGATTTTACCAGAACTTAAATAAATCTCTGCATATCGTGCAATAACTTAAAGATAGTTTAAAGTAACTTCAGCTATTGTGCCTCTCAAATAATGAAATTTAATTAAATTCTGGAAAAGTAGTCTTTTAAATATTTCAAAAAATTTCACACCTCTTAGGTGTACCTAAAAAAGTTTTTGAACTAAAGCAGTTCCTCATCTTCTCGAATGGGAACTTAATTTTATTTCACACGTATGCAAAATATTAGTTTTGGGAGCAAGGGACTTTTACAAAAATGCAGTCACATCATGATTGTATTCCCAGACAAGAGGATACTCTTTTTATATATTTTTTATTGAATTTTTTTTTATTTGCAAAATGTGTCATTAAGGGCTTTAAAAATTCAAACACTGCTGGCATACATAAAAGTGTCTTTGAATATAAAGATTAATGTTAAGTTAAACCTGTCACATAACTTTACGTAGTTTGTACTTGTAAATTATAATTACTTTGTGGTCTTGGGAATCATAAAAAAGAACCTTTCTTGTTTGAAAATTAATTTAAACTTTAAGAAAATATTAGTTTGAATTTAAAATATGCTTAGCAGTCAAAATGTAAGACTTCACATATTTATTATTTTTTATTTAAGCATTTTTATACAAGAGAAAAAAATACTTGTTTTGAATTATAAACATTGTGCATTTAATGACACATGCTAAAATGTAGGGCATAAATGCAATAACATTATAAGTATTAATTAATATTTAAAATATAACAAATTAATATAATAAGAAATTATTTTTCAACACACTAATTGAATGATTAAATAATTTTTTTCAGTACAGCAGAACCTCGATTAACCGAGCTTCGATTAACCGAAGTTTCTGTTAACCGAGTCAATAACGAAGTCTATTTTTTTTTCTCCTTTCCAAAATTATCTTGGAAAAAAATGATACACATTTTATTTCGGCGTCCGTGTTTCAGGCATTTCTTCCCCACAACGTGATTATGCAGGGATGACAATCAGTGAATCCAGCTTCAATTCGTAAATCACTCAACAAAATAATTGTTGAAAAGAGGAGACAGGGTGAATCTCAGAAGACGGAAACCATACCTACAATGAACTTCTTGAGATCATCAATGGAATTGAAGAATGGGAAGAAGTTTTTGAAGAGGACATTTTCGAGATTATGGACGTTGAAAATTAACATCCAAATTTGGAAATTCTCAATGACGAAGAAATCATACAAGCCGTTAATCCTTCAACGGACATTACTGACGAGGAAAATAAAGATGAGGACTTTAAGGATTCTACGACTATATGTCATAGTGAAGGTATTCAAGCACTGATAGCTGCCTAAAATATTTAAAGCAAAGAAACTATGCTACACCGATTGATCTCCTGTTGCTCAAAAATGGGCGCGGTGAGGCTGCCCATGATAGAAATTCTGAACTTTTGTAACGAAAGGTAACAGACATTTTTTAAAAGAATAGAAATTTAACAAATTAATGTATATTAAATTTTAAAAATACAATATTTTCTTGAGATTTGTGTTATTTTTGAAAATACGTCTTTCGATATTATAGTTAAAAAATTCCATTTTACTTTTTAAAATTTACTACTTGAGTTAATTTCCTTTTTAAATCTTTTTAGCTATGAAACATAAATCCATATATGTTTATTTTTATCATTTAAAGAAATTTCTATTGTATTTTACTTTAAAAGTTAGTTAAATTCGCTAGCATGGAAGGTTTTTATACATGGTTTCTATTAACCGAGATTCCCGATATCCGAGTTACAAGCGGTCACAGTTAGCTCGGATAATCGAGGTTCTACTGTACTTTCTTCTTCTTCAATGGCCCGACAGCCCAGGATGGGCCATTGCCTTTTTCAGAATCGAATTCCAACCTCTTTTATCCCTAGCCATGGACATCCAGTTAGCACTTTTTTTAAGTCTTAAGTCTGATTCCAAACAGTCGAGCCACTTAAGTTTAGGTTTCCCTCTTTTTCAGGTACCAAATGATATGGCAGAGAAAATCACTTTTGTTACACGATCTTCGTCCATTCTACACAGGTTACCTGCCCATTTAATTCTCTGAATCCTTATATATTGTACGATATCTAGATCTTTAAAAGAATTTTAGAGTTCATAGTTATTTCTTCTGCAGATATTTTTATGTTTTATGCCACATGTCTGATTCCAAACAGTCGAGCCACCTAAAATTAGATCTCCCTCTTTTTCGGATACCAAATGGTCTTGCCGAGAATATCTTTTTTGTTACACGATCTTCGTCCATTCTACACAGGTATCCTGAACATTTAATTTTCTTAATCTTTATATATTGTAATATATCTATATCTTTAAAAGATTTATAGATTTTAGAGTTAGTTTTATGCCACCAAAAATGCTCCTGAAAATTTTTCTTTCAAAAACAGAAATAATATTTTTTACATTATCTTGCCCAGGTCTCAGCAGAATAAGTGAGAATGGGTCTGATTAAGCTCTTGTAAATTTGGATCTTCGTTTTTCTGCTAGTGCAATTAGACTTCAAGTATTTTTGAGTCCGACAAAATAACGGTTAGCATCTGTGACATTAAATCTTTGAGGGTATTAACTTCTGATCCTAAATATTTAAATTTGATAAAAGTTTCAAAATTGTATTTTCCAATTTCAAAATAGGGGTGATACACTGTCTACCAATAAGTATTTGGAGTCCTATGCAAATGACGATATCTGATATCCTGAGGTAAGTCACGGCCTCCGCCGGTATACATCGTGTAGGAAACAGCATCGGCATTATAGAATGCAAAATGCCGAGCAGTTCTGATCACTCTGATTTCGTGAAAGGTATAATTATTGGGTATCACAAATGTGGTCGATTCTTAAGAGACATATCTAGTTACCTGAAGTACCCTAAATCAACAGTGGCCTGTGTGATTAAGAAGTGGAAGGTGAGCGGTGATTGTCGGAATGTGCACCGAGTCGGCAGACCAACGAAACTGGGAGGTAGAGAGCGACGAGTGCTTTCTGAGAAATTCGGAAGAACCACACCCAACCGATGGCCCTCAACTGCGAGGAGTTTCAACAGTCCTCCGATACCATTGTTTCAATGTATACCATCCGTACGGAAGCACATCTGCTTGGTTTTCAAGGTTGTGCTGCTGCCCATAAGCCTTTGATCACAAAGTCCAACCGCGCTGATCTTTTAATGTGGTGCAAAGAACACCGAAATTGGACCGTAGATCAGTGGAAACGGGTTCTTTGGAGCGACGAATCTAGGTTTACCCTTTACAGTTCGGATGGCATGGTCTGGGTCTGGCGTCTACCTGGAGAACGTCTCCTTCCACAATGAATTGTGTCATGAGTCAAGTTCAGCAGAGGTGGAATTATCGTCTGGGGGTGTTTCTCCTGGTATGGACTGGGACCTGTCTGAGTCTGTAAAAGTTACTACTTTAGACATTATAAAACTTGCGTGAAATTACTGCCATCCTTAAATGAAACGATTATCGGGTAATGATATCGTTAGAGTTGAAAAACTGATTTCTAGAAGACACGATACCGTTTTGTAGTTGCATTATTTACCGGCCGATACAGAGGTTGTGGTGTCGATAATTAGGAAAGCACTCTTAAGGTGAAAGACCAACTTTGTTCAAGTGGGTCCTAGTAATTTGGAAGCAGCAAAATACCCATGGACTTGGCCTCCCACTCCCATAGTTATCCACTAAGAATTTGGAGGACATTGTGACCCCAAACTTATTTTATGTGCCCCAGTCACCTTTAATGAACAAGGCGGTTCTTAGGCCGGCACGGGTTCCTAACCCTCAACCTATCAGTTACAAGATAGTTAACTTTACAGACTGAGCTACCACGGCTGAGAAAGGCCAGTTTTAAATTCCAATAAAGTTTAATTTATTACGATATTTAAGTTAACAATTATGCATATTTATTTTGATTCTTTATTTTTCTATATTCAATCATGCATTTTAATTTTTTAATTTCTCTTAAACGAATTTCCAATTAATTACCTTTTATTTAAAGTAAACATAAATGAACAAAAGCCTTTTCGTGGAATATAAATATTTATATTATTTTAACCGTTTTTCCATGAACAATAAAACGTTAAAAATTGTAAGGAGTGTTTAAACATTTGCATAATGTAAATAATTTATCTTTTTTTTTTAAATGCAAGCAATGTTCTTTAACACTAATATCTAGATTGAAGATATTAATGGAAAGTAAAAAGACTAAAATAAATAAGCTCTTTCATTTAATTGAACTGGCAGTTCAGATGTTTACTTCCGTTACATACAAAAGGTTAATCTATTTTTAAACTCACTTTAAAGGTTGCTTTTCACAATATTCTTAGAAATAAAGTGGAATTATAAAAAAAAAAAAAAAAAACTAAGAAGTTTAGCTATCATTCTAATTTAATATTCATTTAAATACAAAAGGAAATTGCTTAATGATTTTTATAAGATATTATTTTAAACAGAATTTTATTTAAAAAAACACTAAAAATGTAATATGCATAAAATATAATAATCAATTTCTCTAAAGTAAATTATAACAACAGTAGAGATGAAACTGACTAATTTGCTATTTAATCACTCTATTAAAAATTTAAATATACATATTTATTATATAGTAGTTTAAAAATTTAGTAAAATAATAATTTAACATTTACTCATTATAACACATCCATTATTAACACATTGTGTGGGGGTAAATTTCGCAGCCGAATTCTACCAGCGATTGTTTTGAGAGTAAATTTAGTTATTCAGTTAAATCTCATTATATCGAAAATTATTTAATATTTTAACTAATTTTTCGTATTTCATATTGAAATATATAAATAAATATATAAATAGAAATATATAAATAACAACCATAAGATTTTTGTAAACAAAAATATATTTTTTTAGTGGATAAATTTTATCGTAAATATGAAAAATCGAATAGAAATAGTAGTATATAGTTTTAAGTTTTTCGAATTATGTTATATATAAACATTTTTACATCATAAAAAATGAAAAGAACAGTCATAAAACTAATAATGTTTTACATTGTAGTAATTTTCAAAGCATTTTCCTCTATGAAGAGGTACACGACAAAATTTGCATAGGTATGATATATCACTCCGCACTTTTTTCACAGAATACACACGACATTTTCTTTGCGGCATTTTCTTCTTCTCAGTAGTAACAATTTTCTCTTAAATATGTTTCCTGATATATATTGATAATCTTCTAGGAGGGTCATATTTAGGCTTTTAATCAACCTTCCCATTCTGTGGTTCCGCATCGACTAAGGTAAAAACTAGTTTTTATTTATCTAAAATTTTCCATAATCTATTTAGTAGACAAAAACATTCGAATTCGTTTTCCTGTATATACCGTTAATTTTGTAAACACAAACAAACCATGTTATTACACTAAGTAACTAGTATGTGACCTGCGATCAAGTATCAGTCTTCAGAAAACGTACTAGTACGTGTCCGGTGCTCAAGTATCAATGGTTAGAAAACGTACTAGTGAGTGCCCAGGATACAATGTGTTAAAAATTGCTGAAAATTTGTACATAAATTTAAACAAAATTTTTATACAAATGACTTGAACATGAATTGCTTATCTGATCCAGTAAAGTTGCGACTATCTTTCAATGTTATCTTTAAATGATTACTATCTTAACCATGTACATCATGTTGTTATTGTTTGCTTCAGGTCATTTTGAGGGTTTCAGGTACAATGAAATTACCAATTGTGCTAAAAATTTAAAACTTTCTTCATGTGATTATTATATGAAGTTTTTATCAAGGGACTGTACAGAAAAGTTTTATTTTCACAATTATTTAAAAAGAATGCAAAAAGTGTGATTTAAATAAAAATATATGTACTGAAGATATAATCTAAAGATACTTACTAAAAGATTTAATGAAACATTTTAGTGAAAGAAGTAAAATGGGAAAGGTGATTTAAGTCATTGATATGTATGTATGTATGTATGTAAAATAATAATACTTATTTTTAAATTATATATAAGAAAAAGAACTATTTAATATAAATTGTTTAGTTGAAAACTACAATAAAATATCAAATTTAAATTTAAATATATTTTTAAAATATTTTTACATTCTGAATTTAATATTTAAAACTTCTATCATGTGATTATTATATAAGTTTTTATCAAGGGACTGTAAAGAGGAGTTTTATTCTCATACCTTTAAAAACAATGCAAAAAGTGTGATTTAAATGAAAAGATATGTACTGAAGATATAATCTAAAGAGACTTACTAAAAGATTTAATGAAACATTTTAGTGAAAGAAGTAAAATGGGAAATTCGATTTAAGTCATTGATATGTATGTATGTATGTATGTATATATTAATAGATAATTTATAATTCTGACATTGTCCAGGATAAAAACGTAAATTTTATATTATAAAATAATATAATTTAAGTACAAATGTTACGAGTATTTTGAAAATTTCAACGTTGTAATTAAAAATAAGTTTTTGCTACTTCAAAAAATAATAATATTTATTTTTAAATTATATATAATAAGAAAAAGTACAATGTAATATAATTTAACTAAATATCAAATTCAAATTTAAAACTATGTTTAAAATATTTTTAAATTCTGAATTTAAAATTTAAAATTTCTCTCATGTGATTATTATATAAGTTTTTTATCAAGGGACTGTAAAGAGGAGTTTTATTCTCAAATTCTTTAAAAACAATTTAAAATGTGTGATTTAAATGAAAAGATATGTACTGAAGATATTATCTAAAGATACTTACTAAAAGATTATAATGAAACATTTAATTGAAAGAAGTAAAATGGGAAATTTGATTTAAGTCATTGATATGTATGTATGTATGTATGTATATATAACTAAATAATTTATAATTCTGACATTCTTTAGCATAAAAACATAATTTGTATATTATAAAATAATATGATTTTAGTACAAATATTAAGAGTCTTTTTAAAATTACAATGTTGCAATTAAAACTTAATTTTTGTTACTTCAAAAAATAATAATACTTATTTTTAAATTATATATAAGAAAAAGTACTATTTAATATAAATTGTTTAGTTGAAAACTACAATAAAATATCAAATTTAAATTTAAATCTATGTTTAAAATATTTTTACATTCTGAATTTAAAATAATAAATGACAACAATGAATACATTTGTTATAGAAATAAAGGAATGTTATATAAAATTCAGAGAATGTAGTTTTCTGTAATCTTTGAAAACTGCATTGCTCAACTCATTTTAGAGAAAATAGAGCAATTTACTAAAATTTACAGAGTAATTAACATTATGCATTTAGAAATAGGAAGAAGTAATTTTAGTTATTTTACTTATAGCATGTACTTGAAAAGTAAATGCATAGAGTGTTGTTTAACAAAGACTGAAATATCTACTCAATAAAGAAAATGGATATTACGCAATTGCAGTATAGTATGAAGAGCTTTCAAGGAAAGGGAAAGTGAATACCACTTTCCTTAATGGAACAGATTATCATTTCGTAATAGAGACATAGCATTTTTAAGGATACCTAAAGCCTTCATGCTGATAACAAAATGTACCGTATGTTCATTACATATATTACAAATTACTTTGAATCCTTCAAAAAGTCAAAATCTGTGTTTTGGAAAGTTAAAGTCTACTGTAGAGTTTCAACTAGAACTAGAAAGCTGTAATAAATGCTTTATTTCTTAAATGAGTCAAATGGATTCTGAGAATTACAGGAATTTATTTTCCAATAAAAGCATTTTTACTTTAACAATACGAAGCCTCATTCGAAAACTTCTCTAAAATCTAGGTCAAAAGAAAAAATATCTGATATGAGTGATAAAAATATTATTACTGTAACATTTCCTACATGAGATAAATAGTTGTTGATTTAAAGTTAAGCATCTATGTCATACAGAAGGAATTATTTCTTGTTATGAATCCAGTCACTAACGAATACATTTTAATACTTTAATTAAAATTAATCTTTTAGCCAAATTTTTATGTAATTAGTAATGTGAAGACCCCCCTTTATTTAGAACCGAAATCAGCTGACATGAATTCCTCCTGTTCCGACCGGCTACAATAGCACGATGACAGAGTGTCTGGGATGTTGACAGTTCGGTTGAATAGGTCCCTCACGCTCCTGATCGGTTACGGTAATGACCCCGGAGGATTACCTGGAGAAGCCTCAATCGGTACAGCTAGTGAATGTGAATTCAACTAATAAACTAGCTGTAACCTTAGCTGGAGTTATCAGGTAACTGGAATCGTAAATGACCAGAAAACGGTTGGCGGGACCGTAACTGACTGCCAGGTGTAAAAAGCTTAGAATTTTGCTACTCGGGTCTTTTCGACATTTTTACGGAGG
Organism: Pardosa pseudoannulata; assembly: GCA_032207245.1. NCBI lineage: Eukaryota > Metazoa > Arthropoda > Arachnida > Araneae > Lycosidae > Pardosa > Pardosa pseudoannulata. The sequence goes on from CM063511.1 coordinate 131,684,623, forward strand.
TGCTTTGATCTCGTGGAGGCGTCCACAACTTTTGACCGGAGTCAGTTTCTTATTGATCTCGTTAGGGAGACTCGTAAAGTCCGCTCACATAAGGAACGGCAGGGTCTCGGACACCGACTGGGAGATAGATTGGGTTTGCATTGCATCCTGGAAAGACCTCCCTATTTGTGAGATTATTTAATCATTTTTTGACTGTGATCATCGTGGTAATTTTCTACATTTCGACTTGTTTTGGGAGAATTAGAATCCCTTTGTATATACTGTTTATACCCCGTATTTACTCAATAAAAAATAAAAGTGATTTCCAATTCTATTGTGACTGTGATCCTTCTTCACGCTACTTCTCACTCAAGAACATTGAAGTCGTCACAGTAATAACGGGTCATTAAAGAAATAACATGATATTTAGGTTCTATTTCACAATTTTAGTAAAAAATTTGTTATAATTAGTTTTACTACTAAATAAAACTATTTCTGTTGATAAATGAATAACGTGTATGAATAGAAGTAATTTTCATCACATATCCCGTATTTACTCCAGAAAAAATAAAAGTGATTTCCAATTCTATTGTGACTGTGATCATTCTTCACGCTAATTCTCACTCAAGAACATTGAAAACGTCACAGTAATAACGGATCATTAAAGAAATAACATGATATATAGGTTCTATTTCACAATTTTAGTAAAAAAATACCAAGTTATAATTAGTTTTACTACTAAATAAAGACATTTTCTCTTGATAAATGAATAACGTGTATGAATAGAAGTAATTTTCATCACATATACCGTATTTACTCCAGAAAAAATAAAAGTGATTTCCAATTCTATTGTGACTGTGATCATTCTTCACGCTACTTCTCACTCAAGAACATTAAAGTTGTCACAGTAATAACGGGTCATTAAAAAAATAACATGATATTTAAGTTCTATTTCATAATTTTAGTAAAAAATTCCAAGTTATAATTAGTTTTACTACTAAATAAAGACGTTTTCACTTGATAAATAAATAACGGTTATGAATAGAAGTAATTTTCATCACATATCCCGAATTTCCTCCAGAAAAATAAAAGTGATTTCCAATTCTATTGTGATTATAACCCTTCTTCAAGCTACTTCTCAAGTACATTGAAGTCGTCAAAGTAATAACGGGTCATTAAAGAAATAACGTGATATTTAGGTTCTATTTCACAATTTTAATAAAAAAATTGTTATAATTAGTTTTACTACTAAATAATATATTTTCACTTGATAAATGAATAACGTGTATGAATAGAAGTAATCTTCATCACATATCCCGTATTTACTCCAGAAAAAATAAAAGTGATTTCCAATTATATTGTGACTGTGACCCTTCTTCACGCTACTTCTCACTCAAGAACATTGAAGACATCACAGTAATAACGGGTCATTAAAGAAATAACATGATATTTAGGTTCTATTTCACAATTTTAGTAAAAAATTTGTTATAATTAGTTTTACCACTAAATAAAACATTTTCTGTTGATAAATGAATAACGTGTATGAATAGAAGTAATTTTCATCACATATCCCGTATTTACTCCAGAAAAAATAAAAATGATTTCCAATACTATTGTGACTGTGATCCTTCTTCACCCTACTTCTCACTCAAGAACATTGAAGTCGTCACAGTAATAACGGGTCATTAAAGAAATAACATCGTATTTAGGTTCTATTTCACGATTTTAGTAAAAAATTTGTTATAATTAGTTTTACTACTAAATAAAACATTTTCTGTTAATAAATGAATAACGTGTATGAATAGAAGTAATTTTCATCACATATCCCGTATTTACTCCAGAAAAAATAAAAGTGATTTCCAATTCTATTGTGACTCTGACCCTTCTTCACGCTACTTCTCACTCAAGAATGTTGAAGTCGTCACAGTAATTACGGGTCATTAAAGAAATAACGTGATATTTAGATTCTATTTCACAATTTTAGTAAAAAGTTTGTTATAATTAGTTTTACTACTAAATAAAGACATTTTCTCTTGATAAATGAATAACGTGTATGAATAGAAGTAATTTTCATCACATATCCCGTATTTACTCCAGAAAAAATAAAAGTGATTTCCAGTTCTACTGTGACTGTGATCCTTCTTCATGCTACTTCTCACTCTAGAACATTGAAGTCGTCACAGTAATAACGGGCTATTAAAGAAATAACATCGTATCTAGGTTCTATTTCACAATTTTAGTAAAAAATTTGTTATAATTAGTTTTACTACTAAATAAAACATTTTCTGTTGATAAATGAATAACGTGTATGAATAGAAGTAATTTTCATCACATATCTCATATTTACTCCAGACGAAAGTGATTCCCAATTGTATTGTGTCTGTGATCCTTCTTCACGCTACTTCTCACTCAAGAATGTTGAAGTCGTCACAGTAATAACTGGTCATTAAAGAAATAACGTGATATTTAGGTTCTATTTCACAATTTTAATAAAAAAATTTGTTATAATTAGTTTTACTACTAAATAATACATTTTCTCTTGATAAATGAATAACGTGTATGAATAGAAGTAATTTTCATCACATATTCCCTATTTACTCCAGAAAAAATAAAAGTGATTTCCAATTCTATTGTGACTCTGACCCTTCTTCACGCTACTTCTCGCTCAAGAACGTTGAAGTCGTCACAGTAATTACGGGTCATTAAAGAAATAACGTGATATTTAGATTCTATTTCACAATTTTAATAAAAAATTTCAGTTATAATTAGTTTTACTACTAAATAAAGACATTTTCTCTTGATAAATGAATAACATGTATGAATAGAAGTAATTTTCATCACATATCCCGTATTTACTCCAGAAAAAATAAAAGTGATTTTCAATTCTATTGTGACTGTGATCCTTCTTCATGCTACTTCTCACTAAAGAACATTGAAGTCGTTACAGTAATAACGGTCATTAAAGAAATAACATGATATTTAGGTTCAATTTCACAATTTTAGTAAAAAATTTGTTATAATTAGTTTTACTACTAAATAAAACATTTTCTGTTGATAAATGAATAACGTGTATGAATAGAAGTAATTTTCATCACATATCTCATATTTACTCCAGACGAAAGTGATTCCCAATTGTATTGTGTCTGTGATCCTTCTTCACGCTACTTCTCACTCAAGAATGTTGAAGTCGTCACAGTAATAACTGGTCATTAAAGAAATAACGTGATATTTAGGTTCTATTTCACAATTTTAATAAAAAAATTTGTTATAATTAGTTTTACTACTAAATAATACATTTTCTCTTGATAAATGAAACGGTGTATGAATAGAAGTAATTTTCATCACATATTCCCTATTTACTCCAGAAAAAATAAAAGTGATTTCCAATTCTATTGTGACTCTGACCCTTCTTCACGCTACTTCTCGCTCAAGAACGTTGAAGTCGTCACAGTAATAACGGATCATTAAAGAAATAACGTGATATTTAGATTCTATTTCACAATTTTAATAAAAAATTTCAGTTATAATTACTTTTACTACTAAATAAAGACATTTTCTCTTGATAAATGAAAAACGTGTATGAAAACAAGTAATTTTCATCACATATCCCGTATTTACTCCAGAAAAAAAAATAGTGATTTCCAATTTATATTGTGACTGTGACCCTTCTACACGCTACTTCTCACTCAAGAACATTGAAGACATCACAGTAATAACGGTCATTAAAAAAAAATATCATGATATTTAGGTTCTATTTCAACATTCAGTTATAATTACTTTTACTACTAAATAAAGACATTTTCTCTTGATAAATGAAAAACGTGTATGAAAACAAGTAATTTTCATCTATCATAAAATCCAAAATATGTTTCAAGATATTTCTTTTTTTTTATTTCCACTCCCAGTATCTATAGTTCTACATATAAACCTTTTATTTAAAGATACAAACTAGAATTACAAAGTTTAATATTAAAAGTCTCCTTTATTCTAACAACCAGTCGTTTTACTAGAGTTAAGAGATAAAAATTGTAACAAAGAACACTTAATATATTAAACTTAAAAGATAGAAATAGAATAAGAGAGAATAGTTAGAACTTTTATTTAGTATCAAAATATCTTTGCGCAATCATTCACTAGCCATTTTAAATGTGATAAAATTGATTCTATACAGATTCTGATACTCAGAGATGTTCAAAGATATAAAATGAAATAATTTTGGAGCGAAAGAAAAAAAAGACTACATTTGTTCTTCACATTTCATTGCAGAACGTTTATAAAGTATTTTACTCTTTTAAAAGCCATGGAAAATCTTATAAAAGAAAAGAAAATAGCATTATTTATTGATTGCCAATATAAATAGGTAAAAGAGTGTGTTGTGTATGTTTTTACTACAATTACATGTATATAAGACATGAAAAATTTTATTAAACAAAACATGATGGTAATATTCTTTAATCGCTAGTACAAATAGGCAAATAGAGTCACTTATGATTTAACTGCAATTACATGTATAAGAATAAGTTATTTTGATCTAACTTTAAATCGAAATAAGAATTTCAAGTTATTTCTTTCTTCAAACATTTTTGCACTTAGCAGTTATAGTTCTACATATAAATCTGCTATTTGAAGATACAAACTGGAATTCCAAAGTTAAATGTTAAAAGTCTCCTTTATTCTGACAACTAGTCGTTTTACTAGAGCGAAGACATGAAAGTTGTAACAAAGAACACTTAATATTTTTAACTGAAATTTATACCATTAAAGATAGAAATAGAATAAGGAAGAATAGTTAGAACTTTTATTTAGTATCAAAATCTCTTTGTGAAATCATTCATTAGCTATTTTAAATGTGATAAAATTGATTCCATACAGATTCTGATACTCAAATATGTTCAAAGATATAAAATGAAATAATTTCGGAACGAAAGAAAGAAAATAGACTACATTTGTTCTTCACATTTCATTGCAGAACGTTTATAAAGTATTGGATTCTTTTAAAAGCCATGGAAAATTTTATTAAACAAAACAAAATGGTAATATTTTTTAATCGTCAGTAAAAATAGGCAAAGAGAGTTACGCATGCTCTAACTGCAATTACATATATAAGAATAAGTTCATTTGATCTAATTTTAAATCGAAATTCGTATTTCAGGTTGCTTCTTTTTTCAAACATTTTTGCACCCAGCAGTTATAGTTCTACATATAAATCTGCTATTTGAAGTTACAAACTGGAATTTCAAAGTTTAATATTAAAAGTCTCCTTTATTCTGACAACTAGTTGTTTTACTAGAGCCAAGACATAAAAATTGTAACAAAGAACACTTAATATTTTTAACTGAAATTTATACCATTAAAGATAGAAATAGAATAAGGAAGAACAGTTAGAACTTTTATTTAGTATCAAAATCTCTTTGTGCAATTATTCACTGGCCATTTTAAATGTGATAAAATTGATTCTATACAGATTATGATTCTCAGAGATGTTCAAAGATATAAAATGAAATAATTTTGGAGCGAAAGAAAAAAAAGACTACATTTGTTCTTCACATTTCATTGCAGCACGTTTATAAAGTATTGGATTGTTTTAAAAGCCATGGAAATAAAAGAAAATAGAAATATTTATTAATTTTCAGTATAAATAGGTAAAAGAGTGTGTTCTGTATGCTTTAACTACAATTACATGTATATAAGCCATGGAAAATTTTATTTAACAAAACATAATGGTAATATTTTTTAATCGCCAGTAAAAATAGGCAAAGAGAGTCAAGTATGATTTAACTGCAATTACATGTATAAGAATAAGTTGTTTTGATCTAACTTTAAATCGGAATAATTACTTCAGGTTATTTCTTTTTCAAACCTTTTTTGCATCCAGCAGTTATAGTTCTACATATAAATCTGCTATCTGAAGTTGCAAACTGGAATTTCAAAGTTCAATATTAAAAGTCTCCTTTATTCTGACAACTAATCGTTTTACTAGAACCAAGACATGAAAATTGTAACAAAGAACACTTAATATATTTCACTGAAATTTATACCATCTACACCTTAAAAGATAGAAATAGAATAAGGGAGAGTAGTTAGAAGTTTTATTTAGTATTAAAATCTCTTTGTGAAATCATTCAATAGCCATTTTAGATGTGATAAAATTTATTCTATACAGATTCTGATACTCAGAAATTTTCGAAGATATAAAGTGAAATAATTTTGGAAAGAAAGAAAAGAAAAGTCTACATTTGCTCTTCACATTTCATTGCAAAACGTTTATAAAGTATTGGATTCTTTTAACAGCCATGGAAAATTTTATTAAACAAAACAAAATAACAATATTTATTAATTGTTTGAATAAATAGGTAGGTAAAAGTGTGTGTTAAGTATTTTCTAACTATATAAGCCATAGAAAGTTTTATTAAGCAAAACGAAATGGTAATATTTTTTAATCGTCAGTAAAAATAGGCAGAGTTAATTATGCTTTAACTGCAGTTACATGTATAAGAATAAGTTGTTTTGATCTAACTTTAAATCAAAATCTGTATTTCAGGTTATTTCTTTTTTTCAAACCTTTTTGCACCCAGCAGTTGTAGTTCTACATATAAATCTGCTATTTGAAGTTACAAACTGGAATTTTAATGTTTAATATTAAAAGTCTCCTTTATTCTGACAACTAGTCGTTTTACTAGAGCCAAGACATAAAAATTGTAACAAAGAACACTTAATATTTTTAACTGAAATTTATACCATTAAAGATAGAAATAGAATAAGGAAGAATAGTTAGAACTTTTATTTAGTATAAAATCTCTTAGTGAAATCATTCACTAGCCATTTTAAATGTGATAAAATTGATTCTATACAGCTTCTGATACTCAGAGCTGTTCAAAGATATAAAATGAAGTAATTTCGAAATTAAATAAAAAATGGCTTCATTTGTTCTTCACATTTCATTGCAGCACGTTTATAAAGTGTTGAATTGTTTTGAAAGCCATGGAAAATCTTATAAAAGAAAACAAAATTGCATTATTTATTAATTGCCAGTATAAATAGGTAAAAAAATGTGTTAAGTATGTTTTAACTTCACGTTCATGTATATAAGTCATAGAAAATTGTATTAAACAAAACAAAAAGGTAATATTTTTTAATCGTCAGTAAAAATAGGCAAAGAGAGTTACATATACTTTAACTGCAATTACATGTATAAGAATAAGTTGTTTTGATCTAACTTTAAATCGAAATTCGTATTTCAGGTTAATTCTTTTTTCAAACATTTTTGCACCCGGCAGTTATATTTCTACATATAAATCTGCTACTTAAAGTTACAAACTTGAAATCCAAAGTTAAATATTAAAAGTTTCCTTTGTGCTGACAGTCAGTCGTTTCATCAGAGCCGAGAAAGGAGAATTCTAAGGAAGAACACAAAATGTTTTTAACTGAAACTTATACCGTCTGCTCCGCAAAAGATATTTGAGGGAGAATAGTTAGAAGATTTATTTAGCATCAAAATATCTCTGCAAAATCCTTCAATAGGCATTATAAATATTGTATATTTAATTCTATAGAGATTCTGATACTCAGATATGTTCAGAAACGATGAATGAAACAATTTCAGAGCGAAGAAGAGTACATCTGTTCTTCACTTTTCAGTGCGGCACTATTATTATAATGTGTTGCTCTAATAGCCATGACAGTTTTATTAAATAAAATAGAAAAAGGTAAAATTTAATAATCGTTACTATAAATTTTCAAAGAGTGTGCTACGCATATTGAAACTGCACCTACATCATGTAAAAATTCTAAAGAAATCCCTGATCACATGTGATTTCTAATTAATTTGTGTTCATACTGAGCAATTTATAATGATAAGTTTGGATATTTAGTTTGTTTTTAATATTTTTTATTTTACTAATCTATCATACAGTTTAAATAAAATGGCAAACTATATATGACAGTTTCAAGAAGATATATTTTTAGTTAATTCCAAGAGTATGGACTAATCATTACATTTCGTAATTCACCGTTGAACATGTTCGTAAGACTCGACTATGCCATTATAGAGATATTGCTTCCGGAAAAAATGATTTTATTTTTTGGATAGGAAAATATATGGTACCTTGCCCAGAGCTATTGTTTCCGCCTTGGGACTGGACATGATTTTCTTCAGGCCATCTTACAAAGTCGGTCTTGCTGATTCACCGAACTGTGTTCTTTGTGCTTCAGCCCCAATGCATGGATATCACCTGTCTTCTTGTCCTGCCCTACAGGATGTTATTTCTTCGTGTTCCTTTTCTACTCTCCCATCTAATGGGGCAATTTCTTGTCTGTATTGGACTGCAAGGCGTCGTATGCTCGAAAGAGTTCAGACGGGGGTAATATTAAAAAAAGTTCGTCATTGAGGATTAAAGTGCTTTCGGAATTTTGTTCCGAAATTTTGGTCTGGAATTTTGGTCTGAAATTGCTTCCGGAAAAAATGGTCTTCTTTTTTGGATAGGCAAATATGTGGTACCTTGCCCAGAGCTATTGGTGTGGCCTGTTTCCGCCTTGAGACTGGACATGATTTTCTTCAGGCCCATCTGTACAAAGTTGGTCTTGCTGATTCACCGAACTGTGTTCTTTGTGCTTCAGCCCCAATGCATGGATATCACCTGTGTTCTTGTCCTGCTCTACAGGATGTTATTTCTTCGTGTTACTTTTCTACTCTCCTATCTAATGGGGGCAATTTCTTGTCTGTATTGGACTGTAAGGCTTCGTATTCTCGAAAGAGTTCAGACAGGCGTTATATTAAAAAAAAAGTTCGTAATTGAGGATTAAAGTGCTTCCGGAATTTTGTTCCGAAATTGCTTCCGGAAAAAATAGTCTTCTTTTTTGGACAGGCAAATATGTGGTACCTTGCCCAGAGCTATTGGTGTGGCCTGTTTCAGCCTTGAGACTGGACATGATTTTATTCAGACCCATCTGTACAAAGTTGGTCTTGCTGATTCACCGAACTGTGTTCTTTGTGCTTCAGTCCCAATGCATGGATATCACCTGTCTTCTTGTCCTGCCCTACAGAATGTTATTACTTCGTGTTCCTTTTCTGCTCTACCATCTAATGGGGCAATTGGATTGTATTGGACTGCAAGGCGTCGTATTCTCGAAAGAGTTCAGACGGGGGTAATATTAAAAAAAAGATCCTAATTGAGGATTAAAGTGTTTTTAAGAAAATCCTTCTAACTTTCAAGCCTTTTTGTCAAATTTCAGGTTTATATGTGTATTTTCCATTATGAAAGCTATTTTGCAATTTTAAAGGTTAGAACTAAACTAATCTAATCTTAACTAAAATGATATGCTAATAAACTATCTCATGCAGTTTTGCTTTATGAAATCTAAAATAAATTAAATAATCTAATTTTAAATTTGATAACAATGAAAAAAAAATTCAACCCATCCACTAACCGACCTCCCCACCCTTTCTCCTTTCAAAGAAGTTATCTTTTTGTGAATTCCAGGAGGAATTTGTCTACCTTTCAAGGCTACGTTTAAAAGGTGTCAGGCTACATTTATATTATTTTCTCCGCAACATAAAGGGATTCCCTGACACAAAATTACATTTCTTGAATTATAATTGCTTTGTTATGATTTTTTTCAAAGATTTGTTTATTCAAGTATTATATATATATATATATATATATATAATATATATATATATATATTATATATATAAATATATATATATATATATATATATATATATATATATATATATATATATATATATATATATATATATATATATATATATATGTATATATATATATACAGAAAAATGTACACACTTTTAAAATCTAAATTTTCTAAAATTAAATTCAAAATTTAAATACAATTTATATTGCTATAACTCAGAAATGAAGAGCTATTTTATTATTTAAATTTTTTTTTATTTTTATTTAAAGGAAAGATAAATTAATTTTACTTTGGGATTTTTTAAAATAAAAATCATAAGTTCTTTAATAATTCGTAAAAAAATGAACTTAGGTCATTACCTTACGTAATGACCAGTGTAAAAAATAAAAATTCTGTACAGTGATAAAATATTAGATTTTTGTAAATATTTTTGTAAACAATTTTCATATTTCATCGGGTATAATATTCTTTTGAAATTCGGGTATATTATTCTTTTAAAGGGATATTATTCTTTTAAAATTCTTGTATATTATTCTTTTAAAGGGATTCCCTGACACAAAACTATATTTCTTCAATTATAATTGCTGTATTATGATTTTTTTCAAATATTTGTTTATTCAAGTATTATATATACAGAAAAGTGTACACGTTTTTCAAATCTAAGTTTTCAAAAATTAACTGCAAAATTTAAATACAATTTATATTGCTATAACTCATAAATGAAGAGCTATTTTATAATTTAATTTTTTTTATTTTTATATGAAGGAAAGATAAATTAATTTTACTTTAGGATTTTTTAAAATAAAAATCATAAATTCTTTAATAATTCGTAAAAAAATGAACTTAGGTCATTACCTTACGTAATGACCAGTGTACAAAAATAAAAATTCTGTACAGTGATAAACCATTAGATTTTTGTAAATATTTTTGTAAATAATTTTCATATTTCATCGGGTAAATTATTCTTTTGAAATTCGGGTAAATTATTCTTTTAAAGGGATATTATTCTTTTAAAATTCTTGTATATTATTCTTTTAAAGGGATTCCCTGACACAAAACTATATTTCTTCAATTATAATTGCTTTGTTATGATTTTTTATAGGTTTGTTTATTCAAGTATTACATATACAGAAAAATGTACACATTTTTCAATTATAAATTTTCAAAAATTAGCTTCAAAATTTAAATATAATTTATATTGATATAACTCAGAAATGAAGAGTTATTTTATAATTTAAATTTTTTTTTATTTTTATATAAAGGAAAGATAAATTAATTTTACTTTAGGATTTTTTAAAATAAAAATCATAAATTCTTTAATAATTCGTAAAAAAATGAACTTAGGTCATTACCTTACGTAATGTCCAGTGTACAAAAATAAAAATTCTGTACAGTGATAAACCACTAGATTTTCGTAAATATTTTCGTAACCAATTTTCATATTTCACCGGGTATATTATTCTTTTAAAGGGATATTATTCTTTTAAAATTCTTGTATATTATTCTTTTAAAGGGATTCCCTGACACAAAACTATATTTCTTCAATTATAATTGCTTTGTTAGGATTTTTTTAAAGGTTTGTTTATTCAAGTATTATATATACAGAAAAATGTACACATTTTTCAATTCTAAATTTTCAAAAATTAACTTCAAAATTTAAAAACAAAATATGTTTGATATAACTCAGAAATGAAGAGCTGTTTTATAATTTAATTTTTTTTATTTTTATATAGAGGAAAAATAAATTAATTTTACTTTGAGATTTTTAAAAATAAAAATCACAAATTCTATGATAGTTCGTAAAAAAATGAACTTAGGTCATTACCTTACGTAATGACCAGTGTACAAAAATAAAAATTTTGTACAGGGATAAACCACTAGATTTTAGTAAATATTTTTGTAAACAATTTTCGTATTTCATCGGATATATTATTCTTTAGAAAAGTAATCTAAGACATACTGTAAGGAAAATTGCTGAATACCTTTTTCGTTTTCCATCGTTAGTAATAATTGACATTTCACTAAAATAATTATTTTTACTGTTTTTCCCAATTGTGCATTACTGGATGTAAAATGCCACTTTAATTATTAAAGTTTTCTAAGCATTTTTATCTTTTAATTTGTTAAATAAGATTTATATCAAACTAACATTTCTTTGTTAATCATAAAATTCTAAAAATAACGATTAATAAACTGTTCATATTCCATTTAGCATATTTATTTATCATGACTTTTTCTTTTATTTCCTCTTTATGTAAACTTTTTCCAGTGAGTCATAATTCTATAACAAAAATGATTAAGCATATAAAATTTTCATCTTTACGGAAACAAAAAATTCCGAGTATTAATGCAAGCAAAAGTTTTATGTTTGCAATTATAATTTCAAACCTAAAATTTCATTAAAATAAACGAGTTTTCAAACATTATTTATCTTTCCAACTATTTACTTTTTGATTAAAACAAACGAGAAAAATGAAATGAGTTTTTAAAACTTATTTACCTTTGATGTTCGAAAAAGAATCTTGCAGTAAATAATTTAAATATTAAGGAACATGTAGCATTCTTTAAAAGTTATTTCTAAAAGTAAGTTTAAAAAGAACTCTATCAAGAGTATAAAATGTATACGAAATGTTAGCTTCCAATTTATCAGAAAATTGTGGTTTTAAATTAAAATCTAGTATTTCATCAGAAGGAATTTCTTTCTGAATTGGGTTCTAAGGACAACGGTATAAAAATATAATGAGACCCATAGCTATGAAAATATTAAAATGTGAGCCAAACTTTTTTTTTATTCGAGTACTTATAATCAGTAAAATCGAGAAAACCGAAAACGTTTTGTTGCCAAGCAAGATAGTAATTAAGTTATTGTAGATTTAGAATTAGAATAAATATATCAGGATTTTAATTTTCTATATCTATGACTAAGTAATCATTTATATTTTAAATAAAAAACACAACTTTATCTTTCAACTACTAATATATATATATATATATATATATTATATATATATATATATATATATATATATATATATATATATATATATATATATATATATATATATATATATATATATATATATATATATATATATATATATATATATATATATATATATATATATATATATATATATATATATACATATATATATATATATATATATATATACATATATATATATATACATATATATATATATATATATATATATATATATATATATATATATATACATATATATATATATATATATATATATATATATATATATATATATATATATATATATATATATATATATATATATATATATATATATATATATATATATATATATATATATATATATATATATATATATATATATATATATATATATATATATATATATATATATATATATATATATATATATATATACACAGCTACTATCTTATCAATATAAATATTTATGTCTCAATATGTAATCCATATATACGGATAATTGTCTAACCCCACTTAAAAAGCAAAATAACTATCTATCTCTGAATTTCTAATCTATATACACTACTGCTACCTAAACCTTTTGTATAAACAGCATAACTATTTATCTCAAAACTATTAATTTCTATGCATAGCGAATTATCTACTCAATTTAATAAACAATAAGTCTATTTACCGTTGAACTACTAATATATACACATAGCTATATAATCTAATCACATGTAATAAACAACATAACTAGTTATCTCTCAATTTCTAATCTATATACACTACTAATATCTAACCCTTTTGTATAAACAGCATAACTATTTATCTCTTAACTATTAATTTCTATGCATAGATACTTATCTACTCCATTTAATATACAATAAGGCTATTTATCTCTGAACTACTAATCTATACACATAGCTATATAATCTAGTCACATGTAATAAACAACATAACTATTTATAGCCCAACTACTACACAGACAATTATCTAACCCCATTTATAATAAATAACTATACTACTTACCTCTCAACTACTAATCTATATATACAGTCAATCATCTAGCCCCATTTAATAAATAACATATCTATTTATCTCCCAACTACTAATCTAAATGCATAACCTTATTTAATAAAAACGATAATTAATTATCTCTCAACTACTAATTTATATACGCAGCCCAATCTAACTTCATTTAATAAACAACATAGCTCTTTATCTCTCAACTATTAATCTATATCCAACTACTCTCTAACCACATTTCATAAACAAAATAATAATTTAAAAAGCAACATAACTTTTTATCTCCCAAATACTAATCTATATGAATAACCTTATGTAATAAAAATTATAACTACTTATGTCTCAACTACTGATCTATATACGCAGCTCAATATAACCTCATTTAATAAACAACATAGCTCTTTATCTCTCAACTATTAATTTGTATACACAACTACTCTCTAACCCAATTTGATAAACAAAATAATAATTTAATAAGCAGCATAACTTTTTATCTCCAACTACTAATCTATATGCTTAACCTTATTTAATAAAAATTGTAGCTATTTATCTGTTAACTACCAATCTATATACACAGCAACTATCTAACCCCGTTTTATAAACACCATAACAATTTATCTATCAATTATTAATTTCTATGCATAGCTAATTACCTACTCCATTTAATAAACAATAAGTCTATTTATCTCTGAACTACTAATCTATACACACAGATACTATCTAACCCCATTAAAAAGAAACTTAACTATTTATCTCTCAAATAATAATCTATAAACACAACTCAGTCTAACCTGATTTAATAAACAACATAGCTCTTTATCTCTCAACTATTAATCTATATACACAACCACTTTCTAACCCAATTTAATAAACAATATAATAATTTAATAAACAACATAACTCTTTATCTCCCAACTACTAATCTATATGCATAACCTTATTTAATAAAAATGATAACTATTTATCTCTCAACTACTAATCTATATACTGTTGAAGCATAATAAAAAGCCGAAGATCGCAAACACCTTTTATTGAAAACACCAAAATGATCAAGAAATACGAGGTACATTGGGCTTTTATAGTTTTAAGAAGATCCTGCTCCCAGCCAATCAAATTTCTGGCACAAACAAAACTAATTAAACACAGCCAATCAAAACACAACAGGATCGACTAAAAAAAAACATCGAACGTCCAAGAAAGCTATTATTTAAATACATCAATAATCGGTAAAGTCAAGTTTGAGTGTGATTATATATTTCACCATATACACAGCTCAATCTAATCTCATTTAATAAACAATATAGCTCTTAGTCTCTCAAATATTAATATATATACACAACTACTCTCAAACCACATTTGATAAACAAAATAATAATTTAATAAACAACATAACTTTTTATCTCCCAACTACTAATCTATATGCATAACCTTATTTAATAAAAATTATAACTATTTATCTCTCAACTACTAATCTATATACGCAGCTCAATATAACCTCATTTAATAAACAATATTGCTCTTTATCTCTCAACTATTAGTCTATGTACACAACTACTCTCTAACACAATTTGAAAAACAAAATAATAATTTAATAACCAACATAACATTTTATCTCCCAACTACTAATCTATGTGCATAACCTTATTTAATAAAAATGATAACTATTTATCTCTCAACTACTAATCTATAAACGCAGCTCAATCTAACCTCATTTAATAAACAACATAGCTCTTTATCTCTCAACTATTAATCTATATACACAACTACTCTCTAACCACATTTGACAAACAAAATAATAATTTAATAAACAACATAACTGTTTATCTCCCAACTACTAATCTATATGCATCACCTTATTTAATAAAAATGATAACTATTTATCTCTCAACTACTAATATATATGCACAGTTATTATTTAACCCATAAAATACTAAACTTTTTAATAATAAAAAATATATCTTTGTGATATATAAAACGGCATAACTATCGAATTTTTCAATATCCTGTCTCGTAAGAACTTTGTAATGTTTTTCCAAAGTCTAGCATTCACTGACGGAACGTACCCTAACAATTCATAAAACTTTTTAGAAGTGCTACAACGTGGTAAGAAAATAGAAAAAATATTGTAAAAATATGCGCGTAAACGGAGAAAAATGGGAAAGTTTCTGTTTTCAAACCCCCGAGCTGTTGATTTGCATATCTGGTGTATTTTTTTCTTAAGAAAAGAAAGCTGTAAACAGAAGACGCATAAAATTGGAAAAAAAATTTTATTGTTTTTCAGTCGAGTATGTATTTGCTTTTCTGTTTTATTTTAAAACTATTCCATATCAGATTAGCCACAATAGAGAAATACAGATTTTTTTTTTTAACAGAACTAGACGTAAAAATATAAAAGCTTTCATTTTAGAAAAAAAATTTTTTCAACATTGCTTTATTTAGTAGAATGGTATCTTTTTTTAAAACAATAAACTCATACATTTACTTTAGAGCGGAAAATATTCTTTAGAATTCATGTTATAGTTTTGTAATCTGTATGTAAACTTTCATTTTAACAATAATTATAATGTTTATTATAAAGAAAAATTTTAGAGTGAATTTTTGAGTTTAAATATTGAATCATAAACTATAAGAGAAATATAAATTATTTGTATAAATTTTTTGAAACGACTTGATAGAAGAAATTATTTTTACTTCCTATACATTTGATACTGTATGAATAAAATTTCTTTAAAATGCAAATATATTTAATAAATTTTAGTTATAGGATGAATAATGTAGTTATTAATATTATATCAATTGTAGAAATATTAAATTGAAGTGAAATAAAAAAAAAATATTTTTATGTAAAACGTCGCTTTCTTTCAAAATTTCTTTTTTTACTTCTAATAATTTTTCATTTTTTATCTATTTTAAATATTTTTTCAATTTCTAATAAATTTTCTTTTTTTTATTTTTACTTTTTTATTTTCCAGTTTTTTTAATTTTTTAATTTTGTTATTCATTTTATATTTTCCCTTCTATCTTCATTAGAATCTTTTTGTTTCTGAAGAAATTTTTTTCTACTTTCTTTTTTTGTTTTTTTTTTTTTTTTTTTTAGTTATTTTTATTTTTTTTTCTTTTTTCTGTTTCTGACGAGAAATGTGGGACTTTATACCAACTTTAAGTGGTTTGTTGCTGTACTCTTAACTTAGATGGATATAATATCTAGAACTACTGCTTAAAGCCTATTTGGAACAGCTCTGCACGTCCAAGATCAATAAGGGATATGAAACCATGGATAGATTTGGATTGGTTTGGAGAACTACAATTTACTGTTTTGCTCATGAGCGCTAATGTGACCGAGATCTACTGTTTAAAGCCGCATCCGAACTTTTACGAACATACATTCCAGCAGAGGGATACAAATCAGAGAACTCCGGTACCTAAGATCAGCTCTACCATTCAGCCATCCTTCAGCTTAAAACCATAGGGTAAAGAGCTGCACGAAGAGTAGCACTGTACCTTGTTCTGCAGGGTGAAGGCCAAATGGGAACGAATGAGTTGAATGAACTTTACGTCTTTAAGCGTATAGAAAAATATACCACATAAAGGAGTTAGGGCATTTCGAATAATTTAAATAGTTAAAACTAATTTGCAATGTGAGTAATTAGATTTGTGATCTTTAAAGTGAAGTAATTTTTATCTCAAAGTAACACTGTTTTTAGTTTGAGGTGTAGGCAATCTTTCTTGAACGTAATTGGTAGACATAATACCTAATTAAAGCAGTTTACTTTTGCACTCTCAACTTGAGCCCATTCAGATTCTTTTAAACATTTACTTTCGCTTGCTTTTAAGCTCAACGGTATATGTTTTTGCTACAGAAGATTTACTGATACCTGAACGTACTGCCTGAAGTCGATTATGAACAGCTTGGAACATGTACTCCAGCAGTGGGACTCTATATCATGCACTCCGGCATCAAAACCCTTATTCTATTGCTACTTTGTAAAAAACAATAGAAAGTGAGTCTCATTGATCATTTTTGCTAATTTGAATTTTATTAATCATTTATAATATTTTGTAAACAGCAACATAAAGTGAACTTCAGTAATCATTTTTGCTATTTTGTAAACAACAACACCAAGTGAATTTCAGTAATCAATTTTGCTATTTTGTTAACAACAACACAAAGTGAATTTCGGTAATCAATTTTGCTATTTTGTTAACAACAACACAAAGTGAATTTCAGTAATCAATTTTGCTATTTTGTTAACAACAACACAAAATGAATTTCAGTGATCAATTTTGCTATTTTGTTAACAACAACACAAAGTGAGTTTCGGCAGATCGAGGACTGAAGGGGCATAACAAGATCGAATTGAAACAAGTGTTTCAACCGATGTCTATGTCTTTAAAACATATACAAAATACAAGAGATTTATGAATTTATGGGACGGATTATCCGATAATTTAAATATTGAAGATATACTTGGCATGCGAACAATTTGTGTTGCTATCCTTAAAGTAGAACTAAATAATATTTAACTCAAAGTAATTCAATCTAAGATGTACATGAGTTTTCTGCCAGAGATATTTTAAAATTAAAGATCTTTAATTAAATTAAAGTAAAATTTCATTATAATGTCTTCTTTTAATGAAATTCATTTCTTAAAACAAACTAAAGGAATATTTCTTTTGCTTTCGAGTCCCTCTTTCACTGAAATTTTCTTTATTATTTTAAGATAAAAATAGGGATTGTGATAAGGCGGTTCCCGATACGTATTATGGCATTTCAAGTTATTTAAATAATAATAACTGATTTCGCATACGAGTAATTTCATTGACCATGTTTATCGCGGAAAACATACATTATTCTGTAACTCAAAGAATCAATGTAGGTAGACTATTAGTACTACGTTTATAATTTGCCTGAGATATTCCATTTTTTATTCGTAAGAGTCTTGAATTGTTTTATGGGAAATTTTGTTTTTTTCTTTAAAAAATATAAAAAACTTTTTTATGCAGAATATCTATTCTACACTAATTTAAATCTCCCTTTTTCCAGAAATCAAAGGACGTAGATGAGTGTCGATCCCCAGAATATATCTATAGCATTTCGAATGTTGGAAACGGATTTGATAGAAGTGTTTTGCGTTCATACATTAGTAGTGGAAATAATTAACATGCTGTTCAAGAATGTACTGTATGTTGACTATTACCGTGAAGTATATTTTCTTTTTGCTAAAGAATATTTTTTATTATTGTAAATATTTAATTGATCTAACAACAATCTCATTATTGTCTTTCAACAATCTAATTAGAAATCCTTTTTCCCCAGTAGATCTTTTTTCACTATTATTTATCACATTTTAAGGAATTTAAATTTAAAGATTAGAGAGCTAAATCCAAAAACGGATTTAAGGATTTCAAATTAATTTAAATTGTGAAAATTGATTTGGCATGTGACTAATTTGATATAACATATTTCTTTCGGACCAAGTTACTCTGTAACGCAATAAACCCATGTAAGTAGATGATAGTTTTGTTTAGGATCTGTTTGCGAAGTATATTTTATAAGAAAGAATCTCAAAAATTACCTTCGTAAATAAAAAGGAAAAAAAAATTCTAAAAGGGATTATTCTTATCCACTATACATATCCTCATATCTGCACCAATTCCTACTAAATTTAATACATTTCTGCATAGCATTTGTAGGGAACATCATAGTCAATTCAACTCAAGTTCGACTCAATTTTGAGCATTTTCAGAAATAGCGATTAGAGTAAATCAACTTGATTTCTACGGCTAATTTTAGTTTGAAGGTAAAATGTAATTTCTTTTGAATTTTTCATTTATTTGTAACTAATACTCCCAGGTTTAAAAAAATCGACTGAAAAATGTTTATTTATTTATGTTTCATTCTATTATTAGATCGTTAATTTGACTTCAATAAATGACTGTTTTTTTAATTTTTGGCATCATTCGTTTGTTGCTAATCAAAAATTATATTTATTAATTTAAAAAAATGAAAGAACCATTTTTAAGTAGAATATCTTTTTTATTCGAAATTAAATCCCACTTTTTAAGAATATATATAGAGTGGATGTGATGTTGATCACCGGAACAAATTTACAGCATTTCAAATCATTAAAATGTTTGAATGGATGTAGATTTGAAACATTTACGTTCCTGTGCAGATTTTTCTATGTTCTTTTTACTTATTCAATATATATACTCTTATTTAATCGCATTTAATCCTATTTATTCATACTTTAATCTCATTAATTCGCCATTAATCTCATCTTAATAGCAATTATTCATTTATTATCAATATATATTATATTTTAAATTATTTAGTTAATCCAAATATTAAGTTATTATTATTATTACTACTTTTTATCATTTCTGTATCTGGCATCTTAATATTTGCGCTATTTAATGGAGAACTTCTCCCTCTCATAATGTTTTCTAATACTAACTGGAGATATGTCCAGGGACTCTAACAACTACCTTTCAATGGAGAACGGCGGAATAGGTTTGACACAAGTAATCTGAGTTAACATCTTTGTCTTAAAACTAATTGCTATCCTCCTCAGTGAACTACGCTATGTAAACTATAATCGTGACGTACATTTTCTTTCTGCTAAATAATTTATTTTTATGATCATAAATATTTAATTAATCTAACAATAATCCCATTATTTTCTTTAATCAAACTAATGGGAAGTCATTTTTTAAACAATTTATCTGTTTTTACGATTATGTCTTTCAATTTAAGGAATTGAAATGGACAGATTAGAGTTTCAAATCCTAAAAAGGATTTAAGAAATTTCAATTTATGTAAATGGTGAAAATTGATTTGGCATGAGAGTAATTTGATTTAACATATTTAACGCGGGATAAATTACTCTTTAACTGAAGGAATTATTATTGGTAGATCATAGTTACGTTTATGATCTATTGAGAAGTTTATTTTATAAGCAATAATCTTAAATTTAAATAATTATAAAAGGGAAGAAAATATTTTTGGCGTCATTCATTGGCATCCTTCGTCATTTTGGCATCATTCGTTCATTGCCAATCAGACATTTTAGTTCTTAACTTTAAAAAATGATTGGAACGTTTTTAAACAGAATATCTCTTTTACACGAATTTAAACAACATTTTTTAAAGAATATATAAGAATGGATGTGATGTTTATCACCGGAACAAATTTACAGCATTTCAAAACATTTAAATGTTTGAGTGAAAATAGATTTGACGCAAGTAATCTGAGTTAACAACTTTGTCGTGGAATTAATTACTATCCTACTCAAGAAACTAATATTTGTAAACTATAACGGTGACGTATGCTTTCTTTCTGCTAAATACTTTTCTTTTTATGGTCATAAATATTTAATTAATCTAACAATAATCCCATTATTTTCTTTAATCAAACTAATGGGAAGTTATTTTTTAAACAATTTATCTGTTTTTACGATTATGTCTTTCATTTTAAGGAATTGAAATGGACAGATTAGAGTTTCAAATCCTAAAAAGGATTTAAGAAATTTCAATTTATGTAAATGGTGAAAATTGATTTGGCATGAGAGTAATTTGATTTAACATATTTAACGCGGGATAAATTACTCTTTAACTGAAGGAATTATTATTGGTAGATTATAGTTACGTTTATGATCTATTGAGAAGTTTATATTATAAGAAATAATCTTAAATTTAAATAAGTAAAAAAGGGAAGAAAATATTTTTGGCCTCATTCGTTGACATCTTTCGTCATTCTGGTATCATTCGCTTGTTGTCAATCAGAAATTTTTGTTCTTAATTTAAAAAAACAATAAAAGTAACGTTTTTAAGCAGAATATCTCTTTTGCACGTATTTAAATCCCACTTTTTAAGAATATATATAGAATGGATGTGATGTTGATCACCGGAACAAATTTACAGCATTTCAAAACATTTAAATGTTTGAGGGAAAATAGAATTGACTCAAGTAATCTGAGTCAACTTTGTCGTGGAATTAATTAATATTGTACTCAAGGAACTACTGTATATAAACTACGACCGTGACGTATATATTGTTTCTGCTAAATAATGCATTTTTATGATCATAAATATTTAATTAATCTAACAATAACCCCATTATTTTCTTTAATCGAACTAATGGGAAGTCCTTTTTTAACGGTATTTCTGTTTTTACGATTATGCCTTTTATTTTAAGGAATTTAAATGGACAGATTAGAGTGTCAAATCCAAAACCGGATTTAATTAAATTCAATCTATTTAAATGGTGTGAAAATTTATTTGGAAATATAAGAAACCTCAGTTATACTTACAATTAAACTGATATATGTTTTTTTATGTAAGAGAAATGTATTTTATGATAATAAATATTCAGTTAACATAATAATAAATCCAGACCTTTCTATAAATCAACTAATAAAAGATTGTTTTTTTAATGTTATTTCTCCGCAATTTTTTTTTTGAGAAATTTTAATGGAATTATTAGAGCACCCAAAACCCTATTTATTATTATCTATGGTGAAAATTGATTACCCATACAAATAATTGGAATTACCATTTTGACTAAGTAAATTTTGATTCAACAAGAACCTCAGTTATGCAGACAGTCAAAGTGACTTATGTTATTTTATTATGCCTGAGAAATTTATTTTATGATCAACAATCTTTAATTTAGCTAACAAAAATTCAACCGTTTCTTTAAATAAACTAATAAAAATACCTTATTTTCTACGAAATGTCTATTCTAGTGGATATTTCTTTCAGTTTTTGGAAATTTTAATTTTAAAATCATTCGAGATTCGAAATTAAATAATATATCAAAGTATTTAATGAGTATTTCAGTAATACCCGAATGATTTGGAGAAATATTGGATACAGAAGTTAATTACTAATAACAAGAGAAAAACTTTTTTTTTGCAAGCTTCGCTAAAATCAATTTCAAGAAATAAGAATTTAATTAAATGCGTAACACTAGAGCAAAGAAATGAATAAATAAAAAGTCTAGAAATATATTGCTGAATCTCTTAAATATTCGTCTTTACTAAAACTTAATTTAATTAATTACTGCAAATATTTAGAGTCGACGAAGTTGAAGTACCCTATTTTCTAGACATTATTAATTATTAACTTGCTATCTTTAAACTAAATCATTGAGTTGCCGTGATTCGAAGCGAAAATTTTAAAAATAATAGGATATATATTTCGGAAAATAATTGAAGTATGAATTAATTATACGAAATACAAATATTTTTTTCTTTATATCCGACGCATATCACAATTATGTTCTTGGTTAAAGTATTTGATACGCATTGTTTTTCCTAGATGGGAAAGGTTTTTAAATTTTTCATTAAAAATTAGAAATGAGTTTTAATTGCATAATGTATGCATTGCATTTGACTTGATGTAAAATTTCTTCATTTTTATTTACAGATTTGAACATGTATGTTTACATGATAAAATGGCATATTATGAATGAAAATTGAAATTAACCGGTGTCATTTTTAATTTTAAAGTGAATAATGTGTGGCTAGCAATGTATATAAAATTAATAAAGTAATGTACATGATGTAATTAATGTATGTAATGTTATACATACATACACACACATATATATATATATATATATAAATATATATATATATATATAATATATATATATTCACATAAATATATGTATATATAAATATATATATATATATATATATATATATATATATATATATATATACATAAATATATGTATATATATATATAAATATATATATATATATATATATATATATATATATATATATATATATATATATATATATATATATATATATATATATATTCACATAAATATATGTATATATAAATATATATATATATATATATATATATATATATATATACATAAATATATGTATATATATATATAAATATATATATATATATATATATATATATATATATATATATATATATATATATATATATATATATATATATATATATATGTGTGTGTGTGTGTGTGTGTGTGTGTGTGTTTGTGTGTGTGTGTATGTGTATTGATGAATATAATGCAAATAAAGATTACTTTGTAAATTCCTCTTAAGTTTATAAATTTAAAAAATTACTTTGATTATTCAACACATTAGAGCACTACCATTACAATACCTAAAGACTAATTAACTCGTTTAATTAACCAAAAATAGAAATTAATTAACCCTGAAATAAAAATACTCAAAAACACTCCTTTTTTTAAAATCAGAAAGTATCTGATTTTTACAACGCATAACTTGCTCTTAAATATATTAAAATGTACACATTGTTTAAATTTAAATATATAAAATGTTAGAATTATTTTTGTATTTACATACTTTTAATATTATGTATATTACAAATTTTAACTATATTTAATTTACTTATAAAATTAATATTCTAATCTACTGTGAAAAGTATGTATATTTCTATTTTTATTGTTGTTGTGTGATAGCGGTATTGAACGTTATATTGGGATATTTCTTTTTGATAAATCTTTAAACTAAATCATTGAGCTGCCGTGATTCGAAGCGAAAATTTTAAAAATAATAGGATATATATTTCGGAAAATAATTGAAGTATGAATTAATTATACGAAATACATATATTTTTTTCTTTATATCCGACGCATATCACAATTAGGTTCTTGGTTAAAGTATTTGATACGCATTGTTTTTCCTAGATGGGAAAGGTTTTTAAATTTTTCATTAAAATTAGAAATGAGTTTTAATTGCATAATGTATGCATTGCATTTGACTTGATGTAAAGTTTCTTCATTTTTATTTACAGATTTAAACATATATGTTTACATGATAAAATGGCATATTATGAATGAAAATTGAAATTAACCGGTGTCATTTTTAATTTTAAAGTGAATAATGTGTGCTAGCAATGTATATAAAATTAATAAAGTAATGTACATGATGTAATTAATGTATGTAATGTTATACATACA
Organism: Pardosa pseudoannulata; assembly: GCA_032207245.1. Classification (NCBI taxonomy): domain Eukaryota; kingdom Metazoa; phylum Arthropoda; class Arachnida; order Araneae; family Lycosidae; genus Pardosa; species Pardosa pseudoannulata. The sequence continues at coordinate 131,709,231 of CM063511.1, forward strand.
TGTTGAATCCCGTAGTTTCGCAAACTCAATTTGAAGTTTTGCTTTTGCCATTTGGCAACCACGAAGTTATTTTTTGAATGTAACCCTATTCGCTGTTCTGATGTAAAAATTCTGATGTTCTGTTGAACGAATGTGCGAAGGGATCCAGCCCTAATTAATACTGGCTTGAATTAAGTTTTACATGTTATTCGTGATTAAAGTGTGTGTGTGAACAAATGACTCTTTATTGAAGTTTTCTGAATTACACATCTGTACGTAATACTGACTTTCTACGGATGCAAAGTTAGCAAGTTGTTCTCAACATTTGGCGTCCGCGACAGGATTAGAATATTGGATTACAATATTCAAGAAGATACCGAGGTAAGCTCGGTTTTGATTGCTATCTTTGTATTGATGATTTATGTTCGAAGTGTTAGTAATTTAAAGATACAAAATGAGTGAGAAATTAGAAACATTGAAAAAGAAACGTTCTGGCATTCGAACCCAAACTACTAAATTATGTAACAAAATAAAGAATGCACTTGAAGATCAGAAAATATCTGATGATGAAAGATTTGATCTTTTAAACATTTGTAAAGATCAATTAAATGAGAAATATGATTCGCTTAAATTTTTAAATTCGGAAATTCAAAATGTTATACCTAATGCCGAATTTGAAAAGGAAATTGAAAATTCCGAAGAATATAGCGAAAAAATAATTGAATGGAAATATAAAATTTCAAAATCCTTAAATATCCATAATGCTAAAAGTCAAAATTCTGTTTCTTTAAGTTCCGGTTCCGAAAACGAAAGTCCTTCTCGGAACATTAATGAGCGTACAATGAAGTTACCTAAAATTACATTGGGAAAATTTTATGGTGATTGTAGTTCATGGTTAGATTTTTGGGGTCAATTTTCGAATGCAATAGATAAAAATTCTAGCTTAACCCCTATTGATAAATTTTCATATCTTAAATCCCTGCTTGGTGCCAGCGCTGCTAACGCTGTCGCAGGATTTTCACTGACGGAAGAAAATTATAAATCGGCTGTTGATCTTTTAAAGAACAGATTTGGTCGAAATGACTTGGTCATAAACGCTCATATGAGTAAACTTTTGAATTTAAAGCCAGTGAGAAATGCTACAAATGTAACGGATTTAAGAAACCTTTATGATAGTTGTGAAATACAAATTAGAAATTTAAATTCGCTTGGTGTTGCGTCAGGCAGCTATGGACATTTACTTTGCCCAATATTGTTGAAATTGATACCAGCTGAAATTGCTCTAGAATTCAATCGTAAAAAAAACCAAGGACAAAGATATGGATGTTAATGAATTAATTTCATTCATTAAAGAAGAAGTTCAATCGCGAGAAGCTACCTTACAGATAAATTCTGAAAATTACGTTACTAACAAAAGTGAAAGATACAAGCAACATCATACTAGTAATTTTAAACGAGGCTTTCCATCAGCATCAGCATTAACAACTAACGTTAAGAATATAGTTTTGCAAAAATTCTCATATTTCTGAAAAATGTCAAGACCTATCCATTCCTGAAAAACGCGAAAAGTTGCGTAAGGAAGGTCGCTGTTTTGTGTGCTTTCGAAAATTCCATATCTCGGCCAAGTGTAAATTTAACTCTCAACGTTGTAAAATTTGTAATGGAAATTTTCACGAAACTTCAGTCTGTGTAAATAGCATTCCTAAACCAAGGGTTGCGGGTTCGAGTCCCGCAGAAAGCACAACAAAGGAAGATGCAGAACCTATTATTAATTCTGTGTCTCACTGTGAATCAAAATGTTCTAACGTCTCGAAAGAAATTATTTTACAAACATGTTGCGTTAATGTGGAGTCTGGTTTGAATTCTGAAATATTTTTGTGTTTACTTGATTCCGGAAGTCAAAAAAGTTTCGTAACTAAAAGAGTAGTATCCGAGTTAAATCCTCCAGTTATTCGCCAAGAAAAGCTTCAAATATATTCTTTTGGAGCGATTAAACCCCAAATAAAAACGTATGATGTCGTCGAATTAAAATTGACGCACGTGCAGGATAAAACTCGCAGCATATTTGTTGAGGCTTTAGTTACAGATGTTATATCTAATGCAGTGATTCAGTATCCCCATCTAAATAAACAAATTAAAAGTAAGTTAGCCCCTTACGAGCTGTCACAGTGCAATACGTTATGCAGTCAGCAGGTCGACGTTTTGGTTGGCGCCGATTATTTCTACCGCGTGAACTTTGGCGGGGGGGTCGTAAAGGTCACGAAGTCGCTCTTTTTATGTGAAAGTTTATTTGGATATTCGCTATGTGGCGCGATAAATGATGATCAAAACTTAAGTAAACGAGCTTCTGTTCTAAATCTTTCGGTATCTGACATGGAACAGAAGGGTTTGAAACTGTTATGGGATTTGGAATGTTTGGGAATAAAATCCGAGGAAAACGTTTCAGAAATAGATAAAGAAATTATGTCTAACTTTGAGAGTAATTTAAAGTTTGTAAATAACAGATATGAGACAGGTTTGTTATGGAAAGATGAAAAGATAAAAGTGGGAAATAATTTTAGAATTGCTAGAAACCGTTTTGAGGAGTTACAACGTAAACTCGCGAAAGATAAGAAATTATGTGAAAATTACAAGGCTATTGTTGCGGAGCAGGAAATGAGTGGGATTGTGGAGGAATGTCCTGACAAATCGATTGAAACTGGATATTTTTTGCCGCACAGACCGATCATAAGAGAGGACAAGTCAACCACTAAAGTTAGAATGGTGTTTGATGCATCTTCTAAAGAAAATCACCTTAACTCGTTAAACAATTGTTTATGGCCAGGTCCTAGTCTTAATCCCAATATATTAGATGTAATTATTAATTTTAGAGTACATAATGTTGCGTTCTGCGCTGATTTAGAGAAGGCGTTCCTTCAAATTGGGATATGTGAAAAGGATCGCGATTATTTAAAATTTTTATGGTGTCCTGATGAACAGGGCAATTTAAGATTTCTAAGATTTACTCGACTACCTTTTGGTGTAACGTGCAGCCCTTTTATATTGGCTGCTACGATCAAACATCATATTCGGAAATATAAGGATCATCCCGAAGTTATTAGGAATTTAGATTCTCATTTATACGTTGACGATTTTATTTCTGGTTCAATGTCTGATGAAGAAGCTTATTATTTATCCTCAACAGCTTCAAATATTTTTAGAGATGCTGGAATGAATTTGCGAAAATTCAGTACTAATTCTGAAGAACTTCGAAAAATGTGGGTAAGGAATAAACTGTGTGATACGCAGGGAAATCCTAATGTTTCTTTTAAAATATTAGGATTACTATGGAATACCGACACTGATGTTTTATATTTAGACTCACAATCGTTTCCCGAAGATTGGAAATTAAATCCTACTAAACGGATTGTTCTTAAGGCTATGCTAAAGGTGTTTGATCCTATCGGATTTGTTGCCCCATTTACCGTTAGGATGAAAAGTTTGTTACAAGAAATTTGGCGTAGAGGTTTAGAATGGGACAGTAATTTACCTATTGATCTAAAGGACGAATGGGAAAGCTGGTGTTCGGAAATTGTACATTTACGCAATTTTGAGGTCCCTCGAAAGTATTTTCCACAAGGCATAACATTTTCTGACACGATACAAATTCATATTTTTTCTGATGCTAGCCCGAAGGCCTACGGGGCTGTTGCTTATCTCAGATGTGACACCAGTGATGATAAAATTAAGACTAACTTTGTTTGGGCGAAATGTAGAGTATCCCCTATTAAGCGCTTAACAATTCCTCGTCTTGAATTAATGGGGGCGGTAATAGCTTCTCGAATGGCTAAATATTTAAAAAATGCGCTTGATTTTAAAAGGGTAGATTTCAGATTTTGGTCGGATTCCACAGTAACGCTTCATTGGATAAAGGGATCAGCTTTAAATTGGAAGCCCTTTGTGGCTAATAGAGTAACTGAAATTCAGTCTTTGTCAGAACCGGAAAATTGGAACTATTGTTCGGGTAAAAATAACCCTAGTGATCTATTAACACGTGGTGAAAATCTATTGAAGCTATCACAAAACAACTTGTGGTTTCATGGTCCAGAATGGTTATCAATGCCGGAGTGCATGTGGCCTTTGCGTAAAGAGATCCCGTTTAATAAAGATGCTTTAGATGAAAGAAAATCGATAATGAGTTCTACTCAATTATCCTGCGCTGTAAGTGAACCATCGGAACCGTTACTAAAATTAGAAAAGTTTAGCAAGCTTAAAACTGCATACAGTGTTACTGCATGGATTATGAGATTCTTATATAATTCTAATAAAAGAAACACTAAGATATCAGGACCCTTGACAGCACCTGAAATTGCGAAGGCGGAATTATATTGGCTAAAACAAACACAGCAGTCAGTTTTTAGACATGAAATTGACTTACTAAATTCCGGAAAGGAAATTTCTAAAGACTCGCCGTTATACAACCTGAGTTCTAAATTAGATGAAAACGGACTATTAATTTTATCTGGAAGACTTCAATTTTCTGAATTTACTCAAACCGAGAAGCATCCGTGGATTCTTCCGAGTAAATGTACTTTCACCACCTTGATAATACAGCAAGCCCACGAAAAGTTATTCCACTTTGGTGTTGCTACCACCTTGGCCCATCTCCGAGAAAGATACTTTATAATTAAAGGGAGAAAGACTGTTAAGTCCGTATTGAAAAATTGCATAATTTGTAAGAAATTTAACACTTCACCAGGAAGACAAGACATTGCGCCCTTGCCGAAAGACAGAATAGTTGAATCTCCTCCGTTTGAAACCTGTGCCGTCGACTTTGCAGGTCCAATTTATGTTAAGACGAAAACAGCTTTAGAAAAGGCTTATATTGTTCTGTTCACTTGCGCAGTCACCAGAGCAGTTCATCTAGAGTTAGCTAGTGACTTAAGCACAAGCAAATTTTTGTTGGCGTTTACCTATAAGTTAATTATAGGCATAAAAATGGCATTATCATCTAAATGTATGTTAAATAAAATGAACTGGATATGTCCAAGGCTGTACCTCGAAAAAAGTTACACTGATTTTAACAGTACTAAAATATAAAATTTTTTTAATTATTTTTATTTTTAAATATTTAATAAACATTACCATTAAGAACATACGTAATTGTTGTGTATTGTTCTTTCAAAATAACACTGCTTCCTTTTGTTCAATAACACTTAATTAGAAATTGGTCTATAGCTTAAACAAAAAATTGTATATTCCTGCACTATAAAATTTATTTGTAATAAATTTTAAGTTAATGGGGAACAAGTCATAAATATGTTTGGATAAGTGAAACTACAAATCATTTATGAAATTTAATGAGAATTTTAACTTCAGCATGACTTTATTCTGCTAAATTTTAGATTAAATGTTTTCTTAAGTATTTTAATAACTCACCCTTTATATGTCAAATGTATGATATATTTCATATACTAGTAAGATCCATTTGTGTAATGAAGACTTAAATATTACGCTTTAACTAATATTTCTCATTAAAATTTTATTACAGGCACTTTACTTAACGTAATAGTCATGAATATATAGAACTAGAATAGAATATAAAACTTAAGTGGAATTTCGAAAATAATCCAAAAAACGGTAAAAGAAAATTATTTAGTGTTCATTTGAATTTTGCATGTATAGTCAACAATTTTCTTAAAGTATTCAACAGAAGAATAATTGATTTAACAATAGCTAAGTTAGGCAAATGACACCTACATTTTTAAATATTGAGTTTTTATTTGTACATTTCTTCGGGGTATTCTTGAATCTTATTGTAATATTTCTATTTCTATATATTCGCAATTGTTTACTAAGGAATTCTTAAACTTTACTTTGTTACTAATCAAAAATGCAGTAGAAATTTCAAACCCATGCCTTTTATATGCTAGAGGATTCAGTATTGAGTTCACATGTTTAACAAACCCGTGAATTTATAATTTAGCCACACATACAATAAGGGATAAGCAAGGTTAAAAGTATGAGAAAGTGGCTCTAAAAATCATTTGCTGATCAACCCATGGCATCTGCTCGAGAATTCCCAGCTTTCTATGACAGTCAGTCATGAATATAATTATAGAATTTCTAATTCAACACCATTCGCAAATGTTTACAAGAAAATTCTTTAATTTTACTTTATTACTTTAAATAAAATAAAGTAGAATATTCAAATCCATGTATTATCGTAATGATGAAGGACTAGGGTTTCTGATGATTCTTGGATTTTATATTGATTTCACGTGTTTAACAAACCCATGCATTATATAAGCAACACAAACGAAATTAAAGAAACACATAAAGTAAAGGATAATCAGAGCTTCATATCTATTTTGGAAAACTTTGAAAAATATGTTCCCCAAATTATTTGCTGCACCACCCGATGCATCTCTTTGAGAAACCCCAGCTTAGAATGGTATTTAATCAAGAATCTCCTTGTTGAATCTGTAATTCAATGAATTTCGCAATTTTTTATGAAGGAATTCTTAAATATTACTTTGCTAGTTTAAAGAAATACAGTAAAATTTTCAAATTTATGTATCATCTTGATAGTGCAGTATAGGGTTCCTTCTTCATCAAAACATGTGGATCGTGGTTAAATAATTGTCTGGGACAATCAATCAGAGATCGATTACAAGTCACGATATGGACGCCAATGAAGTAGTTGAAGTGTGAAGATCTATTTTAATTATGAAACCGAAATCTTTGGGAAGTGAAGTCGACAAATAAATAGGGAAATCAGAAATTCTCCATTAATGCTAGATAAGAATGCGAGAAAAGTGTAGATTGGATAAAAAATTATTTTAAGATAAACATCATTACGTCTGTTATTTTTTATGATAAAAATAGCTATATATATATATATATATATATATATATATATATATATATATATATATATATATATATATATATATATATATAGAGAGAGAGAGAGAGAGAGAGAGAGGAGAGAAGAAAAAATAGTGAGAGTTGGTTAAGTTGTAAGATAAAAATATCATTACACACAAACACACACACACACACACACACACACACATATATATATATATATATATATATATATATATATATATATGTATATATGTGTATGTATAAAACTTCCTCTCTCCCATTCTAATTCGTTAAAATCTATCATCTTAGCCTCAAATTTTCATAATCAAAATAGTGCCCCCGACTTAAAATTCTTTCCATATATTTCCCAAAGTTTTCTGTACAAAAGATGTAAATTTTCTGTCCATTGAACACGTTTTCCAGCTGTCGCCGCAAATGGCTTGGCTTATCTCCTGATCTTAACACTTAAATTCACTGACTAAGTTTCTTGTCAAATGGGAAAATTATTACTGTCTTCTCTCTTGGGTGCAGCTGTGTTCGAAAAAAGTGATTTTTGTGTCTTTTTCTTGTCTGTCGTTGACTAGTAAAGATGTCAGTTTTTAGTAGCTCTAAAATAAAGTTTTAATTACACTTGTGCGGTTCTCTTTAATGTGGGTCGACTGCATCATTATTACTGCTAGCTGATTAGGCTTCTTGCCAAGTAGTTCGGGTAAGTAAAAACAATAGGGACTACATAATTTTTTGACCATATATATATATACATATATATATATATACATATATATATATATACACATATATATACATATATATATATATATATATATATATATATATATATATATATATATATATATATATATATATATATAGAGAGAGAGAGAGAGAGAGAGAGAGGGGGGGGAAATGAGCGAGAGAGGTACAACATGATGAGCACAGATGTGAGATGAACACAGAACAACAATGATTTTTAATTTCCAATATCAAAAACATTTTACTTTCTAGAAAAATTTTAGAAATATAATTTTATAAAGCATTTATAATTACTTAAGAAAATAACTTAAAAAACTGCTATTATACATATGTGCAGTTTATTTTTCCAGTGAATATTTGTGATATTATTCACCCCATTATACCATCGTCACGCAAAACACAGTTTTATCAGCATTTGTCTCTCATTCATCATTTATTTGGTGCTCAATGATTTATGTCTCATTCCTTAATAAATATGTTTTATTTTACTGTAAATAATATTTTATCTGGATCCATTAAAATACAGTTTTTATTCCCTTAAATCTTGAAATATTATTCCTAATATTTAAGATGTAAACACTTAAAAATTTCTTATTAAATGTGTTTTTAATTCTCTGTATTATTTATAATGAGAAAATCTAACTATATCGTATATAGTAGTACTTTTCCTTTGATGATTTACTGAAAACTTTGAGTAATCTATTCGAAAAATAAGGGGAATATAACATATCTTCTTATAAGATAAAATAAATGATATGACCCTGAATTAATATTCGTTAATTCTTAATTCGTGGTGTTGTAACGAGAATTTCTAAAATATTTAAAATAAAATAAATTAAAATATTTACATTTTCTTTTTTGGTTAAAATCTAGAATGACTGTAAAAAATATATAGCTATTTTAACGTACAGAAACGCTCATTATGAATTTCTAATAAAGCATATCAATTGCGTAATTTTTTGTGTATAATTAGAAGCACACCGATTATGCTTGGATAAATGATGGTAACTAAAGCTGACACCAAACAGACAACCAAAAAACTATTGTAAAATATTCAATTAAAGATTGTATGCTTAAATATACAAATAACTCTTTTATAGTTTATGTAACAATATGTTACATTCGGTTTAGTTTTTTTTATCTCTTTCCGTGAGCCATTATAAGAGACATACATAATAGGGCCGGTTTGAACTAGAAGAAACTTCGGACTTCTCTCAACCAGTAAATGGCCCGTCGGTTTGGCGCGATTCTGACTCCTCGGTTCTAAGTGGACCCCTGTTTTTTCTCCGAGGGGAGTCTGATCTTTTAGAGGGCATGGTTGTTACCAGAGGAGAGAAAAGGGTGAGCGCTTCTGGTAACGGTTGCTTGCGGGATAGACATTGTTAGAATCGACACAAGAAAAAGAAAAATCAACGCCATTTTTTTAATTTAGAGTCGACTCCAAGTCGAGAGGAGTATTCGATATCTGCATATGATAAGTCGTATTCCAGTTGTATTCCTTAGGCATTTAATATATAAAATCGATTAATCAAAACATATTTGTTCATGTGTTTTTTAATCATATTTAATTTCTTCTTCCTAAAACATTATAGTCCAACTTAACATTAATTTTAGAGTTTAATACACCTAAAAGCAACCTGTAAAAAATTATAAAATTCAAAATATATTTGAATATTAAAATTTTATTTTCTTATAGTTATCGTATAATGTTATTTTAAAATGCATTGCATAATGAATGTTTCTCTACGTTTTTGTATGTTCTGAATTTTTAAAATCAAAAAATTATATGAGTGTTTTTAAAAAGAATTAGAGATAAAAAGAAAACTACTCCTATACATATGTGTAGTTTATTTTTCCAGTGAATGTTTGTGGTATTGTTCACCCCATTATACCATCGTCACGCAAAACACAGTTTTATCAGCAATTGTCTCTCATTCATCATTTATTTAGTGCTCATTGATTTATGTCTCATTCCTTAATAAATATGGCTGTTTTAAATGTAAATAAATTTTTATCTGGATCCATTAAGGTACAGTTTTTATTCCCTTAAAACTTGAAATATATTTCCTAATATTTCAGATGTAAACACTTGAAAATTTCTTATTAAATGTGTTTTATAATTCTCTGTATTATTTATAATGAGAGAATCTAGTTAAATCATATATGGAAGAACTCTTTCTTTGATAAATTTAACTGGAAGTTTTGAGCAATCAATTAGACAAATAAGGAGAATATAACATATCTTGCTATAAATTAAGAGAAATGATATGACCACATACTAAAAGAATTCTTTAAAAAAAAGTGGTATTGGGTAATTCTTTTGCCGTGTTGTAGTAAAAATTTCTAAAGTATTGAAAATATATTTGTCTCTCATTCATCGATTATTTGGTGCTCAATGATTTATGCCTAATTCCTTAAGAAATATGGTTGCTTTTACTGTAAATATTTTTTTATCTGGATCCATTAAAGTGCAGATTTTATTCCCTTAAAACTTGAAATATATTTCCTAATATTTCAGATGTAAACATTTAAAAAAATCTAATTAAATCTGTTTTTAATTCTATGTATTATTTATAATGAAAGAATCTAGCTAAATCGTATATAATAGAGCTTTTCCTTTGATGATTTAACTGGAAATTTTGAGTAATCAATTCGAAATATAAGGGGAATGTAACATATCTTTTAAATTAAGAGAAATGATATGACCACTTGTGTAATGAAATCTTTTTTTAAAAAAATAGGTATTCGCTAATTCTTTTGTGGTGTTGTAATAAAAATTTCTGAAATATTGAAAATAAAATAAATTAAAATATTTACATTTTCTTTTTTGTTTAAAATTTGCAATCACTGGAAAAAATATTTAATTATTTTAATGTACAGAAAGGCTCATTATAAATTTTTTATAAAACATATCAATTGCATAATTTATTTGTATATAATTAGAAGTATACCGATTATGCTAGAATTAATGATGGTAACTAAAGGTGAGTTACAGACAACAAAAGAATTTATTGTAAAATATTCAAGATAAAGTGTTTGTGACTAAATGTACAAATAACTCATTTCTAGTTTAATATACATAGACATATCCTGTAAAAAATTATAAAATTCAAAATATGTTGGAATATTAAAACTTTTTTTTTACAGTTATCGTATGATGTTATTTTAAAATGCATTACATAATGTATATTTCTCTACATTTTTGTATTTTCTGAGTTTTTAAAATCCCAAATAGATATAAGTGATTTAAAAAAATTAAGAAATCAGTACCTAAATAATTATACATTTTTCTTATAAATTTCTAATAAAACATATCAATTGCATAATTTATTTTGTACATAATTAGAAGTATACCGATTATGCTTGGATAAATGATGGTAACTAAAGCTGAGTCATATACAACCAAAGAAACTATTGTAAATTATTTAAGATAAATAGTTTATGACTAAATATACAAATAACTCATTCTTAGTTTATGTAACAATATGTTACATTCGGTTCAGCTTTTTTTACCACTATTAGTATAGGATCAGTTTGGACTAGAAGAAAATTCGGACTTCTCCAAACCAATAGAAATGCCCGTTGGTTTAGTGTGATTCTGACCCCTCGGTTCTGAGTGGACCCCGGTTTTTTCTCCTCGGAGAGTCTGATTTTTTTAGAGGATAAGTATGTTACCAGAGGAGAGAAGAGGATGAACGCTGCGGGTATCCGCTGCTTGAGGGATAGACATTGTTTGGTGTGACAGGAGATAAAGGAAAATCAACGCTTTTTCATTTTAGGGTCGATTCAGTGGAGAGGAGTCTTCAATATTTACAAATAAAAAGTTGTATTCCAGTTGTATTTCTTAGGCATTTAATATATAAAATCATTTAATCAAAAATGTTTGTCCATGTGTGTTTTAATCAGTTTTAATTTCTTCTTTCTCAAACACTAGGCCAACATAACATGATTATTACAGTTTAATACACTTAAACGCCTCCTGTAAAAATTATAAAATTCAAAATATGCTGTAATATTAAAACTTTATTTTTTACAGTTATAGTGTAATGTTATTCTAAAATGCATTACATAATGTATGTTTCTTTACATTTTTCTATTTTATGAGTTTTTAAAATCAAAAATATATATGAATGAGTTTAAAAAGAACTACAGATAAAAAGAATTAGATTTAAAAATTCAGTACCTAAATATTAATACATTTTTCTAAAATCTGTCGAAATATTATTATTTCAATATCTACTGTAATATAATTTTTCATTTCCAAGATGTTATTTTGAGTTTATTAAATCTAGAATTTAATGCAGCTGGTTACTTTAAAAATTATTTCACTGACATCATTAATTTCTATATTTTTCCTTATTTGTTTAATACACTTGTTCTGTAATACTCTTCATGTAAACACAATATTAATCTGCAGTAATAAACAGTGAAAATACATTCACGTTTTGGTATTCATTTAATCATCTAAGTCTATATTACCAGTTAATTTCTGAGCATAATTTCTAAGCTTAATGAATTGTAAAATAGTCTTAGAAATATTCATTCATATGATGCTTGTACATACTGAACTAAAAGAAACACGTTAATCATTAATATTTTGTATTTAATATATCAATACTCTTCTAATTTCAGAAGTTCAACTGAATACTTAAGAATTTCTAATCTATATCTCCAAGCAGAACTTTAATTATATATCCATTATCTTTTCTAATTATGATATAAGCTACTGATTTATTCCTCTTAATTAAATTTCTAAGCTACTTAAGTATTAAAAATTTATATTTAATAAGAAATATACTTTAGATTGTATTTGAAACTCTACTGTCAAAATTTGCAACAAACTTATGTCTCGGTGTAAAATTATATCTCTTCCTTTCTTTGAATTACTGATGATATTCTTAGTTAACCATAAACATATTTTGTGGAAAGTTTCAGCAAATGGAATTAAACATTGTTTTGGCTCATCTATTTTTAATCTATACATTCAGAAATTTTGAGGAGAAGGCTTCTGGTTTTAATTAGTGTAAGCAAAGTAACTTCATAAGCTTTGAGCTGACATTTCAATAAATAAAATTGTGAAGTTTCCCCCTAGAGTACACTTCCACGGTTTACAATGAATTGAATTTAAACTTCGCCGCCTTCCGTTAAGTCCAAATCCGCTTTAGTTCTTCATCACTCAAGGGAGATTGTCCCAGGTTTACAATCAAATCCACTGTGGCTCTTTCAATGAAATAGTGAAATTTCACTCTTTGTCACAATTGTATGAAATTAAGATTTGTTTCCTATTTGAATACTTTAAATTTAGTTGTTTTATTGCAAAGAAGGAGCACAATACAGCATGTGTTAAGAATTAAATAAATGAATAAAATTTACTACTTTAAATATTACAAAAATTATTTTACTTGAATACGTGAAATTTAGTTGTTTAACTGCAAAGAAGGAGCCCAATAAAGCGTGAGTGAAGAATTAAATTAATGAATGGAATTTACTACTGCAAATATTATAAAAATAATTTTGCCTGAAAAATAGAAATTTAGTTATTTTACTGCAATGAAGGAGCAAAATAGATCATGCTTAAATAATTAAATTAAAGAATAAAATTTACTTATTTAAATATTATAAATATTATTTTATTTGAATAAGTGAAATTTAGTTGTTTAACCGCAAAGAAGGAGCAAAATAAAGGGTGAGTAAAGAATTAAATTAATGAATAAAATTCACTAATTTAAGTATTACAAAAATTATTTTACTTGAATACGTGAAATTTAGTTCTTTAACTGCAAAGAAGGAGCCCAACAAAGCGGGAGTAAAGAATGAAATTAATGAATAAAATTTACTAATATCGATATATAAAGATTACTTTACTTATTTTGGTTGTTTTACGTGATTTACTTGTTTTATTGCAAAGAAGGCGCAAAATAGAGTATGTGTAAAGAGTTAAATTAACGAATAAAATTTATTTTAAATATTATAAAGATTATTTTACCTGAATAAGTGAAATTTAGTAGCTTTATTGCGAAGAAGGAGCACAATAGAGCATGTGTAAAAAATTAAATTAGTGAGTAAATTTTACTAATTTTAATATTATAAAAAATATTTTACTTGAATAAGTGAAATTTTGTATTTTAACTGAAAAGAAGAAGCACAACAAAACGTGAATAAAGAAATAAATTAATGAATAAAATTTACTAATATAGATATTGTAAAAATATTTTACTTATTTTAACTATTTTACCTGAAATTTATTTGTTTTACTGCAAAGAAGGAGCAAAAAAGAGCATGTATAATGAGATAAGTTAACGAATATAATTTACTTATTTAAACATTATAAAAATTATTTTACCTGAATAAGCGATTTAATTGTTTTATCCCAAAGAACGACCAAAATAGAGCAGGTGTATAGAATTAAATTAACGAATATAATTTACTTATTTAAATATTATAAAAATTATTTTACCTGAATAAGTGAAATTTTGTTGTTTTGTCATAAAGATAGAGCACAATAGAGCATGTGTAAAGAATTAAATTAATCAATGAATTTTACTAATTTAAATATTACAAAAATTATTTAACATTAATACGTAAAATTTAGTTGTTTAACTGAAGAAAAAGAGCACAATAAAGCATGAGTAAAAAGTTAAATTAAAGAATAAAATTTACTAATATAAATATTATAAAAATTATTTTAATTATTTTAATGTTTTAAGAGAAATTTACTTGTTTTATTGTAAAGAAGGAGCAAAATAGAGAATTTTCAAAAAATTAAATTAACGATTAAAATTTACTTATTTAAATTTTATAAATTTTTTTTGCCTGAATAAGTGAAATTTAGTTGTTTTACTGAAAATAATCAGAAAAATAGAGCATGAATTAAATTAACAAATAAAATTTACT
>CM063511.1:131738708-131753708 GCA_032207245.1 Pardosa pseudoannulata
ATATATTTAAAAAGTCTCAATATGATATACTGATTTTAGTGTTGAATTTTCAACTTTTTCTATTGTCTGTTTTCTGAAGGAGTACTCGAGACATTTGGTGAGCTGTAAATTACTAAATATAAGCAGAGTAAATTACAAATTTATATCTTTTTGCTAATGCAATTCAATGAAAGAAATTTTTGTTATAGAAATAATGTCATATCACTTCCCTATTATTATATTCCTTTTCCGGTGGTTAATGTGTATATTGCACCCAGTATATGATAGTGAAGACTTAGCGATCATAACATATATTTATAAAATATTATATTTAGTTTATATTTATAAAAAATCCCCTAAATAATAATAGCCTAAGTTATCTGTCCGTTTGTCCCGGAATTTATGAAGAGGTTGGAACTGAAATGGATAGAGGTATCCATGTTGGATTTTTGATGAGTTAGGGTTAGCAAAATTCAGAGCGAGGAAAGTTTATCTTCTTATAAACTAACAATCTAATTCTAAAATAAATTGGTATAAATATACTTCATATCACAGATAAAAATACAGTCGTCTTTAAAACGTTGGAATTCCACCCCTTCCCCCCTTTTCTAGCGTGTAATGAAATTATTTCAAGCTCTTTTTTTCCTCGATTAAGAGCAGGAGCTTAAATTTATGAATTTATCACATAATAAATAGGTAAAAATAAAATTTTTTCTAGCATCATGACGTCAATCCTTTAACCATCTCATTTAATCATTTCTTATTTTAAATTATATAAATTTCGTGTGCATTATTTTTATACGTTTTACACTGAACTTTGATATTTCCTAAATAGTTTTATTTTTGGACCTGGAATAGATAGAGGCTTCCATATTGAATTTTGGATGAGTTAGGATTAGCAAAATTCAAAACGATAGTTTTAGAGTTGATAAACAAAGGTTTATCAACTCTAAAACTATTGTTTAATTGGTATAAATATACTTCATTTCACAGCGAAAAATAATTTAAAATTCCGAAGTCCAACCTTTCCCTCCCTTTCGAGCGTATAATGACATTATTTGAAGTATTTTTTTCCTCGGTTAAGAGCAAGCGGTTAAATTTATGAATTTATCACATAAATAGTTAAAAATACAATTTTTTCTAGCATTATGACGTCATACATTTAACTATCTCATTTAATCATTTTTTATTTTAAATTATTTAAATATCTTCTGCATTATTTTCATACGTTTCATCACTGAACTTTGATATTAAGTAAATAATTTATTTTCTATTTAGCTTGAATAATAGATTAGGTACATATGTGATAATTTTAAATTTAATCAACGATTATTTTTTGTTGATATGTTTTTATCATCGGTAGTAACAACAAATTTTATCTACCTCCAGGATATAGTGGAAACGTTAGTTTCATTCCTTTACTTTTATTAATTATTGTAGCAAAATATTGAGAAGAACTTTACGATAATTTCGATGTAGCTAAGAAAACTTTGAATTATCTTTCTATATGAATTAAACGTGATTCTAAATTGCATTCTATCTGAAGAATTTAGAGAGTATGATGTAACAAATTATTGAGTTTGTACCAGATAACTCTCAGCCAAAAATTGCAGCAATTTGTTTACCTGAAGTTTTTTACCTCTCAGAATTTGTTTACCTGCCTCATATTGTAATTTACAATTCTGCAAAATTAATAATTTTACTGATCCCTTCATATGACGGGCTGTATGATAGTACTTTAATATTTGTTTTTAAGATATTATTTCTCTGATTTTATAATGATGAAAATGTAGTAATCTCAATCTTAAATATATTTAAATTTAAAAATGAAGTGAAAGATTTTGCACGAAATGTGCTTTTATGTATGCAACATCCTTACACAACAATGTATAAAATGAAAGATTATTGAAATAATTACTTAACATGAAATACATTTTCTAGTTATATACCTCTCACACGCAGCATAACCTACTTAAAACCTAATTTCTTGAAAATACTATTGATTATAACTTACTCCGAAAGAAAACTCTCGTGAGATATTATCACTAGTTCATCTATTGTAGCCTTATGATTGATGAACTTACACTTTAGGTGAAGAACTCATCTTCTATTCCTAGATGTGTTCGAACTACTTCGCAACCTACTTTAAAATGGATATTTTGGAACTCTGTTTATTTGGAGGGGAACATTTTATACATTTCCTTGTTTATAATTTTCTTAAATAGTTAACGAAATGAATGATGTTAAATTTCATGGAGAAGCATGAATAATATAATCAATAGAAATATTAGAATTTAAATAAAATAAATAATAAAATCTTCACATTATTATTGCTTTTAATGGAGATAAAATCTCAGTAAAAGAATATCAGTTGTTAATTGAATGGATGTTTCGTTAAAAAAATATTACAATATTCAATTAATTTCTGCAATACTATCAAAATCCAAAATTGCAATAAAAACTTTGATTATTTTTGTATTTTTGCAATTTTTTGGGGAATTACACGTTCTAAATTGTGTTATTTACATTAAAAAACTGATTTTTTTGGCCGGCCTTAAAAAAATGTGCATTAAGGGGTTAAAGGTGACTGAGGCACGTAACATATATTTGTGGTAAGAATGTCAAGCAAGTCCTCAAACAGTACCTCTAGGTGTGGCAGGTTAATCCAAGGGACTTCTGCTTGGTTCAGGATCTTAAATTAAAAAATGACGCAGCATGGATAATTATACTTGCGTCTGTAGCATTCCTTAAACCTTTTAGCGGACAGTGGTTTCGCAGGAAAAACTCCTTTTAAACATTTTTTCTCTATAATTTTTGAGAAATATGAGTGTTTTTTTTCGGTTTTTTATGTTTTTTACATTTAAAAATTACAATAAATAATAATGCTACATTTAATTTATTTTTTTTTCTTTGAAATATATGTATTTAAACTTGATGTACCTGGAAAGTTAGTAATTCGATTTTTTATCATTTAAGACCCCAAACAATAATATCTATTCAAACAACACTTATTGTTAAACTATTTATTTATTATACTTTTTAAGAACACTTATTTATTGTTTCTTCCAATATAATTAAAATTTAAAAAGCATTATGTTCACGCTATACAAGGTGATGGGTTTGTTAGTTACCCCCCTCCCCATCAATTTCTCCTACGATGTTCTCTAATGCAAACCACTCTAAGGATTGTAAAAAAATATTTAATACATTTTGCATTCATAAGGTTCATAGGTAATATTTATAAGCTAATTTCATTAAATTTCAAAGAGTTTATGTAGGTGATCTTTAAAGGGTTGACCGTTTGAGTCTGAAGAGTTTTTTTTATATATATGCTAATAGTTCGGTACTTTTTTTAGAGAACAATAGAAATGTTTATAATTAACACTAATTATTATGTAACAAGTAATTTTAATGAACAAAAATATTCTTTATTCTCACTTATTACGAGAATGTTTTGCTGTACAAATTCCGTGAATTCCTTTTTTACATATAGTGCAAATTAAGTTCGATCGTCTTATTCCATTACCATTTTTCTTACTGCATACATCACATCTTCGCAAGTTTCGTCCAGACAGTTTTTGTAATGAAAACTTTGTACTTATTGGTAGTTTTTCTGTTGTATATTTGCTTGCTAACCATGTCTCCTCTATAGAAACAATAACGATCAGAATAACACTTGTTGAGATAGGGAAAGCAGTTTCTAATTTCTATACAACAATGAACAAGTTTTTATCTGCAAAAATATTATTTTTTATCACCTAATTACAAGAATGTTTTGCTGCACAGATTGCATCAATTCCTTTTTTACATATAGCGCAAATTAAGTTGGATCGTCTGATTCCATTACCAATTTTTGCGCTGCATACATCACATCTTCGCAAGTTTCGTCCAGACACTTTTTGTAATGAAAACTTTGTACTTATTGGTAGTTTTTCTGTGGTATTTTTGCTTGCTAACCATGTCTCCTCTATAGAAACAATAACGATCAGAATAACACTTGTTGAGATAGGGAAAGCAGTTTCTAATTTCTATACAACAATGAAAGATTTTTTCTTTACTACTAATAAATAAAACACGCTCAAGTTGTGTACCGTACCACAATCCACGGCTCTACTGCATTACAACTTACCACTGTATATATTTTAATTTGTGTATTATTAAAAATCACAATTGAGTAAAATGAATACAAACTGCAATTGATATGCATTCAACTGCTCTGAATAGATGAGAAAATTATACAAACCAACAGCAACGCCTACGCATTGTCGGTACAAAACAAGAGGAGAGCTATTGTGCTTCTCCGCACTTCTGGCACATAACAAGCGAAGCTCGATAACTAAAGGGTTACAGCTTCACAGCCATGTGGTGGATTAAAGCTATATATGTCTATATTGCCAGATGCAGTTGAAAAACAATTCAAAAGTCAACTTCATAGTTCTAAACCTTAAAAGCTAATGGGGAGTTAACACAATTATTTACTGTCTTATCTACAATACCTAAAAAGAAGCCATATTCAAAGCAAAAACATCCCTCTATATTTTGATATATTTGCTGTTTATAAAATAATTTTTATCTTATTAATGAAATGAATAAAATATTTAAGAATAAATAGTGCTCAATTTCTAACATGACACACGCACACAAACAAACATCCATATATATATATATAAATATAAGATATTAAGCCCTTTGAATTTTTCTATATTATTTAAACTTTCGGGAAATATTTTTCCGTACCTTTCATCGCTCCAGAGACTATTTCGTTTACTCTGGAGAAAGTCTATCAACATCCGTCTCTGTGAAGCAATAAAACAAGCGAGGCGTACTCTAAATATCTCTACGCAGCGAGCAATTTATTTCAAATTAAGAAAAGATTCAAAGTTGTCCTATCAAATAGAAGCTTGGGGAAAATGTATTTGGTGAATGGGTTTTGAAGAGGGCAAATATTGATCGATGGCACGGAAATATATGAAAGAGTAAAATATGCCGTTAGTAACGGAAAAGTGTCGTGTGAAATTTCAGAAATGGTATCAGGGAGAATGGATTATATAGCGGAGTAGGGGAGAAATATTTATTTTGCGCTTTTAATAATTTACGAAAGTTTAGGAAGTTATGTACTTATATTATTATATAACTATTTCTCTTAAATCACATATTTATATCTAATCGAAGGCTTTTTTTTCTTTTTCATCTCTTTTGTGATGTTCAAACACACTTTAATCCTCTCCAAACTAAATCGCTACTTTGCTGATTTGCTTTTATAAGTATTTTATTTCCTCTTAATTTCTCTTTGTATAACTTTTGATTAACAAATGTTTACTAAATAATACATTATAAGATTTTTTTGGGGGATACAACATCTTATAAAGTACATTTCACGATTCACACACACATATAGATGTTTGTGTGTGTGCATATATATACACATATACATACATGTGTTTATATATACACACACACACACATATATATATATATATATATATATATATATATATATATATATATATATATATATATATATATATATATATATATATATATATATATATATATAAATATTTGCTAAAATATTCTTTTTTTTACTAGTTTAATCTTTATTATATCTAACCAATAAATTTTATTTTATTTTTAACATTTTAAAGATATTTTTAATTTAACATATTATATAATAATTTTACATTTTTGTAATAATATGTATGTGAACTGTTTTGGTTTAACATTTCGATTAATGACAGTTATTATTATACCCTTTACTATTTTGAAATTAATTGAATAACTGATTATATATTTCTATAAATATAGCTATCAATAAAATAAATTATAATTTGTTAGGAATACTTAGTGTGATATTTGGTTGGATTAAAAATTTTGCAAATACTGTTGCTGTAGACAAAATTTAAAAAGGTAGATTACCATATGGACTAAACTGGTTGAAAAAATATTTAAAGCAGACCGTTATCTCAAACTTATGTATTATTTAAAACTGTAAAATGTTTGTATATAATATCTAATAGTTTATAAAATTTTGTTGATATCTACAAAATTTTAAAAGGCAGATTACGATATGGACTAAATTGGTTTAAAATATGATTAAAGCAGACCGTTATCTCAAACTTATGTAATTTAAAACTCTAAAGTTTTATGTCTATTATATCTAATCATTTATAAAATTTAAAACACATACTAAGTTTAATCCTCTTAATAAAATGTATCAAAAGCTATATAAATATTCAAAGCAAATCTACGAGATAATGACCGATTAGTGTTTGGACGCATGACATTCTGTGGGTTGAGTTCCTCCATGGAATAGACATTTCTATCCATTCGAAATTGTCAGTATGGGCCCGATTAATTTACCTATTAGTACCAGAACACAACCTAAATGCTTCCAACCATTCTAGCCTTTGATTAGATTAAGGGTTCATAAACTTTCCACGTTTAAAACTATTTCATTATAACACACTTTTATCGATTCATCATAACATAAAATGTTCTTATTTTAGAATGGATATTTTACATGCTGTTTAATAACTTTATAGCTTACAAATATATTTAATTTTGTCATTTCAAGTAGCCAATTTGTTATAATAGCAGAAAAATATTCACTAATCTGCAAAATACAAGAATTTTACTTACCGACAAGTATTATTTTAAAACATGTATATTACGAACTAAACTTTTGTAACAAATAAAAGGGAAATATCTGTTTTCACTTTATAATGATGTATTATAGTTTTAAGTGACATTAAAATAATTGAAATTCAAAAACTCAGACATTTGCAGTTTAAAAAAATACTTTAATGTTATTCTAAAATAGAATATATTTCTTGTATTAGTATAATTGCTGTTCACAAAAAATAGATTCTATTGAATATAAAATTAATATCTAATTTACTTATAAACATCTAAATGTATTTTGTTAATAAGTGCATTTCGATTCTTTTTAATTACTATATATGTTTTATAAGTTCAAAAAAATGTCGTTTCCTATAAGAAACTAAATGGTTTTTATATAGATATACTATTATTAATGTTCGAAAAAAAATTATTCTAATTAGAATTGATAATTTTACTATATACTGAATTAAATATTGTCTGTTTTAATAAAGAATTTTCCTCTCAAGAGGTACTATCTGTCCATGAATGAAATTTTATGCATTAGAAACTTTTAAAAATAACACGGTTTTTAAAAATTATAAATTTATTATTTTAAATTATTGTACACATATGATATGAATTGAGGTATAAGTAAATACATAGCATTAAAGTTTTATTTTGGTTAAAAACATAACAAAACTATGAAACATTTTAGTCCTTTAAAATTTTAGTTAATTTTAATGTACACCTAACGATTTCAATTTTAACATATTAATACTAAATAGTTACACTCCTAAAATTTATTTGAACACTCCTAATATTTATTTGAACTAATCTGCGTTGACTTTATTTTTATTAATCTTATTTAAAAATTTTAAAAAATCTTTTATATTTTTACGGAAATTTGACATACCACATAATAAAAAACACTCCAAAATATACAATAAATAATTTAAAGTTATTATATTTTAATTAATCTTGATATATATGAGTGAAATATTTACTAAATTTTTGTTCATAATTTTCAATAATCCTTTATATCACCTGACACCTCATTAATGTTTCAGATAGTCTGAATAATTTTTACTCATTTACTCTACTATGCTCTTACACTAGATCAGTAAAAATGTACAAGTAAACACCCTTTAAACTTAAACACTGCACCATATGATACAATAGGATTGCCTTTTTAAATATAAATGTAATACAACTTTTTTTTTCTACATATAGTTTTATAAGCTGAAAATACAGAGAATAAGGATAATACGATTAAGTTTCCTTCAAAATTATAGATTCAATTATTATATTTATTTACTCTACTAGACTCTTACACCAGATTAGTAAAAATATACACGTATACACCATTTAAGCTTACATAGTGCACCCTATGATATACTAGGATTGCAATTTTAAATATAAAAATGCAATACAATTTTTTTTCTACATATAATTTTATAGGCAGAAAATACAGAGAATAAGGATAGTAGGATCATGTTTTCTTCAAAATTATAGATTCACTTATTATTTCATTTACTCTACTAGACTCTTGCACCAGATTAGTAAAAATATGCACGTATACATTAATTAAGCTTAAACACTGCACCATATGTTCCACTAGGATTGCATTTTTAAATATAAAAACGCAATACATACTTTTTTTTCTTACATATAATTTTATATGGGTGAAAATAGAGAATAAGGATAGTACGATTATGTTTCCTTCAAAATTATAAATTCAATTATTATATTCATTTATTCTACTAAACTCTTACACCAGATTAGTAAAAATATTCACGTATACACTATTTAAGCTTAAACACTGCACCATATGCTCCACTAGGATTGCATTTTTAAATATAAAAATGCAATACAACTTTTTTTTCTACATATAGCTTTATAGGCTTAAAATACAGAGAATAAGGATAGTACGATCATGTTTCCTTCAAAATTATAGATTCAATTATTATATTAATTTACTCTACTACACACTTAAACCAGATTAGTCAAAATATGCACGTATACACCATTTAAGCTTAAACACTGCCCCATATGCTCCACTAGGATTGCAGTTTTAAATATAAAAATGCAATACAATTTTTTTCTACATATAATTTTATAGTCTGAAAATACAGAGAATAAGGATAGTACGATTATGTTTCCTTCAAAATTATAAATTCAATTATTATATTCCTTTATTCTACTAAACTCTTACTACACCAAATTAGTAAAAATATGCACGTATACACTATTTAAGCTTAAACACTGCACCATATTCTCCACTAGGATTGCATTTTTAAATATAAAAATGTAATACAACTTTTGTTTTCTACATATAATTTTATAGGGTGAAAATACAGAGAATAAGGATACTACGATCATTTTTCCTTCAAAATTAAAGATTCAATTACTCTTCTAGACATTTACATTAGATTAGTAAAAATATGCACCTATACACTATTTAAGCTTAAGCACTGTCCCATATGCTCCACTAGGATTGCATTTTTAAATATAAAAGTGCAATACAACTTTTTTTTCTTCATGTAATTTTATAGCGTGAAAATACAGAGAACACAGATAGTACGATCTTGTTTCCTTCAAAATTATAGATTCAATTTAAATTTTTCAAAAGGTTTTGTTTTATTTTCCTCTTGAAATATTTTATTATATGTACGTTTATTTAAAATTTTTAATGTGAAAATAATAAATTTTAACTTTTGTCAAATGACGTTACAGATATCAGGCATAATATATAGTAAAACTGGAAATTAAACAGTATATTTCCTTAATACAAATGATAGTCATACTTAAAACAAAATTAAATTCATATCACATTTCATCTCCTTTTAAAATTAATTTAATATTTATGTAAAATAAAGTATTATGTTATATCCATATTTCATTTTTTGTAAACGTGATATTTATCAAATTCCCATACAAGAATATGTTTGAATATTTCTCATGTGAAGGAAAGCATAATCATATTTAGAAAGACCTTTGAAGCTGTCATCTTTAATCTATAAATTCATGAAAATACTGTGCTTATATAACTGAAGTTAAAAGACTTTTTGAAATGCATTACGTTTCAATGGTTTTCTTTCTTTGTAAAAATGTGAATATGCATTGAACAACATAAAAAAAATAAATGACACGTGATAGCTTTAAGGATATTATATAAGATAACATGTGCGTGTCTTTAAAGACGGTATTCATTTATAAAACAGAAGGGTGACAACATTGTTTATGTTGAAAGACACATATACAGGACAATATTGTGGTTATATCATAATAAAATAATTGTAATGTTTTATTTTGTGATTATAAACATTGTTTAAGCTATAATGGAATTTATATAATTTATGCCCCAGTGGTCAAATGTATTTCTAAAGAAAAATATATTAAAACCCTGATTATTTGAAACCCATATAATGCAAATATATGTAAAAATAACACATATACACACACACACATATATATAATATATATACATATACATATACATATATATATATATATATATATATATATATATATATATGTTCAAGAAATACGTATACAAATAATAAATAAATCTAAATCAAGGATATATGTAAATATCAGATTTACAGAAACTTAAATAGTCATTGAATTAAAAAAATAATTGAGTTTGAAAGTGAATAGCTAGCTTGACGTTTTGGAACTGAAATTCTTTTGTATTTTTATATGGATTCTGTTGTTTAGAAGGTGCCTTGTCAACTTAAATGAACTATTATATCCCTTTTTAATATTTTTCTCTGAAAATAAGTTAGGTTTAATATCAGCCGATGACTGTTTGTCGAAGCTTTGTCCCTCATGCATTTCAATTTCATCGATTTCTTTTCCATATGAGGATGGCAGTTTTTTCCCGTGAAGTAGTTCTAAAATGCTTTTCTGATATAGCAGTCAGAAGTTTTCCCATTCATACCGAATTATTTAAGAATATTTTCTATTCCGTAGAATTTTAATGGTGATTTTCTTGAACTAAAGTGCTAAAAATCTGTATTTTATATGTATTTTTTTCAGTAATGCATCACCTTTCTTTCACTAAAATCTACTACTAGTACCTGTTATAAGATTTTATTAAAGTCTATTTTATTTCAACAAAACAATAATAGAATTGAGATCTGTTATTAAAATGAATAATTCTCCAATATTAACATATATCTAAGTAATAGTGCAACTTAAATTATTTTAAAGTGTTCTGTATTTCAAAAGGAAACCATAGGAAATGTTCACAAAATTTAGGTCTCTTATTGTGTGTGATGAAAATTTTGTCGATACTAAGAAGAATCTTAGTAATTTTTTAAAAGGCCTAAGTAATAAAATTCTTGGCCAGATCCGAAATATTAGATGGTATATGATACAGATGCTTGTGTTCAGTCATGTGGCACCGCAGCCTATCAGCTTGTACGTGGTATCCATTGACTACTATTGTTAATGCATACTCCAATATTTCTTAAATTCCACAGAATGCAATTTTGTCATGAGTAGTTATACGACGCTAAAATGAGTCCTGTTGAAGAAGTCTCTTTTAAGTCTTGTTAAACAGCTTACAGAATTTAGCCATTAGCGAGGTTGGAAAAAATAGAATTTAGACAATACAAAAGAAGTTAATGTGTTTTCACGTGTCGCTCTGACATATCAACCTCTATGTGCAATCTATTGACGTATATTGTTATGGAAGTATATTTTTATTACAGATATAAGTATTTCTTTCATTCCACAATACTTATTAATCATTTGAGTAACTTCTAGATACTCAAAAATGTCTTATTAACAGCTCAGAAAATTTTGGCCAGATGATAGTCGATACACAAGATTGCTTGTAGTCGTGTGTCACTGTAGCATGTCAGCATGTATGTGTCATCCATCGACTACTATCTTAATAAATACACCGACTATTTATTGTTACACAGAACTTATTATAGTGATGATAGTTTTAAGACACTAAAATGAGTCTTGTTGAACAACTTACAGAATTAACTTTTGGCCAGATTTGAAATATTAGATGGTAGACGATATGCAAGAAGCTAATATTCTTCCAATTGTCACTTTGTCATATCAGCCTCTTTGTGGCATCTATTATCAAATATTCTTAATACAACTATAAATATTCCTTTTATTCCACAGTACTTATTATTAGTAGGGGTTGTTTCTCTGTACTTAAAAGAGTCTTAGTAACTATTCTTGAGTCTACATAGAGAATATTTTGTCAAGACGGTAGACGATGCACAAGCTTGAGTGTAGTTATGTGGCACCCTGGCATATCAGTTTGTAAGTGATCTTCATTGACTACTATACTTACGACATTCAATAATATATTTATTTTTTCACATAACTTATTATTCTGTAGTTAGTTTTATGACACTAAACAGAGTCTTGTTGAAGATCTTCGAAACTTTACCTTTGGTCAGATTTGAAATATTAGACGGTAGGCGATACGAAAGAAGCCTATGTTCCTCAATGTCACTATCTGGAATATCAGCCTATATGTGACATATATCAACTGATATTGCTAATACAGTTCTCAATATTTCTCCTCTTTGTGACTGTATTAGCAAATAATTTTAAGACAGTTATAAATATTTCTTTTATTCCACATTACTTATTATTGGGAGAGTTGTTTCTCTGTACTTAAAAGAGTCTTAGTAACTATTCAGGTGCCTAAGTAGAGAATATTTAGACAAAATGGCAGACTATGCACAAGCTTGAGAGTAGTCATGTGGTACTCTGGCATATCAGCTTGAAAGTGCTATAGATCGGCTACTACACTTTGGAAATTCACCAATATATTTATTATTCTACTGAACTTATTATTATGATGATTAGTTTTATGACACTAAATAAAGTCTTGTTGAACAGCTTCCGGAACTTAACGTTTGGTTAGATTTGAAATATTAAATTGTAGGCAATACGAAACAAGCTTATGTTTATCAATGTCACAATGTGGCATATCACCCTATAAGTGATATATATCAACTTATATTTATAATGAAGTTCTCAATATTTCTTTTATTTCACAGTGCTTACTATTGTAATTAGTAGTTCCTCGACATTAAAACGAGACATCTTATTACTGAACACACTACGTAATTTAAATAACAATAAACTTTGAAATATCCGTTTATCTTTCAATCCAAGAAAATAATATTATATAACGTAACAGCTAATGCTATAATCTACAGATTAATCATAGCGAAACTTTACTTTTTATATAACATATATCAATGAATTCAGCGAAGCAATAAAGTAGTTCTACATATATCCTTTCGATCTCCTGGGACACATATTATTTAAAATGCAGTGGGCTAAGCTAAATTATTTTACTTTGTTCTATCACCCTGTGGAAAGATATGGATTAGAGCCAAAATTATGATATAATCGGTCCATAATAGTTATCGTTAATAATGTTACTGATAACATATAAAATTTGTACTTATAAACAATTAGTATTTGTATATTTATGTTAGGGAGTATGGGAGATAAGAAAATAAAATAAAATTTTCTAAAATAAAAGATGTTTAATAAACTTTTATATGAGTTAAAATATTTCTGTTCATTAATTGCTACTGAGCGTACAATAAATTTATAATAATAAATAATCTATATGCACACAATGAGATTATAAAAACTCGCTTTTATTTATCAAGAATACGCTAAAAATGCACTAAAAAATGGAAAATTTGTTTTTTCGTTACACAGCTTGTTAATAGTAAAAATCTCCGTAATTGTGATTCCAAGTTTGCTGAAAGACCAAACTGACTTTAAAAAATTAAGTCAGTTTGGTAGTATATCTAATATTTTATTAAATTCAATAGTGTATTGTCATTAAAAAGGAATTTATGTTCAAAATTTCTTATTTCTAGCTTGGCAGGAAGGTAGTTAAAAATTGATTTCAAAATATAGTCTGATAAACGATTAAAAATTACATTTACTGTGATCAGAAAAATGTAACAGAAAAATACATGTATTTACATATACTTACCTTACCGTGAGATGAGTTGGTAAGATTTTTTCGTTGTTTTGCTGTTAAGATTGAGTGATTTATGCTTAAAATGACTATTTCTTTTCAAATTGATACCTTGTATACGAGACACATAGTACGTTTTCTGACGATTGGTACTTGAGTGCGGGTCACTTACTAGTACGGGTTAATGTAACAACATCGTTTGTTTGTGGGTACAAAAGTAGCGGTATATACAGAAAAACGAAGGCGAATGTTCTTGTCTACTACAGAGATTCTGGAAAAATTTAGACAAATAAAAACTAGTTTTTACATTATTAGTTTTATTATTGTTCTTTTCATTTTGTTATAATTCAAAAATGTTTGTATACAATATAATTCGAAAAAAATTAAAACTATATACCACTATTTCTATTTGATTTTTCATATTTACAGTACTATTATACATTTATCCACTAAAAATATTTTTGGTTTACAAAATCCTTATGGTTGTACTTTATATATTTCTATTTATATATTTGTTTATATACTCCAATATGAAATACGAAAAATTGGTTAAAAATTAAATAATTTGCGATCAATTGAAATTTAACTGAATAACTAAATTTACGCTCAAAATAGACGCTCCCTGTACTCTATGCTAGTACTCTATGCCGTATCCCGGTACTATATGAATTTCTTACAGATTGTGCTTGTTATTGGGGTTTTAATTTTGTCATTATCTGAAAATGGTACATTCAGGTGCAAAATGTACCCGCACACAATGTGTTAAGACACTAAAAATTTGTGTATTCCCAATACTTTATTTATTCTTTACAACGGTTTCAAAAAAACAAACAAAATTATTACAAATTAGAAAATAAAACTTTAAGAGAAGAACATGTTAAATAGACCCTCTACCATATACAAATAATACTTTTTTTTGACAGAAGATAAGATGAAATAAATTGTTTGCCAACGGGTAAAACAAAACGATGGTAAAACATATTTTTCCGGAAAGGAATTTGCAGCGATACGATCTAAACCAGAGAGAGAAAGATAAGCCTATGGTTCGTAATGCCAGCTTTTAGACTTTTATCTCTTTTTAGGCTGCATGGAGTCCCTTGCTTTACCTTTTGTTTTAGTCCAGAGATTCTGTCGTATAGAGGAAATGTTTCTACGTTTTTTAAAGTGTCCTATATGTGAAAGCGTTAATAAAAATGTATATACAAATACATAAATTCAAGTTTAAAACGAAGATAAATTTACCCTGTATGTGGCCAATTTACTTATCAATAGCACATTAAAATGTTTGAATTCAAATTGATTTAAGAATGTAATTCTATTAAGAAACTAAGATTAATTTCATTCGATTTTAACTTTTTCTGATGGGAAGTATATTTATCATTTCTAATAGGTGCTATTTAAGGTTGGTTTTTTAGTGATTTTAAATTCTTTTTTAT
>CM063511.1:131758708-131768708 GCA_032207245.1 Pardosa pseudoannulata
CATTTGATAAGAGGTTCACATCTGATAAGCTATCCGTGTAGATCTTTAGTGCCATTTTTCTCCTTTTCTTGAACAAAAAACTGTTTCAATATTACTTGTGCTTCTGTTTGAAACATCGTATTTAGATTTAGTATATATATATATATATATATATATTTATATAATATTTATATATATATATATATATATATATAAATATATATAATATATATATATATATATATATATATATATATATATATATATATATATATATATATATAAATGTGTTTATATATGTCTCGGTCTAATATTAATAATTGTGAATCAAAGAAAATAAACTAAATCAAAAATGAAATTGTTTAGAATATTTCAAATTGAAACAAGAAGTGAAATTTATTTAAATCAATTTAAATGAATTCTGTCAGTTTATGCCGATTTGAAAAAAGAAATTATTACAATATTTAATCTATTAATACAGTCAAATGTTATGTTTATAGTGAAACAATTTTATAATTATTTTCAATTTAATAGGCATAATTACAAATAAAATGTTTATAAATTATTATATATATATTATATATAATAATATATATATATATATATATATATATATATATATATATATATATATATATATATATATATATATATATATATATATATATATATATATATATATATATATATATATATATATATATATATACATCCAGTTATATGTAGTGGCATAAAAGTACTTGACTTTGTGAATTTTAAATCATA
Source organism: Pardosa pseudoannulata (assembly GCA_032207245.1). NCBI lineage: Eukaryota > Metazoa > Arthropoda > Arachnida > Araneae > Lycosidae > Pardosa > Pardosa pseudoannulata. The sequence goes on from CM063511.1 coordinate 131,759,453, forward strand.
ATATGAATGATTCAGTAATAAATAAAATCACATTCCTTTTATAAATTCCCTAAAGAAATGTGCCTAAGATCATTTATTAAGATTTATGAGATGGCATAATTTAAAAGACTTACGGCACGAAGAAAACATCTCAGTTTTGTATAATCTATTTAATGGATTACTGCTTAGAACCTGAGAATATGTTTACTTTAAAGAAGGCAGAGTTTTCTTTACATCTACTCGGATGAGGATGATGCATATAGCGTACCGCATGCCAGATTGCTAGGCAATATTTCAAATAAATATTCAGTAGTACTTGTACATCTTACTACTAGATATTTTTGCGTTTAATTTCATAGTTTGATTGATGTGACTGCATCGTACGAAGATGGAAGAGGAAATTTGTAATTTAGATTCGGTTATATGCTTGCAAAAGAGAAAAAAATATGTATGGATAACCGAGGAATCAGCTTTTGGAATTTCTTTAGAATACGAAAGAACTCATGTGTTTATGGGATAAGTTTGTATGCAATTTTACTTTTTGTTCAGGATTTAATAACAATGTCAAGAATTAAAAAATTCAGAGATATGTGTTTTATGCTTCATGAATTGTGTTTCCATAAACATTTCTTAGGACATATTGATTAATAACATGAAGCAGTTCTAATGCTTTTTATATGTAATAAAAGTTATTATGTACTTAGATATGGCATTATCTATGTTATTTTTCATATTAATTTAGTCTATAAAATTTTACATAGTTAAAGCCATATAAATAATAGCAATATACTTTGATTGTGGGATTATACACGTACACATTATAGAAGTTCACTTGTATGTGTGTGTATGCGCGAGGTGTATGATGCCATATCCTTCCATTTTAGAAGTCTGTATTAGGCAGTGATGCAGCGAGAAACGCTGTTTTTAATTGTTTGATGTATGTAGTTTAGAATCAACTTAACCCTTAAATGCCCTATTTTGACTTTCGTTAACATACCGCATTTATTCTCCTAAAATAATACTAGTATAATATTGAAGATCGAATATCTAATGTTGCCATTAAAATACATACTGAAGATATTATTAAACAAATTTTCAACATGTAGTACTTCTTTTAAGAATATATATAGGTTTATTCGGACACTTATTTGTTGCATAAGCTCTTTTTTAGCTTGAAAATACATTATTTTTTTTCTGCAGTGCTGAAGTAAAAATTATTGCAAGAAAAGGTAACTTATGTAGCCCATATTTACCATTTCTTTGGATATTTAACTGTAAAACATTTATTGTAACCACATTTTTCTATTTGTTGATAATTGGCAACAAGGAATATAAAGCTTCACTGAGCTTACAGGAGAATAAGCATTGTTGGTTCCATTTTCTTCTATTTTCAAAAGAAGTGTTTTATTTATGTAGTAGTTTATAATTGTAGTTTTTTTTAATGTATATACAGACAGCTTTATCGTATTTTACCCGTCTTGAAAACTTGTGACAAAGGCTGTTTGTAGATACAAGTAGATAATTTTTGTAGTAGTTTATAATTGTAAGTGTATATACAGACAGCTTTAGCCATCCTGAAAAATTTTGACAAAGGCTTTTGTGGATACAAGTAGATTATTTTTGTAGTAGTTTATAATTGTACTTTTTCTTAAATGTATATACAGACAGCTTTATTGCATCCTGAAAAACTGTGACAAAGGCTATCACGAGTACAAGTAAATTATTTTTGTATTGACTATAGTTGCAGTTTTTCTTAAATGTATATACAGGCAGCTTTATGCCATCCTGAAAAAGTTTTGACGAAGGCTTTTGTGTATACAAGTAGATTATTTTTGTAGTAGTTTATAATTGTACTTTTTCTTAAATGTATATACGACAGCTTTAAGGCATCCTGAAAAACTGTGACAAGGGCTTTCACGGATACAAGTAAATTATTTTTGTATTGATTATAGTTGCAGTTTTTTCTAAATGTATATACAGACAGCTTTATGCCATCCTGAAAAAATGTGACGAAGGCTTTTGTGGATACAAGTAGATTATTTTTGTAATAGTTTATAATTATAGTTTATTTTTCTAAATGTATATACAGGGAGATTCATACCATCCTCAAAAATTGTGACAAAGGCTTTTTGTGTATTCAAGTAGATTATTTTTGTAGTAGATTATAGTTGAATTTTTGTTTTGTAATGGTGGATAAATTTTGTGGATTCTTTGTACTCATATCATTCAATATCATAAATTAAACAATTTATTTTCTATTCTACATTGATTTTTATTATGTTTGGCAATACAATTTATATTTGCAATGAGAATTAATTACTTAAAAAATATTTTTCAAAAATACCCAATTATAGTTATTAAAATTCATGCGTGTTTGTAATTTTAATTTTTTAAAGAATTATTAATTTTTCAATTAAAGCCTAGTATTACCCATTGGCAAACAAGCCATTTTTTAAAAAAACAAATTACACTTAAAATCAAATATGATTTTTTAAAGTACTTTTGCCATTATTTATGTAAGAAAGGAAAACAAAAAAATTAATTAATTTTTAAAATATTGGATATTTAAGGGTCAAATTGCTTTGAGCCTTTGACAGGAAATTGGTTTCCTTTTATATTAAAGAAAAACTCAATTTTTTTCGTCAAATATGTCTTCAGCTTCTTTCACATTATTTAAATGCTTTTTAGTCATAATAGTCCTCATATTATTACTTATATAATTTTTAACAGAATTTGCTTAATTTGATTAATTGTGAATTTATACTGTTTATAAATGATATAGATGCAATCAAGTAAAAGTTTTCTCTTGTTAGGTTCAAAGTAAATGAAACAAAGTCTAGTATATCATGAAAAAGAGTAAACCTAATTTTAACAAGAAATACAAATTAATTATAATTACCAAAAAATTTAATGAAGTGTACTAAATGTTTCAATTATTCCATCATACAAGTTTCATAAGCATTTCACTGAAACCAAGTCTGTCCCATACAAAATTTTAAGACATATTTATTTTGAAAACCTTTAAAATATTAAAATTCTGTTGTAGCTCTTTTAATTCTCATTTAGAGATGTAGATCCGTAAAATGTAAATAAGTAATTTCGAGTACAATTTGTTATCTTTAAATATTACGTATGCATGCCTAAATATTTCTTTATTTAATCATATATTATGTTATTATATTTTCCCTTATTTACATTTACCTCTAATTAATCCTACTTTTCCCCCATTATACAAGTATATAAATGTATCTTATATATTTACATGTATATATTTACACATATTGTTTCATAAAGAACATTGATTTTTAACGACTCTTTTTACAAATACGACACATACCTAAGCAATACTAATTTAATTGAGATTACTTTAATTATTATATTTTTATTATGTAATCCGTTGTTTACGAATTTTAATTACACTCGGTAACTGTATTAATACACACACATAAAACCCACATAACAAATATCTCCTTAAAATGAAACATAAATATTTATAATCATTCACTAAGTTTTACTATAGCTGGTAGAGAAGGGGATATATTTTTATATCAGATGATACTGACCACTTCACTAAAATGATCTTCTGAAAGTTCATCAATGAAGTACAAAATAACTCCCTATCCGCTTTATGCGGACAGTACCTGCAAATGTCTGAGGTACTTGAGAATAGCTTAAATGAGTTTGTTTCGCTAAATCCCCGTAATTTCCATTCACGATACGTAGTGTCCAATGTAGTCAGCAGTTGAATGGATGCCCGTGGAGATTTGAGACTCTGTGTAGGCTATCCCCGTTAAGTGATATCTTTGACATTCTATCACCCGAACTGATTCCACGTTCCATTCATTATGCACGTGTAATTTGTCAAAGTGGTCGAGCGCAAATAGGATTAGGGTATTTCGTTGTTAAGATAGCAGAACATTAAGTTTACATACTGGAAGGAGCATTTAAGAAATAACACCATTTTAATACCATGGTGACAATTTTTTTCTAGTTTCTGAATATTATACCGTTAAATTAAATATCCTGCATATAATTTCGACGCAATATTTAAACAAGATTTACCTGTGTCTTCATCTACATCCAGTTTGTGTCACAGTGCTATTGAAAAACGTACGTTATTTTCACCTATGTATGTCATAAATTGACAAATTGATCATAACGTTGAGAGCATTTTTTGCAGTGATGTAAATAATATAGTATACAATATATTTATTTCGATAAAAATAAAATAGATAATATATTATTTTTAATGAAATAAATATATTTTGTTATGTATTAATTTTTAATTTATTTATATCTTTGACATTATTGAAACTATATATTTTTATAGAAAGTATTTTATTAGCACCTCTGCACTTTTTTTATTTCGAAGTTGATATATGAGAATAATAATTTGATTAATAAGAAATAGCAGCTAAGAAATATGACTGTCTAAAGGGTGATACAGCTGTTTCCCCATTTTCATTTAGAAATCGATTTGTACTTAATTTTAACAATAATGCTGCTATTGAAGTATTAATACAATTTATACAACAAAATATCTCATTGAAAAATAATTTACATATATTCATATGCTTTATAGATGCTTAAAAGTACAGGCATATTAAATAATACAGTTTCAGGAATATTGAATTTACATATTATTATAACATCTCAATTTATAAATCCTCAATATATTTAACTCGTTAAATTATATATATCGTCTTTCAGCAATATTGACTGAGAGATAAAAACAAAATTACAAGTCAATTAACATTAGCTGAAAGTTTAAAACAAAATATTTAATGTGTCTTGTATATGATGTTTTTTTAATTTAATATAAAATTTTGATACCGCAAAAAAATTCGAAACATTTTTGTTTTTCAGTATTATAGTGGTTTTATTGGAGGTAAATATAAAGTAAAAAATTATTAATAGACAATATACCTAGTCTGTAGCCGTTTACATGTTAAAACAATTTACTAAATTCAATTTCTCTACAACATACTGGGTCTTTTAAATAACTTCTGAGCTAATGCGTATCAAAGATTTCTTATTAAGCGCATTTACTCTTATAAACCTAAAGCTATTGATTACCATTTTATCCTACTTTATATTAATACGTATTTTATAATTTATAAATAATTTTAACTCATTGTGTGCGGGTACATTTCGCAGCGGAATTGTACCTGGAGAGGGCGTTTTGCAATTAAATTTATTTATTCATTTAAATCTCAATAGATCGAAAATTATTTAATTTTTTAACGAACGTTTCGTATTTTATATTGAGGTATATAAATAAAAATATATAAATAACAATCATAAGATTTTTGTAAAAAATATATATATATATTTTTAGTGGATAAATTTATAATAGTATGGTAAATATGAAAAATCAAATAGAAATAGTAATATATATATTTAATTAACTCGAATTATGATATATATAAATATTTTTACATTATAAAATTTAAAAGAGCAATCAAAATACTAATAATGTAAAAACTAGTTTTTATTTGTCTAAATTTTTCCAAAATTTATGTAGTAACATTCGACTTCGTTTTACTTTATATACCGTTATTTTTGTACCTAAAAATAGAGTATGTTGTTACACTAACCCGTACTAGTATGTGACCCACGATCAAGTATCAATCGTCAGAAAATGTACTATTACGTGTCCGGTGATCAAGTATCAATCATCAGAAGACGTACTAGTACGTGTCCCGCATACAATGTGTTAATCAATCAGCTTTCTCGTTAATCTGGATCTTATATTTTTTGCGTATAAACATTCTATAGAATAATATACCAAACTATTTTATTTTGAATCTTCTGTAGGAAGTTGTCTTCAACATATAATTTAAGAATGATCCTAATTTACTCTAGATCTTTAGGATGTACAGTTATAAAAACCATCAGGGAATAGGCCTACAGTTGCTCATGACTACAACAAAACGAATATTTTCTGAGAGACTCTATCTTAAAGATCAAAATTCACATACCAAAAATGTAATATTAATGGGAAAGTATTACATTTGTGTAACAAAATTCCCTGAGGAATGGATGAATGGAAAGCTTGCTTTTAAACTTAAAATATGTTACACATTTACTACTTAGAACAAAGACCCATCAAAGCTCTCAAAAGACATAAGATATAATCTTCAATAAATTCTTCATAATCTGATTCTTCATGTTTATTCATACAGTTTAAGACAATAGGAAACAGCATACTTCCAAGGGACGAGAACGTCGATTTTGATAATAAGTACTTAAGACTGATTTTAAATCTTTAAATTTTCACCCTTTTTTTAATATTTAGTTTAATGTTTTTCCTTGTTTTTCGTAAACTTTAAAACAATATCAACTTATTATCTGATTCCTTCTGGAGCTCTTTAATTCCCTAATCCAATTTGACGGGCGAACTAGGAAACAAAATACTATGTTAAAAGCAGTCTCAAGCATTGACTGTCAAATCATGTAAAGTTATTTTGAAGAAAGGATTTGAGGTAATAAGGAATTCAGAAAACCCACCTAGACGCTTATAGTGGAATATTTTTTTCATTTATTGCATAATCAGTTAGGATTGCGTATTTAAATAGTGTATTTTATTCGTAGTGGTTCTATGGGTTAATTTTTTAGTTTAAAATTTTAGAGGATTTAGTTTACAACCCTTTTAGATCAAAATAGTAACTAATACTAATTTTTCAGGTCTAAGAAAAAACTTACACTCTTGCACCCGGGTTCAAGTGTTAAATATACTCTTATATGACATAAATATTTAATTAAATCTGAGTTGAAATTGAGGGAAACAGGATATGCAAGTATAAAATGGTTATGCAAAAGAAACGATGCTACGAAAGGATGAGATTTATACTATCCTAAAGATATTAATGAAATTTGCTTCAACCAATTTTGAGAAAATTAAAAAAAAATTAATTTAATAAAATATAAGGTCACCAGCAGCTGATTTGCATATTTTACCACCTTTAAACACATTCGTAAAGATTTTGTGGATAACTTGTGGCCTCAAAAAGAATTAAATTCGTTTTTAAGAACTAATTTCAGTTCTGGATTTCACTGGCGGCACAGGATATATTGATATTGCTTGGTGTTGATTGTATTGTTAACAAAATTCTCAGAATTATTGTTGATTTATTCTCAAAGCAGAATAAATCAACAGCAAACGGTGTCGAGATGTCTACCCACATAGCATGCATACTTGCAGCAAGTTTGATATTTTCTGGGTAATATCTTCTCATAACAAGTTTGACTCGACAATCTTGCAACAGATTTCCTTCAAGTTAGACTGAACATAAATAGACAACTCCTTTGCAACGCTATGTTGCTGAAAAACTGTGGCAAATTTGTCATGAAAACCTTGAAGAAAGAGAAAATTCTTAGACTTGATGCAGTCTTGTTTCAAACTTTTAGACTTAATATGCTGAAACTGCTGCAAGTTTGCAGGCATGCAAAGCAAAACTGCTGCAAGTTTGTTGCAAACTAAATTTGTTTTCTGGGTAATTACGTAATGACGTTTGCAGAATGAAAACCTGATGTGTGAGATAATCAGTTGCTCATATTTCAGAACTGAGTGTAAACATTACTTTGTAAATAACAATTGGATCCATGCATAGCTATACAATAAGGCCACTCACCTACTGACACATTCATCTTAGCAAGATATTGTAAGAGGAAAACCTTTTGTAAAGTCAGGGCAACAAGGAGCACCTGTTGAGCATGTGGTGTTGAGAGTATATTAGTGCAACTTTCTTTGTAAAGCTTATGAAACAGTGATGACTGGCAAGCCAAAGGATTAAATAATATCTAGTGCAAACCATGTTTCTACAACAGTGCCCGGCCCTTCCTGTAATACTACTAGCCAGATCTTACACTGCAGTCTGAGGTACAAATTATCTTTCTCTGTCAGTTTTCATGTTAAATAAATCGGTCTTTTCGAATTCTTCAGAGTGTATGGGAATACCGAATGATGTCGGCAGTCAAAACCTTTAATGTTAGAATCTATTGTAGTTCAATTGTCTTTATACAAAAGATTCACAAACAAAATCTGATCCTTCCGTAATATAGTAATCATGAACTTCGCAGCTGCATGTATTAATACAATTTATAATCACTAGTTATGCGTGCATAAACACGTCTTTTAATTGGTATTTCACTCAATATATACATCAATTATAACAGTACTTATAATTAAAACATGGATTATAAATGATTTGTACATTAAAGTTATAGTATATGAAATGAGTTTGAGAAAGAAATATTATTATGAATGTAAATTATTTCCTGTGTAATATATATCGAAAGACTTTCTATTTTTATACTATGAACATGTTATATAATTAGTATAATACTAGAATATTAGCATGTTGCGGGCATATTAGTATGTTTACCGTAATAATATGACAAGTAAAGCATGATCAATTAACAAAATTTAAAAAAATATATATATATATTGATAATGAGATTAGCATTACTTACAATATTCGTGGTTTAATTCTAGGTCATTCTTATTAATTTTAATTATAATTACTGTAAGTTCATTAAGAAAATAGTCTCAAATAAAATACAAAATTCATTAAATGGCTCTTTTGAGTGTAAAATCTTAAGCTTCTAATTTATTCTATAAATATTCTAGAGGTATACTTAAGGTTGAAGTTGATGTTGTTATAACACTCAAATTTTCTTTAGAATCATAATGATTACTCAAGTGTTTAATAAAACAATTTACTTGAAATTTAAGAAGACTTTAAATGTAATTACCTATAGAATTAAAAAACAATCTACCAGCAAATGAAAATACTTTATACCGTTCAAAATAATTAGTATATAATTAGAACTAAATCAAACGAAATAATTGCCTTTATTTTCCATTCCTCTGTTTGGCATTTAATTTAACCTTTAGCAATTATAATTAATTTTATACTTGAATTGTCCTAAAATATTTCAAGTTTATCCCACTCTTTTTATCAAAATAAATAAATGATATCTACCCTAGGGATAAGCTTTGAATTTAGGAGATATTTTATAAATAATGCTTTATTTGAAACTATCTTGAAACAATAAGCTAAAACTTTAAACAAAAGCTTACATATTTAACTTATATTTTAAAACACTAAAAGTAATAATTTACTTAAACCTATATTGTAATAATAAGCAAGTAGTGTAAGCAAATCTTTTTTCACTTTCAAATTTTCAGAGTCGCAACCATTTTTCTACAACAGCGACCGGCCCTTCCTGGTACTAGCCACATGGTACTGTTACTAAGTGTTACCAATATTTC
>CM063511.1:131773708-131791208 GCA_032207245.1 Pardosa pseudoannulata
TTTGGAGCACAAGGTTGTGACCAGAGGAGAGTAGAAGGTGAACGCTTCTGGCATCTGCGGCTTTCGTGATAGACCTTTGGAGAAAAATCATCGTCATATTGTTTTTTAGGATCGGCGCCGACTCGAGAACAAATGATAAGTTGATTACAGTTGTATTCTTTAGGCATTTATATAATTGTATAAATTCATTTAATGAAGACATATTTGTGCATGTGTTTATTAATGAGTATTAATTTCTTCTTTCTCAAACAATAACCAACGTAACATTACTATTACATGTACTTTATTGAGATGCCCTTGATTTCTTTCATACATAAAATGAAACTAACATGTCCTAAAAATTTTTTAATTAAAATATATATTTAAAATCTTTCAATTAAAATTTAATATTATTTCTGTTTCAATTAAATGATTGGATTATTTAAGTTAACTGAAATATTTGTATTAATATTTAATAAAATTAAAGACTTTCCTGTTCTATTATATAGAAAATAAATGTACGCATGTATTAATATTATTAACCAATACCGAAGGGTTGAATGGCATAATTAAAACAATAAAAATCCCTCTTTTTCGAAAAATAATTTTGAAAAGAAATTTAAATACAATTTTAATTTTTAATACTTTTTTTTTCAAACTCGTTATTGCTTCTATTGATAAATGTGTTTTGGGTTTTATAATTTATTTCTAAGATAACAATAAAAATGTACGTTCCTCATTTTGTTGTTTAGGTTTGAATGTGTTTAATAAATTTTGTACCTCCTTGTATATTACCGATTTTCATAATTACATTAATCGAAATTCAATATATTTTAATGTGATATAAAAGTTATTTATTATTGAGAAAGTAATGTAATAACATTATTAATGCAGGTAGAAGCAAAAAATTGTATGCAACAATAAAAATAGTAAAAAAAAAAAAACCTTCTTAAGATATATGTTTAAAAGAATTTAGAATACAAATTTAATCCTTAATAAAATTTTCATAAATCACATTATTGCTTTGATTAATTAATGTTTTGTCCAGTTTTATATTCTCATTCTAAGAAAACAATAAACTGGTAGTGCTCTATTGTGTAATTTATTTTTTGATAGGAAATGTGTTCAATTATTTTGGAACAACCCATTTTTTAATTCAGTATGTAATTTAATTAATTAACATTTAATATTTTGCAAAGTAATATAAAAATATTTATTATTGAGAAAGTAAATGGTTCTATGTTTGAACATGATTAATACAGACAATAACACAAAGTGTTAATGAAACAATGCAATCTGTGAAAATCCTTCTTCTTGAGACATATTGTACAAAGATGTTAAAAAAAAACAATTTTAATCCTTAATGAAATTCTCATCAAACATATTAATGTATCTGTTGAGTAATGTTTTATCCAGTTTATATTATCTTTTCAAGAAGTTAATAAATCTGTAAGTGCCTCCTATTTTTATGTGGAATACATTCAAGAATTTTAAAACACCTTTCCAATCTATATGTTTCTTATCCATTTATATAATTACATTAAAATATTCAATATTTTATATTCTAGTATAAAATTTATTCATTATTGAGAATGTAGAGGTACATATGATTAACATTATTCGCAGATAAAAGCATTAAACTTGTATGGAATTACAACACAGAAATATATACATAACATACATACATACATACATACTACATACATACACACACACACACATATATATATATATATATATATATATATATATATTATATATATATATATATATATATATATATATCCTTCTTCAGACATATTTTAAAGTTTAAAGAAAATTTTAATCCTTTATAAAATTCTCATCAAACACTTTATCGCTTCTATTGAATAATGTTTTCTGTTGTCATTCAAGAAAACAATAAACACTTAAGAACCTTATTTTTTTATATAAAATACATTCAATATTTTTGAAACACCCTGTTTATTACCCATTTATATAATTACAATAAAAGATTCAATATTCTGAAATCTTCTATAAAATAAATTGATTATTGAGAATGTAATGTTACATATATAGTTTAACATTATTATACACATAGAAACATAAAACTTATATGGAACAATAATACAAAAAAAAGCAACTTCTTCAGACATATTTTAAAATGAAGGTAGAAGACAACTTTAATCCTTAATAATATTATAAGGAAGCATGTTATAGCATGTATTGAGTAAACATATTAACATTTTAAGTTTTATCCAGTTTTATATTATCTGCTCAAGAACACTATAAACATGTATTGCCTCAATTTATTTTATAAAGAAGGCGTTCAATAAATATATAATATCCTGTTTGTTACCCATTTATATAATTACAATAAACAAAACGTAATATTTTAAAATGTAATATAGTGATATATAACAGTAGTCACCAAATGGTGGTCCACAGATCACCATTTATATGGTCCACGGATCACCATCAGTAAAATATTTTAAAATGATTCACAGAAAAAAAGGATGATTATTTATTATAAGCTCCAACACAGCTCACAAAAAGTTTCATTGATAATGTAAAAGGAATACTAACATATGTGTATGAATATCAATTTTTGGGTTTCTCTACAACACAATGTGTCACAGCAATTAAAACTCGGTATCGCTCTTGACTTGAAATAAACGCAGCTATCTATCTTGAAGTGACGTCTAAAAAGCAAGAACATGTATCACACTTAAATGTGCAATGCATGAGTAAAGTTTTTTTTTAATAAAATTAAGATATAATTTATTTTACATTTATTATTTATAAACCATTTATTATCATTTATTATTTTACATTTTGTATTAATAAAACAAAAGTTTCTGATTAATATTCTATAAATATATTTACTGTCATCTGTTTTATTTCATATAATTAGTGGTCTATTAAAAATTTTATATAGTTGTTCTGGAAATTCTAAAGTTTGCTGACCATTCAAGAATAATATATATAAATTATTTGTTATTGAAAAGTAAAGGTGTTCTAACATTATTTTGCAGCTAGAAGCATAAAAAGTGTAAGGCACCATAAAAACAATAAGTCGTATTCCTATGTTGACCCAGCCGAAGCCATACAAAAATATTTAAAAAAAAACTTTTTCTCTGAGACATATTTAAAACAAAATTAAAAGACAATTTAATCCTAAATAAAATTCTCATCAAACTCGTTATCGTTTCTATTGAGAAATTTTTATGAGCAGCTTATTACAAAGTTTTGCTTTCTAATCTTTGGTATCCATCATAAATCGTAAACAACGCTATTCATTTATGAGTCATTTGACTTTTCTTAGGGAAAAAATCTTGTGTATCGGCAATAAATTATATCTATTCCCCCGTCAAATTTTTGTAACAAATGATCTCTTTGAGCGTGGCAAATCGCATCAATCACTGCAAGACAAAGGACGAAACCTTCCCTTGATCCTGTTGCCAAAGATTCTTATGTAATTTTAAAGGAACAATGGATTTTCTTTGAAATCTGAATGAAACTGTGTTGTATCAAAGAGTAATTTAGTTTTTGGAAGTTTGCATACAGCTCCATTTCTCGATTGTTTGTCTTTTCATGAAAATAAGATCGAAGTAGATTTTCTTAGGCAGATATTACTATACATTTTCTTCTATAATTACCTGTTAAATGTTCTATCATATTTTTGACAAATATTTAGGATCTATGTATCTTACCAGATTTGAGAAAATAAGATAAGAGATTTACATTAAACGTACATAGTTTTAAAGTTTTAATACAAGAAAGTTTCTTAATATTCTTTATAGGAGTTATATGTTATCAGGTGATAGAACAAATGCCTGTTTCAAAACAGATAAACAACTGTTTAAGGAACAGCTTAACCTCAGTTGTGAGTTAATTTTAAAAATTGGCAGGATTTCAAGTTATTTTATTATCTAACAAAAAATGTATATTAATTAAAATTGGGCAGATTGTGAATTGTTAAACTGGTAAAATTGTAATTTAATTTATTTGAATTGAGCAGTGACTGAAGACTGCATAAAAGCAAGAATAATAATTCTAAAATATTTAAAAATTAAACATATACATTTTGCTAATTCCAATAGCATTTAATTGGTTAAAATTTATCAGTGTTTTATTATCAAAATATTAGTGTAACCACATTTGTGAAACTGTATAATATCTACCATGAAATTCTAAGTTATCCCTGAGAACTATCAGTAGGCATATTACATTACTTATCCGATTGACTTTGCTTGGTTTGTAGTGTTATCGTCTCCTGTTTTGCTTATGAGGCCTAATGAGACCTGGATCTACCGCTCAAAGCCGATTCCAATCTTCAGAAGCGGGATTCGAACCTTTGAACAATAAATAGTACTGGAGAACCGAACCCTACCATTTGCCCATTGCTCAGCAGTTACCCGTTATCCAATTGAAATTATGTTTTCATCTAGAACTGTGTGACATTGCATATTTATCCAAGATGATTTGTGTACTAGATTAAATGATAGAGTATGCAACACTAGATGTTTTAAGCTCCGTATATAATGTTACATATGTTTTTTTTTTCCATTTTACATATTAAATTACATTCTCATGTTGCTCGCTATCTACTAAGTAGGTTTAGTATAACCATCCACAATCAGTATCTTTTCTACATATTAAATTACATTCCCATGTTGCTCGCTGTCTAACTAGTAGGTTTAGTATAACCATCCACAATTAGTATCTTTTCTACATATTAAATTACATTCCCATGTTGCGCGCTATCTACTAACTAGGTTTAGTATAATCATCCACAATAAGTATCTTTTATACATATTAAATTGCATTCCGATACTGCTCACTATCTACCAAGTAGGTTTAGTTTTATCATCCACAATCAGTATCTGTTCTACATATTAAATTACATTCCCATGTTGGTCGCTATCTACCAAGTAGGTTTAGTTTTATCATCCACAATCAGTACCTTTTCTACATACTAAATTGCATTCCCATGTTGCTCCCTATCTACCAAGTAGGATTAGTATAATCATCCACAATCAAAATCTTTTCTACATATTAAATTACATTCCCATGTTGATCGCTATCTATCAAGTGGGTTTAGTATAATCCTCCACAATCAGTATCATTTCTACACATTAAATGACATTCCCATGGTGCTCGCTATCTACCAAAAAGATTTAGTATAATCATCCACAATCAGTATCTTTTATACATATTAAATTACATTCCGATATTGCTCACTATCTACCGAGTAGGTTTAGTTTTATCATCCACAATCTGTATATTTTCTACATATTGAATTACATTCCCATGTTGGTCGCTATCTACCGAGTAGGTTTAGTTTTATCATCCACAATCTGTATATTTTCTACATATTGAATTACATTCCCATGTTGGTCGCTATCTATCAAATAGGTTTAGTTTTATCATCCACAATCAGTATCTTTTCTAAGATCAACAACCAGACGATGGCCGATTTCTGGAATCGAAGATGATGTTATTCTGTTCCAGAATTCATGGGTTGCAATCATACTACTGATATAGGTGTCCGAAGCCATTCGAAATCAACTATTAAGTAATAGATCCCAGTATCATTAACTCTCTTGTAGAAAAAAAATATCGTAGAATTCCAAACCAAATCTAACATCAAAAATCTCATGGGCACATGGGATATCAAACTGATGTGATATACACATAATGAATATTGAATAGATATTTAATAGAAAATTGACATTCTTAAGATCGAATGCAATAGCTAATTGATTTCCACGTACCCCGTATATAACGGTTACAAGATTTTACCCCTACCGATATCGAATTATATGTATTTATATGACTAATAATGAGAATTTACTGTAGGCAGAAAATTTGGAAATTTTGTTCGATAAGTTGTTCGACCAATAATCAATCGTGAAATCTAAAATTCTTAACCATAATTAGCTGTATTACTTAAATTTAACTCAAGTATCTCTTAAGTTACAAAATATTTCCCGATAATTGATGTCTTGCGAATCAATTCTACGAAATTAAAGAGCATTTCCAGGGGAAAAGAGAAAAGTTTTGAGAAATTTTAAACTACCAAATTATCTTAATAATGGAAATGTATAAGATAAAATTTGGAATTATATAAATGTGAGGGTTATGACATGTTTGTGCAAACTTGTTATATAAAATTTAAAACTAAGTTTGTATTTTGAACTTTTCATTTTCTTACATTATAATTTTGTCATATCAAATTTATATTGTCATGTCAAACAAATTATTGATAATATTTTATTGACTTATCATACATAAGTTCAATTATTTCATATTTACCTATTTTATACATCTTTGAATTATACTACACTCATGTCCATAATTTAAGGATAATGAAGCTCAGGTCATGAAAGAGACAAAAGCAAAACAAATTTGACTTATTTGTAAAGTCTATTTATTAAACAAAAGGTAAAGAGCAAAAAAGATGCTATATGTTTGACATAATTAATAAAAATTGCGATTTTTACTCCCTGGAGCAAATTTCAAAAAAGAACCTATTTACAGAAAACAGTATAACATGGTTAGTATGATGGTTAATACGGAGTATGTCTCCCGGACGATGCAATACAAGCGTTACAACGCCTACGCATGCTGAGTATCAGATTTTCAATCTGATCATGGGGAAAATTACACCACTCATCAAGCAATGCCCTCCGAAGTTCCAATAAACAGTTGGGAGGGGGTTGACGGGCTGCAATTCGTCGGCCAAGCATGTCTCACACATGCTCTATTGGATTCAAGTCCGGTGAGCATGCTGGCCAATCCATACGGGTGATATCCTCCGATTGAAGGCATTCGTCTACATTGTTTGCACGGCGAGGTCGGGCGTTGTCATCCATATACAGAAATTCAGGACCCATGGCGCCCCAAAACTAACGTACATGTTGTTCCAGAATGACATCCCGATAGATGTGGCCTATCATCATTACACTCTGAACATGCAGGTCAGTTCTGGAACCAAGAATAATTCCTCCCCAAACGAGCCATCCAGCACCACCGTAACGGTGTCGTTTAATGGTGTTCTCTTGGTGGTAACGGGTACCTGGCGCTCTCCATATGAAAGTCCGGCGAGAATCAGAATGCAAACTTCACCTGGACTCGTCGGAAAACATCACACAAGACCACTGTTGCGGTGTCCACAATGCATGCTCTCTAGCCCAGCATAATCGCAGGCGACAGTGAGTTGCGGTAAGGGAAACACATCTGACAGGCCTACGAGCATATAGACCAATGTTCCCTAAGCGTCTGTACACTGTCTGCCTTGAAACTGTCGTACCGGTGGCTGAAGAGAGCTGACGAGACAGGTCTGATGATGTGCTCCGTCTGTTTCTTTTGGCAGTAACTGCCAAATACCGGTCATCATTCGGCGTAGTAACTCGGGGGCGACCTGTGCTGTAACATCTACTCACATTACCATTATATTTGAATCATTGCCAAAGCCTGGAGATGACACTCTGGGCGATTCCAAGTTCCTCGGATACTTCCAGCTGGGTACGTCCAAATTCCAGTCGTCCGATAATTCTACCACGTAAAAAATCATCCAAATGCTTCCTTTGTGCCATAACTATGCGGTTATTGCACTGGAAGGCTTTTATAGCACTTGTGAACAATTTTACTTCTTTGCTACCATTCCTTATATACCCCTTTCATACACTCTCGTCATTGTGATGTACTATCCGCGCCATCTGGTGGTTTCCTGCAATTTGCATATTCTTCTTCAAGATGTGTGTGATAATTCTACAGGTGAAAGTTTTATTTTAGAGCTCAATTTCTGTGTAATTCTGAATTATCCTTAATTTATGGACATGAGTGTATTTGGTGACACCTGTGTATGTGCTTTGCTTTAACAAAATATATAGTTTGTATGAAATCCATGTATTATATTTCTGCTTATCGTGTATATAAACACTTTCACCCTGAATTAGGTATACTACATTTATGATGAATTTTTCTTTTAAACTTAAAATGTTAGGAAATATTTATAAACTTTTGAAGTTTGGTTCATTTAAATTTTATGTTGATGATTCTGCTTTCAGTTTTTCTTATTACCTCTCTCTCCCCCTCTCTCTCTCTCTCTCTCTCTCTCTATATATATATATATATATATATATATATATATATATATATTTATATATATATAAATCTCAACAGCTAGCAGTAAAAAAAATGCAGTGTATTCGACATTGGAGAGAACGGTAGAAGTTTAATTCAAACATCATTTCAGAGCTGCTACAACGCACAACAATTCTACTTAACAACAGACAAAGAAAAGCCACAGAGTTCGCTCTGATTGAGCAGAGGTGCACCCACGAGCGATGACAGAAAGAATTTTCCCACGGTAAAAATGAATAAGCAAATTAAATGCAATATAAGCAAAACGCGAAATCATTTGTCGTCAACATCTATTAAACGTGCTGAATAGACAGAAAGTTTACATTTCTAGGATAGACAGCTTTATGGAGAATTTTAAGTGGAAAACACTTCTTTGATTAAACTATTTAGAGGCTGGGAAAAATAATTTAATGAATTATAATGGGAGAGATGAGGTTTCCGAGGAAATATTACAGTCAAATAATTTTGGTATATTACACACACACACACACACACACACACACACACATATATATATATATATATATATATATATATATATATATGTATATATATATATATATATATATATATATATATATATATATATATATATATATATATATATATATATATATATATATATATATATATATATATATATATATATATATATATATATATATATATATATATATATATATATATATATATATATATATATATATATATATATATATATATATATATATATATATATATATATATATATATATTATATATATATATATATATATATATATATATAGATATATATATATATATATATATATATATATATATATATATATATATATATATATATATATATATATATATATGTATGTGTGTGTATGTATGTATAAAGTTTCGTATATCATATTTATGCATGTATTTAAAAATAAATTATATTTATTTAAAATACTATTTTTTAGTAACTTCGTTATCAAAGTGAACTCTCGAAAGTTACTTTTTAAAAAGCTAATATCCATTAGATATATACATTGACATGCATATTATTGCTTTCAAGTGGACTGATAAAATACTATTTGAGTTATCTAAAGTATCAAAAACTTCAAAATATATCGTACTTGAAATTTATCTCATTTAAATAAAATGCAGTCACTATGAGGATTGCATTTAGTATTTTTCAGTGAGATAGTTCTTTAAATAAAATCATTTCAAATATTTTTTACATTAAAAAATTCAGGCTTAATTTAGTGTACACATGAAAAATATCATTTTCTTGCTAATGTAGATATGAATTTTTGAATTATGTAATGCAGCTACGTGTTTCGTGTCTGAACTTCAAAGTGGCATTAGGGGAATTCAAAATTTCAAAACAGAAACTGCATAGAAATATAGAAATGATATGTCAATTTTTTTCAGCTCGTTAAAATTTTCAGTAACGAGTATTTATACTTTTCTCTTTAGTTAAAAGGGTTATGAAAACTAAGACAGACATAAAAATATTTTATCTCATTTAAAACATGTCTTTTTGCGTATCAAATGCAATTTGAAATTTAAAATTTACATTTGACATTTTAACTTTTTTTATCATATATAAAAAATTTAGAATAAATATTTTTCATTGATGTAGTCATAGGATGATCGTTTTAAATACTGGGATATAATACTACTATGATACTCTATGATACTCTATTATACAGTATGATACACTAGGATACTATGATATACACTATGATATACTATATTTTGACACAACATTATATTATAATACACTTCTATGCTATATTATAATACACTATTTTATGTTATCGTAATACTTCGATACACTATATTATCTTATACTGTGATATTATGATACATTATATTATGATACATTATAATACTATAATAGTACTATACATTATATGATGATACTGTAATACACTATGATACTATGATACTCCGATACACTACTTTATAGTAAACTATGATAGTATCATAGGATGATACATTATGTTGTGATACACTAACATAGAATACACTATATTATGATACTATAATAAATTTTGATACAGTGTATTATGATATTATGATACTACAATACACCATATTATGAAATTATAATACACTATGAAACTATGATATAATTACACTATGATACTATGTTAACTAAAACATAAAATTTTTTATTTATACACTAATTTATGCCTGAATATTAAATTTAAAAAAATAAATATCTGAAATGTTTCTATTTAACAAACTTTCTGATTCAGGAAAACTAAAAGTTATCCTCATAGTATCGATATTCTGTATAAATGAGATGAATTTCATGAATCTCTAAAGATAAACATATGATTATTGAATTTTAGTTCTCTTAGCTGCTTAAAATGACTAAAAAAATTTCTGATAATAAATTAAGAAGTATTTGCTCTCAATAAAGCCATAAACTTAACCAGAATTTTATTCTGTTAGACAACTGCATTATATGCAGTATTGGTGCTTGAGTGATAATAATTCCTCGACATGTATACATGAGGAACTATTTAATGATTAGTAATAATAAAGCATTTTAATTAACCTTTGGAACACAATTTTCTTTTCTTCATTCCTACATTTCATTATAAAATATGTGCATTATTGATACCCAAATTTCGGCCTCAAACACTTATAGCTAAGGTAAAATCTGCTGTTTTGGATTTCAATGATAAGAAAAGTCATGTAATTCTGGACATTTCAGGTACTACATTCTAATAATAACACAGATTTACGGCGATTCTCGAATATGATGGACAAGACTAAAATTTCTCTAAGATTGCAATAAATAAAGAAAAGGAATTATAAATCTATAAACTAGTCCTTATATTCTAATTGAATGTCTTTCGGTATGACTGAATAATGATAAACTTTAACAAACAAGCCCAATAAAAACATGGACTAAATTTCTCAAAATTATGGCAATAAATAATAGAAAGAAATTAAGATTTTTTTAAATTCTGAACAAAACTATTGTGTGTTATATCATTTAGGCCTTATCTCTTAGGGTTTTGAATTACAAATCCTTATTCCCAGGACAAGGAAATGTGCCTCCTTTCGGCATTACTGCATAATGATGAACTTTGACAAAGAAGCCCAGTAATCTAAAAACATGGACTAAATTTCTAAAAAAATTATGGCAATAAATAATAAAAAGAAATTAAGATTTTTTTTTAAATTCTGTACAAAACTATCGTGTGTTACATCATTTAGGACTTATCTCTTAGGGTTTTGAACTACAGATCCTTATTCAAAGGACAAGGAAATGTGCCTACTTTTGGCATTACTGCATAAAAATGAACTTTGACAAACAAGCCCAATAATCTAAAAACATGGACTAAATTTCTCAAAAATTATGTCAATAAATAATAAAAAGAAATTAAGATTTTTTTAATTCTGTACAAAACTATCGTATGTGATATCATTTAGGCCTTATCTCTTAGGGTTTTGAACTACAAATCCTTATTCCCAGGTCAAGGAAATGTGCTTCCTCTAGAAAATATATGACCTAATATCTCTAATGTAGTAGCATTTACTGGCAGTATCTGACAAAAGGTTAAATTGAGAACTATTGTTTACAAGATTACTCACAATATAATTACATAGTTTAAGTAACACAAATTTATGGCGATTATTGAATATGTATGACATGCCTGAAATATCTCTGAGTTTATAAAAAATAAAAAAGGAATTATAAAGCTGTAAACTAAACTTTAAATCCAAAAAGAATGCATTTCGGCATGACTACCTTATAATAAACTTCTACAAATAAACCTAAAATTAAAAAAAAAAAAAAAAAAAAACATGGGCTCAATTTTTAAAAAAAGGTAAGAAATAATAATAAAAAATGAGAATTTTTAAAAATTCTCTTGAAAATCATTGTATGGTATGTCATTTAAACCTTTTTCCCTGATGATTTTGAACTACAGATCCTTATTCTTAGGTCAAGGAAATGTGCGCATTTTAGAAAAAAATATGGCGTAATACTTCTAATGTAGTAAAATGTCCTGGTAGTAACTGAAAACAAAAATCTAAATTGAGAATTATTGTTTACAAGATCACTCATAATATAAGTAATAACTCCAAACCATCGGTTGTTTCAGGTTAAGGGATAACAATACCTACAGAGATGTATAATTGAGAAAATATTATATTAATTAGGAAGGACTATTATTAAGCTTTAGGATTATATTTTCCTGTATTCTTCTTAACACTTTACACTGAAGTATTTGAATTATTGCACTAAACAAATAATAAAATACAAAAGTAAAAATGTGTATAAAATAGTTTTTAAACAGACAGATTTCCAGCTCATTCAATTAAAATTCAAACTAACCTGAATTCTACATTTCAGATTAGCTAATTTTTATATTACTGCATTATTTTTTATATTGTTACATTTATTTCTAATGTTTTGCATCGATTAATTTACATGTTTACATACACATTCTGTATGTTATAAGTATTGTAATTTAAAATTATATCCAGATCTTAACAGGGTATTTAAATGTGATCGGGTGTTCTAAAATTATTCTTTTATATATATTTATTTTCAAATAATTATCAAAACATGAAATAAAATCAGATTGAAATATATTTCCCAGTATTTTATGTTTAAGTATGTTAAGTATTATTACTCTTTTTTAACGTGTTATATAGATAAAATATATACCAGTCTACAGAGTATTTTATGCTTAACTAAACAATGTGTGGACTCTAATGTTAGGTTTATTATAATTAAATTACATATATTTTATAGATCATTAAATAGATACTGTAGAAACGTTTCGTATAATTAAACATACGGTTATTGTCTATAGAATTAATTAACTACAATACAAATGCAGGTGTCATATTTTCATACTATTGAATTAACTACAATACAAATTGAGGTATCATATTTTCATACTATTAATTAATTCCTTAGAAAACCTACATACATTTCAGTATGAAAATTTAAAAAAATATTCATTAAATATTTAAATGTTATTAGTAGTGATGAAAATTGTAGTTTTGAGAAAAAAATCACATAAAATTATATTACCCGTAAATGTCACACATATTTTGATCTATAAATTAGTTTAAAATCGTTACACCTTTAAAAAAATTAAATTTTCATCTTACAAAGGTGGAATATTTTTAAGTAATTAGAGAACTAATTGCAGATTTCCAATTTCTTTTACAACTTTTTTTTTCAGTTTATAGCTTTTTACACTTCATAGGCAACTTAAAGTATGAAGGTTTAATTGTAAATTATCTAACCCACATAAATCTTACATAGTAATATATAAAGTCCTTCATAAACATGTAACTGAATGGGAAGCATTTTGAGTTACAAATATGTTTTTCTAGACCATACGAACTTTATTACTGTCCCTTTCTACTCGGCAATGAAATATGGGTCTCGAGGCATCTGGAAGATATCAATGAAGACGGTGCATTCAGCATCGCAAATTACTTTCCGCAAACAACACGTGGGTTTTGTGCGTGCAACATGTCCCATAATAACACTGCGCAGGACGATAAATGCTTCCGATTGTCAAACTTTCATTTCTGGAATGTATGATTGCATTTTCAGGCGGAATAAACACTGGTATTAATTGTGGAACTGAAAAGTTATGAATCATGCTAATGAAGAGTCATAATTCGTGACAGTCGTTAAATTAAATGATGCCATTAGGAAGCACTGTCTTTTATAGAAATCTAAACATTACACTCTGTCATTGTTTAAACCAGGAATAAATATGAATGGAATCAAGCCCATAAAGTTTAAATACTGTATATAATTAGTTGATTTGTATTGTTAAAACATACGTGTTGCACGTTGTTTCAATTACTAAAGAAGTTATTTTCTAATTTTTTACGATGACTGCATATATTATTATGAAATAAAACATCTTACATCTATAATGAATTTTGAGTATTAGTCTTAGAAAATGAGTGTCATAAACATTTGTTTGAATTGCAAAATTCAAATCCAACCTCCGTTTTTAAAAGCGGTTTATTTTTCAATTGCAGTACTAACTTTTAATTTGGTATGGAGAGCTAATTCCAATTTTTTGTAATGTGATAGCTAAGTAGACCTGCATCTTTTATTTTACACAAATATCCAAGATAATAGTCATTTAGGACAGGGTTCAAACCCATGGTATATAGTTTTATGCAATTTAAGATAAAATTAATTCACTTCCTATTCGATGATAAAAATTACAGGTCTAAATATTTTATATATTCTACCCTTTTTCCTTAATTGCAGATATTAAGAGCAATAACGATATATATCTATCTATCTATCTATATATCTATTTATATATATATATATATATATATATATATATATATATATATGTGTGTGTGTGTGTGTGTGTGTGTGTGTGTGTGTTTGTGTGTGTGTAATGGACGGGAGACAAACCAAAATGTCCCCACAATTTACACTTGAGACACATTTTAAAATTTGCAAGAAAGACAACAGAAGGGAAGGAGTGAAAGGACTGTGTGTAAGAGAAAGAGAGAAAAAATAGATAGATAGAGATGTGTGTGGAGGGATGTATTTATGTACCATAAATGTACACATAAATAATAATGATAACCATTCCAAATATTTGAAATTAAAATATTATGATTATGATTAAGAAATACTGGAAACAATAATCAAACAAATGACTTAAATGTCTGAAAAATCTGTTAAAAGATAACGAATGACCGATATTTAACAGGTTTATAAAAATTATCTGTCAACTTGTTTTTTAGACTGTATAAAAAACATAAAACAAATCCAATAAACGCTAACGTTTTTGCGCACGCTCGGAAACTGGAAAGCTATTAGGATTTCAGCTGTTTGTTCTTTAGTTATAGATTTTTTCTAATAATATAAGAAAGCAAATTATTCCAGTGGCGTTTTTTCATAACCCATTACGTGCCGGGCCATTTGCACACATTATATGTATACTGTTCTTTATTTTGCGAGATATCAGGAAACAGATGGTACGAAGTGTATCATTAATTCTAATACATATCAAACGAGATTCCTATTATTATGTAAGAGCTGGAGAGCTATCTGTACGTGAAAGAGACCCTTTTACATTACCTTTCGCTTTAATGGCTTATGTAGTGTGTTTTTAGCGATATCTTTATGCATTTCTTTGGAACATTCCGATATTGGAGGAATTTATTTTCTGAACAGTGTTAAGTAGTGTCCATCAAATGAAAGTATATATAAGGGTGTTAGGAACAAATTTTGTGCGACAAAATAGGTGTTAAGCATTTTATCGAATACATTTAAGTGCATCGATTAGAGTTTAGAATATTTATGAAGACATTTCATAGAGAAGACGTAAATATCTTACCTGAGATTTAATTTAGCTTTTCAGCTTTTATTAATTTTTAAAAAATGATAAGGTTTACGACCGAATAATAAAAACTCAAATAATATTTTTAATACTTAATATAGTTTACAAAAATATTATTTTAACATAGGAAACATTAAGTGACTACATCATGGTATTTTTTTTGTTTTATTATGTAAAATTATAAAGTATGTGAATTTTAATTTTTACAAGATTCATACATCCTATATTTTGTTTCAACTCTACTCTAATTGAAAGCATAGATTTCACATATATTCTTAGAAATATAAATATTAATTGTAGTTTAAAATAATTATTATTTATATTATTTTATCATAAGTTATAAAAATTACTTTTATTCAAAAATTTAATTTTTGAATTGACAAATTAAACTACATTTATATTTTTCTTCAAAAATGCAGATAGATTTAAAATAAATCTTCTTTTGAAAAGATACCATTGTTTTAATTTAAATAAGCAAGTATGTTTATATAGGAATAACTATGACTTGAAATGTATAATAGACATATTATTATGATCTGTAATGTATAAAAATCAACGACTTAAACTTTGATATACTGTAATTGTAATTTAATTAAATTAAAATATCAAACTATTTGATAAAAAAAAATGCTAGGGGGAGAGAGAGTTGAGAAAACGGAAAGGTAGAGAAAAGTAACAGTGAGTGAATGGATAAACATAGAGAAGGGAGAGAGAAGGAAGAGAAGGGAGTTAGAGATAGAAAGGAGTATGTGTGAGTGAGAGAGAGAAATCAGATAGAGATGTGTAATCAGATAGAGATATGAATGTTCTTACCATAAATATAAGCATGAATAATTTAGGTGAACTTTTAAAATATCTTAATTTTAGTTTAGAAATACAAGAAAAAATAATCAAATAAACGGCTAAAATGTCTGTAAAATATGTTAAAAAATAAAAAATAAATGTTCGAGATTTAGCATTTTAAAAACATTATCTGTCAACTTGTTTTTAAGACATGAAACATATCCAATAAAAGCTAAAATTGTTTTTAAGCACACTCAGAAACTGGAAAGCTATTTCGACTTCAGCTGTTTGTTCTTTAGTTATATAATTTTCTAATAATATAAGAAAACAAATTATTCCAGTAGCGTTTTTTCATAACCCATTACGTGCCGGGGCCATTTGCACACATTATATGTATACTGTTCTATATTTTGCGAGATATCAGAAAACAGATGGTACGAAGTGTATCATTAATTCTAATACATATCAAACGAGATTCCTATTATTATGTAAGAGCTGGAGAGCTATCTGTACGTGAAAGAGACGCTTTTACATTACCTTTCGCTTTAATGGCTTATGTAGTGTGTTTTTAGCGATATCTTTATGCATTCCTCAAGAACATTCCGATATTGGATGAATTTATTTTCTGAACAGTGTTAAGTAGTGTCCATCAAATGAAAGTATTATATAACGGGGTTAGGAATAAATTTTGTTCGACAAAATAGGTGTTAAGCAATTCATCGAATTCATAGTGCATAGATTATAGTTTAGAATAATTATGAAGACATTTCACAGAGAAGGCGTAAATATCTTACCTGAGATTTAATTTAGCTTTTCAGCTTTTATTAATTTTTAAAAAATGATAAGGATTACGACAGAATAAAAAACTCAAATAATATTTTTAATACTTAATATGGATTACAAAAATATTATTTTAACATAGGAAACATTAAGTGACTACATAATGATATTTTCTTAGTTTTATTCTGTAAAATTATAAATTATGTATATTTTAATTTTTACAAGATTCATACATCTTATATTTTGTTTCAACACTTCTCTAATTGAAAGCATAGATTTCACATATATTCTTAGAAATGTAAATATTAATTGTAGTTTAAAATATTTATTGTTTATATTATTTATCATAAGTTATAAAAATTTCTTTTATTCAAAAATTTAATTTTTGAATGGACAAATTAAACTACATTTATATTTTTCTTCAAAAATGCAGATAGATGTAAAATAAATCATTCTTTTGAAAAGTTACCATTGTTTTA
>CM063511.1:131796208-131798708 GCA_032207245.1 Pardosa pseudoannulata
GATTATCGGAAATTTTAATTTAACTATTCATGACGTATGACAATTATGTTGATTCATTATACGTATTAAGGAAAAATAATAAAAATTAAATCTGTGTGTATACACTATTGCATTTATTACGGTATAATTTTTATTTAATATTAAATATAATAAGAACTTAACAGAAATAAAAGAATTAGTATTAGTTATGGTAGTTCTGCTTATCATAAAATCACTATGCAAATATATGTGTGGGTGTGCAATTTTGCTTTTATTATGACATAATATTTATATAATCTAAAAATTTAATACAGAAGAATATGATTTTTATTTTACGCTTCTAAGCTATTATCGTTTATTTGTTCTTTATTTTACGTACTTTACTTAAGGAGTATTAATTTTTTTTTACAGTTTATAAAAATTAAAAATGTTTAATTATATTTTAGAATTTTTCTATAAATGATATCAAATGAAGAAGAAACTATAACGTACACGTAACAGTAAATGCTTTATATAATTATAAATAAAAATATTTGATGTAATGAGACGATTGAATTATATCAAATTTATGTTGTAATCAATTAGTTGATATATATTGAATTAAGACTCATACATGTTCATAGTAGCTGAGAAGAGAGGATTAGAGATGTCTGATAAAAGGTAAGAAATCGTTTATGACTCTTCAGGGAGGTCTAAGATTGCTAGGCGTAGTTAAGAACTGTGTCTGCAAGAGTGGCAATATGGTTGAATGAGGCTTTTTTGAAGATTTACATTCGTTGGTTAGGAAAAGGATCGGAAAGCAGGACA
The DNA here is from genome assembly GCA_032207245.1 of Pardosa pseudoannulata. NCBI lineage: Eukaryota > Metazoa > Arthropoda > Arachnida > Araneae > Lycosidae > Pardosa > Pardosa pseudoannulata. The sequence goes on from CM063511.1 coordinate 131,796,995, forward strand.
CATTTCTAATGGGTGGTTTTATGATCATATCTGAAGAGTGATCTAAGGCAGCAAACATACAAGCCAACTGTGCCAATCAGAGTTTGCGTTCTGAAGAAAGGGCATGTTGTTGCTGTTTCTTATACCACTTGGAAAAACCAAGCACGATTGAGCCATACGCCATTGGTATTAAGGTTAGGGGAGTGCGCCTTTCGTTTTAATGAGCACCATTAACCCTTTAAAGGTCACCAAAATAAATTCACGGAAATTTAATGTAATTTGTTTATAAAAGTTATCTATAAGCCTTGTATATGTAAAATATATAAATTTTCTTTGCATTCCTTAGAAGAGTATTCCTTAGAGGATGCCAAATTAGGGTTTGATAAATGGTTTAACTGACTAACCCCTACCACTGTACAGCTTGAACATTATGCCTTTTCAAAAATTTAACTATACTGGAAGAACAATATATGATAATCCTTAAACTGGTATAATAAATAAATAGCTTAACAACTTAAAAGTGTTTGTATAGATACTGTTATTTCAGGTCATAAGATAAATTGAATCCGACTTCTCAAGTACAGAAAGTTTAAATACATATATATATATATATATATATATATATTTATATATTTATATATATATATATATATATATATTTATATATATATATATATATATATATATATATATATATATATATATATATATATATATATATATATATATATATATTTGTATATATATAAAATCGAAAACTCATCCATGTCTCCAAAAAGTTTTTTTTAATTGCTAAAGCTCTTGATTATACATCATTGGCTTCCATATATCACAGATGTATAAGATTGGAGCCGTAAATAAGTATAAAAAGATAAAGTAAAGTACTCCAAAAAGTAAAATTAAAAAAAAAAAAGATGTTTAATGGGTGGTTTCGCTACGAAACCACTCTCCGTTAAAGGGTTAAGGTTAAAGAATGACTTCGCTCAAGTAGGTCCTCGTAATTTTGAAGCAGAGATCAAGAAGAAGACCCATAGACTTGGCCTGACACCCCCAGAGATATTAATTGAGAACTTGGAGGACATTGTGAAAACGAACGTATTTTACGTGCCTCAGTCACCTTTAACGAACACGGCTGATCTTAGGCCGGCTCTGGTTCCTCTCCTCAACCTCTAAGTTACTAGATAGTTGCCTTTGTCAACTCAGCTACCGCGGATCGAAGAAGGGCCTAATTAATTAAATAAAATGAGATCTACAGTAGGAGCAGTAAGCAGTTGGGGAGAGCAGTCGGAGAGAATAGTAGAAGGAGGAGAGTTGAAAGTTGATTCTCTCAACAAATAATTGAGAGGCCAAGGGATCCGTTAAAATTGTGCCCTCCGAGGAAGTCAGAGAAGATAGTCGAGAGTTTCCTCTACATGTTCTAGTCTAGTTGCTCATCGAGAACGCCACTGCGCCCCAGCATACTTAACAACTAGTGACATATATACTGTCTACAAATTAATTCCCCACGTACTAATGAGTTTTGAATTGTTTAATCATCCACTGCAAGTATAAGACTTCTTTTAGTTTTATGATTTTTATGAATCCTCTCTCCAGAAAGTATAAATTTGAAAAAGCAAACTATATTTCATAATTAATTTAGGGATTTGAGGGATTCATTTCATAAATGAATTTGATAACGTTTATTATGAGTATATTAGATGATTATAAGAGTAGTTTGTTTGATTATAGTATATAG
>CM063511.1:131803708-131858708 GCA_032207245.1 Pardosa pseudoannulata
CATTTTATTCCTTAGAGAATTTCTTATTTAGAATTTTAAATAAGATTACTTTGTAAAATGTAATATTTAATCTCACTGAAATAGTCATTTTACAATTCTATGAATAAATAAGTTTTTAATCCTATAAAATTTTCGTTTATATTTATTCAATATTAAAGCAATTGGATTATAAATAAAATTAATTCTTTAAAACTACTATATTACCTTAAATTCAAACACATCTCTTCATTCTACAAATGTTGCATTATCTTTTTGAAGCAGAGCAAAATATATAAATGACTTTAACTCAGTTTACAATAAAGCAATTCGTATTATCTTTTTGACACAATTAGTGCATTTATTTTATTTATCAAGAGTGAGTAAAATTAAATACCTAGTGATGAAATATCAGAATACAAATTTATTAACAGGATTTAATTTCCAAAGATAGAGATAATTTTGAAATAATATTTTAAAAAAGGGTGGGCAAAGCAGAACAGTTATCATATCATGTGATAACTTCTCTTATCTCAAAGCAACGCAGTTCTAATTTTTATGTTCCTCACGTTTGGTTTATGAGATCTGATTAGTAATATTAACAAATGGCAATATTTAGTTACAGATAACGTTAAATTTGGTATTTTATTATCAGACAGGAGAATTTTAAAAAAAAGAAATTTATATTATTCTATATATATATATATCGTCTTTATTATATATAATATATATATATATTATATATATATATATATATATATATATATTATAAATATATATATATATATATATATTGTCGTGGCCCGAGTATCCACTAGTAAAATATATAAATCCGTCCACACTTAAGTCATTATTTTCTTCTCTTTATTACTCCATTTCACACGCTAATCAACATGGCGTCTCATCTTTGGCGCCCAACTGCAACAAAGGGCCTTATTCACTATTCGAGGAGCCACAGGTCTGTCTTTGGTCATTGCTTATCATATATATATATATTATATATATATATATATATATATATATATATATATATATATATATATATATATATATATATATATATATATATATATATATATATATATATATATATATATATATAAATATATATATATATATATATATATATATATATATATATATATATATATATATATAATATATATATATATATATATATATATATATATATATATATATATATATATATATATATATATATATATATATATATATATATATATATATATATATATATATATATATATATATATATATATATATATATATATATATATATATATATATATATATATATATATATATATATATATATATATATATATATATATATATATATATATATATATATATATATATATATATTATATATATATATATATATATATGTATATATATATGTATATATATATATATATATATATATATATATATATATATATATATATATATATATATATATATATATATATATATATATATATATATATATATATATATATATATATATGTATATATATATATATTATATATATATATATATATATATATTTATATATATATATATATATATATATATATATATATATATATATATTATATATATATATATATATATATATATATATATATATATATATATATATATATATATATATATATATATATATATATATATATATATATATATATATATTTAAATATAATATATATATATATATATATATATATATATATATATATATCTATATGTATATCTATATATATATATATATTATATATATATATATATGTATATATAATATATATATATCTATATATATATTATATATATATATATATATATATATATATATATATATATATATATATATAAATATATATATATATATATATTATATATATATATATATATATATATATATATATATTTATATTATTTATATATGTTAATTAAAAGTCTGAGATATTTAAAAATACATTTTATTTAGAGAATTAATAGAATTTTGTATAGATTATTTTTATAAATAATAGTAAATCTCATATAGTATTTACTATTCTATGAATAAATAAGTTATTAAAACTATAAAATTTTAGTTTAGTATTTATTCAATATTAAAACAATTAGATTATAAATATAATTAATTCTTTAAAACTAATCTATCACTTTAAATTCCAACACATTTGTCTATTCTACAAAAGTTGCATTATCTTTTTGAAACAGAGCAAAATATATAAATGACTTTAATTTAGTTCACAATAAAGCAATTTGTATTATCTTTTTGGGACAATTAGTGCATTTATTTTATTTATCAACAGTGAGTAAAATTAAATATCTAGTGATGAAATATCAGAATACACATTTATTAATAGGATTTAAAATGTCAAATTTCCAAACATAGAGATAAGTTAAAAATGATATTTTAAAAAAGGGTAGGCAAAGCAGAACAGTTATCATATCATGTGATAACTGCTCTTATCTCAAAGCAAGGAGGTTCTAATTTTTACGTAAGTTCCTCACGTTTGGTTTATCCGATCTGATTAGTAATATTAACAAATGGCAATATTTAGTTACAGATAACGTTAAATTTGGGATTTTATTATCAGACGCTTATCTGGTAACATAATATCTTGGTTATTCTCAATATGAAGCGTTTTAGCTTGGCGGATAATGTCATTTTTTGGGAATGTCCCAGGGAACATTTTTTTCTTATCTTATCACTTATCTACGTAGTCTAAATCATAATTTTGTTCCTAAATAGAAGCGTGTTTTAGTTGTTTTCAGAATACTGTTAAAAATAATCATTTTTGTTGAAAATAATTTGGATTATTATACATGTAAGCCGAAAGAGCTATCGTCATGTGTTTCCTATTAATAGATAGCAAAGTTAGTATAAAGTAGTATTTCTATTATGAGTGCATTATAATTTTCTAATAATTATACTTTTCTGATAATTTTATAAGCATAAATATTTATATATAATGTGAATGAAATATATAATGTGATATAATGTAAATGAATGGAAAAAATATATATATTTAAAGAATAATACCTTTCGTTGTTCTACTTATTTAAAGAAAACATTTTATTTAATAGAAACTAACTTTCTTATTTATCTACTTTTGCTTTTCAGTTTGTTATTCTTGTATACAAAATTTCACTAATATTTAAGTTTTGTTATAAACTGAATTTTACAACATTTATTATTGTACATTAAAAAATATAAATATGATGAATAATAACTGTTAAATCTTTTTAAGTACAAAAATTTTTTAGTATTTATTATAGTACATATATTTTCAAAAATAAATGCAATATAATAATTACGAATTAAAAAAAATACTTATAATGTTATTTATATTTAAATTAAAAAATATAAGTAACAAATTGCAAGTGTCTTATTTATAAATTAATATTTTTACATAATTATGTATTTTTAATTGTTAAATATGCTTTATGGATATAACTTAGTGCAGAAATATATATTTATATATAAATATTTTTTGTATCATATTCTATGTTATTATGCTGCGGAAACAGAAAAGGTCATGTGTCTTAATTTTATTGCTATATTTGTTGATACAAATCTGTTTTTTCATTTATTTTCTTCTTCTGAAGAAATTTGATTTTTTTAAAATTGAGCATAAGTACGAGGCACATCCAGAAAGTAAGTTTTCCGAAGTTTTAACTTTTAAAGTAAACGTAATTAGCCCTGTCAATTGCGCATGCGTAACAGAGCTATGACTTATCAATTATATCTCAGCTGGACAGGTCCCTATTCCTACCAGTAGCATAGTAACAGTGGTCCGAATTTTAAACTCTAATTCCTTCTACCCCCCGCCTGCAAAGTTCTGTCCATGATCTTGAATGCACAAAGCATTGCGCCAATTGAAATTCATCGTCATCTCTGCCAAGCCTGCGAGCCGAAACTGGCACCCGAAAACAAAATTCAACGCTTAGAAGCAGCACTGACATTTCTGCTATGATATCACGATAACGGCGATGAGTTCCTCGACAGGATCGTCTCGGGCAATGCCACTTGGATTTCGCACTTTACCCCAGAAACTTAGCAACTGTCAATGAATTGCCGTCATAGTGGATCTTCGATCAGGACGAAATTCAAACAGGATCTGCTGGTACGGAAAGGGATGTGCAAGGGGTTCTGGGACAGGAAGGTAGATCCCATACAAAGGCGACAGAGGGATACAAAAGTTGATTCCGCAATACGACAAGTGTCTCAATTCTGCTGATGGCTTTGTTGAAAAATAGCTGAAACATGTACATGTTGCCAATAAATATATCCTTAAAATGTAAGTTCTTTTTTTTCTTTTAAGTAGGGAAATTTATATTCTGGATGCACTTCGTAACCAATTTTAGTGTACAATTCACAACGCAATACCGATTAATTTATCTTATCTTTCCAAGTAATAAAGGATTTAATACCTTTACAAACAAAAGAGATCATTTATTACTAAACAGTCATTTATCTAAATAAATAAAATATTATCGTGTATCTAATAAGATATTCAAAGTCATGTCTATATTTGAAAATAGCATTTATTATACTTTTATCAAATTTATCAACTCTTTTATGAGGAAAGATAGAGATAAATAGGAAGTATTTGAAAAGTATTTGGCATAAACATTTTGAAAATGCATATTCACAATTTACAATCACAAAGCTACAATTTATAGTAAGTAAATAATGGTAGAAATGAAACCATATTCAAGTACAGGATGAAATGTTCAGTTACGAAATAGTGTTATTTTAGGAAACTAAAGATATTCATACAAACATCATGAAAACCTTAGAGAAAACTAACGTTGCATATATTGCATAAATCTTATATAATTTGAACAATTGATTGCAACTGACTTCTGTAGTATATTGCCATTGTATACATTACAAAATCTTATATTTCTGGGGATTTTTCTATGTAGAGCCTACAAAATTGGGCTATTAGTTTTTATTATACAATAAATATAATTCTTCACATAAGATTACTTCCCATGTATTTAACAGCGAATATTTTCGTTGTTACATTATAATACAGAATAATAATTAATTGAACAACAAATACTACTAAAAAATTTAAATATGGCAATAAGGAAATAATATTGGTTTATATTAAATATTTCATGTATTAAAAAATAATGTAAAAACATATTTATTAAATTTTCAATCGTTAAAAACCAAATGCTCACTTACATAAAAAATATTATTAAAGACTTAAAATAATCATTTTAATACTCCACAATTCTACAAACTTTGTTAATAAATAATCGATTTCTATGTAAAGAATGTTTTGATATAAAGTATATAAAATCGGGCTATTTGTTTTCATTATATAATAAACATAATTATTCACAAAAGTTTACTTCACATGCATTTTACAGCTAATATTTCTTTTGATATATTATAATTTAGAATACAAATTTATTCAACAACAAATACTACTAAAATTTTTAAATATGTCAATAAGAAAATAATAATGATTTCTATTAAATATTTCATGCATTAAAAATAATGTAAAAATATATTTAAATTTTTTTAATAATTAAAACAATAATGCTCACTTACATAAAAAATATAATATTATTAAAGACTTAAAATAATCATTTTAATACTCCGCAGTTCTATAAACTATCTTTTAATAAAAATAATCTTTATCTTTTAATAAAAATATATTTCAATACAGGTGTTAAAGCTATATCTCATTGATTTGATTTATGAACTCTCTAAATTTAATCTTTAAAATCCATATCGTTTGCAAAAGTTTTACAATTTGAACAGATCGAACAGGTCTTTTCTGCTATCACTTTTAAGTACAATGAAATGAAAATATAATTTATAGAAGTTTAAATGCAGTTTCCAGCTGTTTTTTTTCTATTTCTCGATCTTTAAAAGTAAACTTTTAAATCTATTCTGTAAAATTCGTACAACTAGTCCTGATATGAGCAAATCTAACAGTCCATCTAAACCTACTCCTTTGTGCATGGGCATTGCGGATATTTCACTAAACACCAATGTTATAATCTTGAAGCAAATAACCACTAGCACATTGAGCTTGTGTATAAAAAACATTGATGTCCAATGATCAAGTTGTGCATTGAGGTTAAGCAAATTTTAGATGGATTTTTTTTCTATTTCTTTAAGCCTTAAAATACTCTTTAATCCCTTCGGTTACAAATTCTTTGGCATTTAATGCAATTAGGTTATAAATTTTTTCTATGAGTTTTGTAAATTTGAAATATATGTAAAATGTATTTTTACATTTCTTGGAGGGGGTTCGAGATTTAGGGAGGGTGATTTAACTGTGAATCACCCCCCTGGTACAGCAAGTACCCCCCCTTGTATATCTTTCTTAAAACGTCATTTAAATTGGGAGAGCAATGAATAATTACCTTTTAAATAATGTACTTAATAAACAGCTAAACAGTTTATAAGTATTGTTTTAATTAAATATTTTCCTATGACAACATGAAGAAAATTAAACTCTTGATTCTTCCATGTAAAGCAAATTCTAAAATATTATATTTCAAAGAGAAATAAATGCATTGTACTAATACCTTCTATTATAGTTTAAAGCTTCCAAAACAAAGAAAACAAAAAAAAAGTGTTTAAAACAGAGGAAAAGTATTAACATGTGATTTCGCTGCTAAATAACTGTCCTTAAAAGGGCTGAAATCCTTCTTACAAATAGTCCTGCTATGAGCAAACTTAACAGTCAATTTCTTCCATTGCGGATATTTTAAAAAACATCAACTTTATAATCAGAAAGCAAACAACTGGTAGCAGAATCAACGTGACAAAAAAAAAGAAAAACATTTTAACAAACAAATGATTTGTGTACTGGTATTATTTATAGATTCCTGCCATAAGCAAATTTTGAAGGGCTTTCTTTTAAATTTTTCTATTTCTGTAACTGTTTCATATTCTTTAAAATACATCTTGTAAAAGTCTTACTACTGTTCCTGCTTTGAGCAAATCTAACATTCCATCTCCACCTCCTCCTTAATGATAGGGCATTGCAGATATTTCACTGAAAATCATCGTTATAAACATGAAGCAAACAACCAATATCAAATTGAGCTTGCTTGTAACAAACATTTTTGTCCAACTATCGAATAGTGCAGAGATTATTTATCACTTTCTGCCTTAAACAAATTTTAGATGAGGTTTCTTTTCAATTTCTGTAACCTCTAAAAATATTCTTTAAAATCCTTCTTGTCTTACAAATAGTCCTGCTATGAGCAAATCTAACAGTCCATCTCAACCACATCCTTTGTGCATGGCCATTGCGGATATTTCACCAAACATCAACGTTATAATCAGACAGTAAAGAACTGCTAGCATACTCAGCGTGACTGAAAAAAAAATATTTTAACTAACAAATGTATTGGGATTATTTATCAATTTCTTCCATAACCAAATTTTAAAGGTTTTGTTTTCAATTTTTCTATTTCTGTAACAGTTTCATATTCATTAAATTCCACCTTGTAAAAGTCGTACAACTACTTCTGTTATGAGCAAATCTAACAGTCCATCTCCACCGCCTCCTTTATGCATGGGCTTTGCAGATATTTCATAAAAAATCAACGTTATACCATGAAGCAAACAACCAATATCAAATTGAAATTGCTTGTAAGAAATATTTTGTAAAACTATCGAGTCGTACATTCACATGATTTATCTCTTTCTTCCTTAAAATATTTTAGACAAGGTTTTCTTTCTATTTCAGTGACCTCTAAAATATTCTTTAAAATCCATCTTGTAAAAGTCTTACAACTAGTCCTGCTATAAGCAAATCTAACAGTCCATCTCCACCGCCTCCTTTGTGCATAGGCATTGCGGATATTTCACTAAACATCAGCGTTATAAACACGAAGCAAACAACCACTAGCAGACTGAGCTTGCCTGTAAGAAACATTTTTGTCCACGAATCGAGTCGTGTATTGGGATTATTTATTTATTTCTGATTTAAACAAATTTTAGACGGGGTACTTATACAAGGAGAAACTATTACTTTCAGGAAGCTATCACATATTCGTAATTACAAATTTTATTAGACACTTCCTATATTTTTTTAAATATTTTCCTGGAACGACTGTCATACCGAGACCATTATCGTATATTTGATGGAAGTAATAGCTCATGGAAATATTAGTTCCAGTTTGCGTCTTCAAATATGTTTGAAATTCATTTTCCTCTTCCTTTATTTTACTGGGGATTTCAAAAATTATTTTATGGGAGATTGAATTTTAATTCGGAACGGTCCCTGTAACATTATTTTTGAAAGATAATAGACGATAGTTTTATTAAATTACTATAATATATCCCCCACAGTAGATAAAAGTATATATATGAAAGAGAATATATATACTAAATATATATAAATACAAATAAATATATATAAAAATAATTACTTATGGAATGTAAATAAATAATTTCTGAAATTATAGCATAAAAAGTGTCTTAAATAATACATATGTACACACACACACACACACACACACACACACACACACACACACACACACACACACATATATATATATATATATATATATATATATATATATATATATATATATATATATATATATATATATATATATATATATATATATATATATAATATATATATATATATATATATATATATATATATATATATATATATATATATATATATATATATATATATATATATATATATATTATATATATATATATATATATATATATATATATATATATATATATATATATATATATATATATATATATATATATATATATATATATATATATATATATATATATATATATATATATATATATATATATATATATATATATATATATATATATATATATATATATATATATATATATATATATATATATATATATATATATATATATATATATATATATATATATATATATATATATATATATATATATATATATATATATATATATATATATATATATATATATATATATATATATATATATATATATATATATATATATATATATATATATACATATATATATATATATATATGTGTGTGTGTATGTATATGTATATGTATTTATGAATAATAACCTATTTCTATTGCTTATACAAAAGAAAATGCTTTATTGACTTTTATAAATCATTTTTGAAAATGCTTATATTTTGCAATAAAATAAGCCTAATAAAGTAAATAATTATAATTTTTAATAAAATTTACTATTATAATTTGATTATTTTATATATTTTCCATATATATAAGGTCTATAGCATCAAAGTTTTGCTTGTAGAAGAGACAAACTCTTTAATACTTAACATACTCTTAATGCCTTTAAAACGTAACATACTGTAAACTCCTCAAAACGTATAAAACATTTGAGACTTTTGATAAAATGAAATTTTAGACTTGAGCTAGAGAGTAATAATGTTTTTCCCATTATATAATTCCTACTTTACAAGCAATAAACATTATTTAAAATTAGCCAACATTAATTTAGGCTAACGACACTATTTTTACTACATTTTAAACACATCTAAAAAAATTATATTTTTACAAACAAGAAAATTACATTACAATGTAACACGGGAAAAAATTACACTTAATGCACAACCCGTATTTTATATAAATTACTTCTGAGCATTAGGTGAAAGGTTTCTGAAAAAAATATCATGCCGTCATTTTAACAAAGATTAATTTGATGTTCAATAACTCTTTAAAATAGCCGATAAATATTTTTTATTTATATTAAAAGCGATGAATACATTTTTCATCATGAAGAAGCTTATCAAGTTTGTTAAATTCAATTATGAATACGTAATTATTCCTTTAATTTTTAAAAAAAATGTTGACTATTTTTTTCTGTAGGTAAATATATCAAATCACCTAACATTGTTTCAATGAAAAACTCTTTAAAAAGTTGCTTTGATAGAGATTTGGTGTATTAATTTTCTGACGGGGAAGTAATCTAAAGCTTAAAGCTTAGTCGACCTTAATGAAAATTGACTGATAACGTAATAGTAAAAACATCAAGAGCTTTTAAGGAAATAAAAGTGAATTTATGATAAACTCACACCGTTCTTTATGTTAAAAGTAAGCAAATAAAGTAAAGCTGATATATAATGAAATATGATAAACTGATCTTAAAATTACATTAGAATAAGATAAGGTTTTCTTTTGGACAAAAAAAATATGCAGCACAATTTTGTTGTTTTGTTGTTGGATTCAGCTCTAAAAAAGCTGTTTTTTTACTTGGTCTCTATCACATACTGATGTGTTATGTAATATCTAATAAATTTCATTTCGGAATTTAGCAATATACAAGATATTTATATAAGAATATGAGAAAATGAAATTCATACAATTAGCCATAACAAAGTATAACATTTCGATTGGAATATTTTTTAAGAAAAAAGTCATTGTATTTTTAAAATGCTTCAATTTTGAAATAAAACCACATAAATATGCAAAATTTTCTTATATACAAACACACCCCCATGTATACATACATACATACACACACACACACACACACACACACACATATATATATATATATATATATATATATATATATATATATATATATATATATATATATATATATATATATATATATATATATATATATATATATATATATATATACAGAGAAATCTGTCTATCTCGAAACCTGCTTATCTCGAAAACCTGTCTATACCGAATTTTTTATATTTATCTACATTTTCAATAAAAATATAACGTACTTTCCAAACTTATCTCAAATTATTTTTTCCCAAACCTGTCTATATCGAATTTTTGTAAGAAACACAACATTCCAGTTTAGAGTCTTATTGCGTTGAGAACCGCACAAGTTTCCATTTTCAGAAAATATACTTCTAGTTTTGTCTCTCGGAGGTTTACTTGGTCAGGGACTGAGTGGGAATTGTACTAAGAATGCACAGTCGGATAACAACATCTAAAAGAAACCGAAGAGCAACCGGCCGAGGAAACAGATGAAATCTCGAAGGAATAGATGATTATTAGAAATAAACTGAATTGACACTTCATTGAAAGATTTTATTGAAATAGATGAATCAGTGGTAACTAACGGAACATTATTAACTGATTCCGAAATTTAAAAAAACGTTCGGAGAACTTCTGATGATTAAGAGGATCAGGACAAAGAGGACAACATCCATGTTGAAAGAGTTGTTATTCCAAAAGAAGCAGAAAAAGCCATTGAAACACTAAGAAGTTTTCTTGAATCCTAAGAAAATATTGATCAGGATTGCTTAGCCACTATGTCAAAACTACAAAAAATTGTCAAGTCTAAAAAAGTTTTGCCTCACACACTCCTAACGAATTACTTTCTGTCAGATATGTAAATGAAACTAAAAGTAGTTCAAATTTTCAATCTTTTATAATGTGTAAAGAAATTTTCATAAAACCTGTGTATCTCGAATTTTTTTTTTTACTCCCAAGAGATTCGAGATAGACAGGTTTGACTGTATATATATATATATATATATATATATATATATATATATATATATATATATATAATATATATATATATATATATCTGTGTGTAAACCAGCGCAATCTAACCTACCGGCTACTGGGCAAGGAGATGATTATTGCATAATATGCACTTATGGCATTTTATAGAAAGTATACTGAGAGTTTGTAGTGGAACTTATACTTTTACTGAGTTAAGAGAAAGACATGAGTTTCTATCAGACAGAATATACATCAAATTCCTGGATTACAAGGTCGGACCCCAGAGCGAGAGTCGAACATGAAACATTTCCCATAAAAAAGTATCATAGTCTGCACTTATAACAGTAAAAAGGAACTTAGATTATTGAAAAGTTATCTAAGGACAGCCAGAAAATATTAAAAGTGGGCAGAAAATGTGCATTTATTTGCAGAAAAATCTTTGAGAAATAGGTTTTAAGATTTTTAAGTTATGAACTACCCTTTAACTAATATATTTTATAACTGGGAAAATATATTTTAACAAAAAAGCATGGGAATTAGAAGAATTTTATGAGATATTAATGTGTAATTATTTTGATATATTACACACACATATTGATATCTATCTTTCAATTTCTCTCTCTCTCTCTCTCTCTCTCTCTGTCTCTCTCTCTCTCTGTCTGTCTCTCTCTCTCTCTCTCTCTCTCTCTCTCTCTCTCTCTCTCTCTCTCTCTCTCTCTCTCTCTTTATATATATATATATATATATATATATATATATATATATATATATATATATACATATATATATATAAAATTTAAGTACTTTAATCTCAGAATTCATAATACTAACTCCTATATTAAAAAATCACTAAGTGTGCAATTTATCTGTTTTCTGTAGCCTCTTGGACTTAAACTCTTTGTAATAGATAATATCTCCTTTCTCTTGGTGATAAGAACTCAACAACCTACTTTCTTTGAACTAAGATTTCTAAATTTACTCAGAACAACATTCTTAAGGCTTCAGCTAGAATTACTACCTCACGCTATTGGTGCTGCTAAGGATATAAGAGGCGGGATCGCTAATTTTCGTGAGAGTTGACTGTTCGAGAAGACCAAATAAAGTTGCTGCTAACCATTCTGCAGGGTGTGCACTGCACACCCTGGCAAAATTATGAGAGACAATAATTTTTTTCACCTATGTCTACCTATCTTTATATGGTATATAATAAATATTATTTATAATATATTCAAATATTATGTTGATTTGCTTGCTTGTATTCTCGCAGTGAGTGCGGTACTAGGTGCTGCACCACGTAGAGCGTTCAAAAGCAAACGAACATAAGAAATTTTTATGTGTACGCACTGCGCACTAATAGAAAATCACGCTTTATATGTATGAGCTACTGGAGAAGCACAGCATACTATAGCACTGAGGCAAGTGCAGCTATTTTTCCTGCACTTGGCATTCAGAATCATCCGAAGGTACGGTTTATTAAGCGTTGTATTAGAGCGGGGACTTACGTGCTGAAGCGCTTTTGGTTTTTTAACTGATTAACTGGCCATACGATTTTGCAGACGGTTAATGTTTAAATTTATATATTGTAAGATTATGTTTTCATGGAAATATAAAAGAAATATTTCATCAATATAAAGGGAAATGTTTTAGTGTGGTAATATAATTTTGGTGATATATTTTAATATAATTTTAATTAATAAATACAATTTAATCCACTGACTGAACGAGAAACAGTTCGTTCTATTGCGCCAACGTGCAGTGAAATCCTCTGCACGCGAAATAGACATTCGGTCTGTCGGCGCCAGTGACATCTTGATGAGACACCGCAACGGCGGGTGCCGTGTGGTGCTACGTTTGCTAAAATGTAAGTTTTTCGTGGAAATATAAGTTTTTCGTTATTTTATTAGTAATACGGGTTGACGTATGGATTTTGTGTACAAATGAATAATAAACGCTAAAGAAGTGTTTAATGTACATTTTTATGGTTTTATTATTTTTGTTGTTGTTGCTCTCTGCACACCCTGCATGAAAACCTACCGCACGCCACTAATATATATATATATATATATATATATATATATATATATATATATATATAGTTTTGTATAATACAATCTAAATGAGGTAAATAGATTCAGAAATTAAATATATTATAAGAAACATATTTTAGAACTAGGAATGGCATAGAATAATATTTTGTGTCACCCAGAGACAGGTTAAATGTGTATTTTCTCTAAGTATGCTTAAAATACAATTTACATGAATCTTTATATTTTACTGAAAAAGACAAAGACCTTGAAACCACTAAAAAAACTTAATAGCATAGTAACGTTTTCCAAAAATACGCTATGGTTATCCACTTTACTTGTTTCTGCTTTACTGGGAGCTATAACTTTTTCAATAAAAATTAGTCTCCTGTTCCTAAGTGGTAAAATTACTTTAAACTTCCATCGACAACAATCATGCGAACATTAGCTGTGAAATCCTGCGTCCCAAACCACACTCTTACACTTTTTCCCCTCTCAATTAAATACAAACCGTAGCTTTTTGCATACCATGCGTGCAGTCAAAACATCTGCTCTGATAGCGTAAACTATACACTTCGTTTTCCCTCTCTTTTTTTGGTTGTTCCTCAAAACGCAGCACAGAAAATCAGCGGAGCATTGCAAATAAGCCTTAAACGATGAGCTGCCGCAGAAAGCCATTGGTATGGACATGTTTCATGCATCGTTACCCTGCGGTGGGGGATTAAGGATCCGTGACGTAACGGGGAAAGCACACACAGCTCCAGACTAGAAATGAAAGCGAAATGAGAGATTTGTACGGAAGACTGGACGCATTATTAAGAAATTGGGTAAATTGAAAATCATGCGAGTGTAATCAAAGAACGAATTTTGCAAATTAAGATATTTGATTTTCTATATTTTTGGCAGTCAGAATACTTTAAGCTCACTGTGAAGTTAATGCTCACATATTATGACAATTTAAGTATAACCATTTACTGGAACATACTAAATTTCAGCAAAAAATCTTAATTGTAACAGTATTTCTTCGTTTATCATAAAGTAAAATTATATGAATCTTTTCCAAGATCTTTAATGACATTGCAATTTAAAAGAAAAATATCCATCTTGTCATTTTCATTAAATGTATTTGAACAAAAGCTCAAATGACAAGGGGAATCACAAAGAGTTCATTAATAACAATCAAATTATTTGCTATTCTAATGATTTCTGTACATAGTGAAAATACAGATGTTAAATACAGAGTTAAATAAATACAGAGAAATACAGAGTTATGAATTTATTGAACTTTTTGGCATTTTAAAGACTGTAATGGTATAATCCCACTACGTTATAAAATATGTACTGTAGCGATAAGTAATATACAGAAAATTTTTTATCCCTATATAGGATATTTCTTGGTTCTAATTATTACCTTCTATAAGCTATAAGGATACAGAGCAAATTAAAATGTAGAAATTAACTTCTAGATATCACTTTTCATTTCATTTGTTGTTGGAAAATAAATAAAGTAAATCTGTGCATCGATTATCTATCTATCTATCTATTCTATCTATACTAGTCTATCTATATTATATATATTTATTTATATTATATATGTATTATGCGTATATATTTTATATATATATATAATATATATATATATATTTATATTACAAACTATATATAGATTATATATATATAGTATATAACTATATACTACTATACGTCACGATATATGTCCAGGAGCGAGAAACCAAGGTGTCGAGGATAAAACCATCGTTGATAATCTTGATGTTAATGTCTCTTCATTTCATGATTACTTGATAATTGCCACAGTGTAACAATTCAAACCATAGAACACGTTGCCGAGTGGCTAGCATCCACGTTCTAACAAAGAAGCTACATTTAGCCAAGATTCATACGTCAACCATTTCTGAAGATGCTCCCTCTCAATTATTACGCTTCAAGAACTTTTATATGCCGTTAGTAATGACTCATGCTCTTGCACTAAATAGTTCGCTTCATTTTATGCCTTTAAACCCCTAATTTATTAATTTTATGTGCTTTAATAATATGTATTAATTTTATGTGCTTATCTCTATATATATATATATATATATATATATAATATATATATATATATATATATATATATATATATATATATATATATATATATATATATATATATATATATAATATATATATATATATATATATATATATGTATTATATATATATATATATATATATATACATATATATATATATATATATATATTTTATTATATATATATATATAGTATATATATATTATTTGTTATATATATATATGTATATTATATATATGTATATATATATCAATATATATATATATTTATATATATTATATATATATATATATATATATATATATATATATATATATATAATATATATATATATATATATATATATATATATATATATATATATATATATATATATAATAAATGCTTTTTTCTAATTTTAAAATTAGAAAAATATATTTAATTTTTTTTCAAATTTCTTATTACAATTATTAATTATCAAGCTAAAGAATAAACTATATTCCTCGTAAATAAATAACTAGGGTTAATATCTACTTAGAATTTTTGTTAGTTTCAAATTTATTTCAGATTAAGTTTTTGTTTTTTATATTTCAAAGGATAATGTGTGGGTATATATTTAAGTCTCCATAAATGTATTTGTTGCAATAAAAAAGCACCTTAATTAAAAAACTGGAATTATACGTGTTTTAAAATTTAATTTTAAAACGGACTGAACAATTTCTTTCTTGGTGAATTATAAAAGAGTCATAATGAATATTTATCTGTTCTAAAGGTGCTATGCCCACTTAAAAATTCTGTGTTCATCTTTATTCTTAAAGAAAATAAAAAAAAATATTAGGTACAGTTTTATGTATTAATCAATTAGATTTATGTATTCATTAATTATAGATAATCAGACAGTTAGTCGTCTAAAATATCGCGATTTAAATTTATATTTTACATCATATAATTTTATTTAAAGCTTAAAAAATACCCTTTTTATTGAAGTGGTATTTTTTGTAAAACAATCTACTAAATGATGCTTAAAGAAGGTGTCCGAGCAGTACACAAGCAGTTAAGAGTAGTTCTTTTGCAATGAGTCCGGGCAATTGTGAATTGATGAAGATGTGTTTTCATAGGTAATATTTTGAAATTTTAAATAAATTCTATCTTGCGGAATTTAGAATAATTTTTAAGAATCAAATTCATAAATAAACTACTATTTCTTTATTCGTTTACTTTCTTCAAAAGAGTTATAAAACTAAAGAAACATTCTTATAAACATATTTTTCTTTGAATTTTATCAAAATTGATTTGGGTTCTAACTTGATTTGTAAATTATTAATAAACCTATTAAACTGTACTTAAACAGTCGATTTTGAGGTCTCTAAATAAGTTCAGAGAAAATTATGTTATTCTGTTCTTTTAAAAGCTCTATAAAATAACTAATCTTTTTTGTATTTGTATATTCTCGGTCGGTTGCTAGACAATCTCTTTCCCACTTACAACTTAATAACCTAATCCATCAATTTGTCAGTTAGAGGATGACGACAGAGTTGCGTGATAAGTTACACCTTCTTGCACGTTCAAAGGGCACTTCATGCTTCATGCCAAAGAGTTTGAAAACGCTACAGAACATATGTTTCGTTTCTTTCACCAGTAACAATTTTCATTCCAATTGTCTGTGTTTGAAACAATCCATATAAGCAAATTTTTAACTTTGTGTCTGATTTAGCAACCAGCTAATATTTCCTGGTATTTGAAGGAAATGCGAGGGTCACTCTGAAATTTTGAGCTACAACTAGGTTTTTAAAGTTATATTTACAAAATTTCAGGTGTGTTGAAAGTAGTCTCTTCCAACATCAATATATATTTGTAGACGAATTTTTCCACAGATTAAATGTTTCAAGCCATTCATTTCTTGGAATAGATGAAAAAATATATTTCTATTCACATCAATCTCTTCTTCTGAATGAAAACGACGTCCACGTAAGTTCACAAAAGTCACACATAGATAGATGAGTTGTATTAGGCTGATGTTCTATCACTTTAATTTGTTTTGTTTAAGAAACTCAACTGTGAACCGGCTATATTTGAAGATTCATTGTCATGGTGAAGTAGTAGTCCCTTAACATTCACTTCTTGTAGAATATGTGGAAGACATTTCGTGGTATACCATTTTGATGTTTCTGTCTTCTGTCCTCCCAACTTGATGGCTTTGACCAATCCCTTAGTACTGAAGAAAACGACATACATCACTTTTTTCAGTGCTCGTTGTCTTTTCACCATTGTCGGAGTGGGATCATCTTCAAAGAGCCATATTTTGCTTTCTTGACCTGTTGGAACGTCAGAAAACGGTATGTAATTTTCATCACCTGTTATAATTTTAGAAATTATTCGGTGTCCACCCTCATTTAGCAATTTGAGAGTTTTTTTACTGAATCTGACACGCTCTCCTTTATGGTGCTTAGATTATGGGGAACCCAGCGGCAAACTTCCCTTTTTCATATGTGATTCTTCATTAATATTTTATGTATGGCTACGGATCCAATGTTACGTTCTTTCTGTATAATTTGATAGGTACAGTGATTATCATCCATTAACACTTTTCGTATGGCAGACACATCCGGGATTACTGCCGACGGCGGCCTTCCTGTGTGTTCTTCATTCTGAAGAAAATTGCGACCTCTGATAAATTCATTAAACTTTCTAAATACAGTAGCACGAGCTGGAGATTCATCAACAAATGCCAATTGGAACTGCTGAAAGTATTCTTCATGATTCAATCCTGCTTTCAAATCGTAGAAAATCATAGCACGAAAATGTTATCGCGTCAACTCCATATTCTCTTCAGTTTAAAATTTATTCCAAGCTAAACAAGTTGAAGTAAGTCAGTAAAAAATCTTCCTCTGTGTTAAAATACTTTGTATTTTAAAATTAAACCATTAATTTTATATTGTAAATTCTCGTTTGCGCATACCTTTAATATTTCAGAGTAACCCTCCTACAGTACTTACGTGACATTATGTTACTGTTGATGACGGTTTGGACCAGGAATTATACGTGACGCTTCAAATAAATTTATGACAAATATTTTTTTGATGCTCTTAATTTTTTTTTAAATCCAAATCAGCTCCGAAATTACATTTTTACATATGACAAGTTTCTAGGTATTTAAAAAACACCCAAAATCCTTGACCTTATTGCTTTTTATGTTTGGACGCCTATCCCGCCTATAATACTACAAATACATCATCATCAATATCTTTTTAATAAATCTGTCTCTATTTTAGATTTTCTCTATTCTAAAGTTGAATTACATTTTTCTAATTTACTCTGAAACGATTTCTCTCGTGTCTTTCACAGTTCTTGATCCACAACTAAATAGCAAATTATTGCACGATTTTCTACATATCGCGTTAAAGCTCCAAAATCGCCTATTCCTTTGAAATGTTAGAAATACTTTAAAACATATCACTGATTTTTTAAAAATTCTAAAACGCTGCCAGTTTTGCTACAAAAGGTAAAACAATTTGTTTCACATTAACTGCATTATATAACTTCAGTTGTCTTAATTTAAAGCATCATAATATATGAAAAATTCAAGTAACCTACAAAGATTTATCGCTTAAATAGCATATGAAGTCACTAACTATATATACCCGGGAGGTCGCATAAACGGCGCGAAACGGCTACTTAACGCAAAATTATTTATTGTACATTTCAAATCTGTCAATTATGTATTTAAAAGAATTTTTAAAGTTATTTTGACTCAAAAATTGCATTTTTTCATTAAGTACTTTTCAGAAATGCTTACGAAGAAAATCTATTTTTATATCAAAGAATAAAATATATTAGAAACACACACGCACACACACGCACATATATATATATATATATATATATATATATATATATACGTATATATATATATATATATATATTTCTGTGTGTGTGTATTAAAATTGGCCCCTAGTAAGCGGAAAAGGGACAACTGTTTTTAGGTAAAAAATATTTAATGGTTTACAATATATAACTGTCGGTTGATATAATAACTATGTGAACGTATAGAGTCTAGTTAGGTAAAATTTGTAAAAGATGCGTGATTGCGTGTATTCAGCACTGTTTTTCACTTTTAAAAAACTGTAATATAAGTAAATTATAAAAAATACCAATTTTTCCCCACAAGTCCCTATTAATGATAACATACTAAATTATGAATCAAATTATTTAAAAACAAACTAAATTACTTTTCAGTGTTTACTGTCCCATTAAATAGTAAGTCATGATTTCATTAGTTTCCTGAAGTATTTAGAGTATTAGTATATAGAGTAATTAATAAAATACCTACTGATAATTAAATAATGAAGCTAAGATAAAATATTAAATTTTAAGCACATTTTTCTACACGTAAAATTAATTGCATACTTATTATATTAATTTAATTTATTAATATTTCTTCTCAGACTAATAACACATAAACATGTAAAATATTTCTGGAAATATCTTATTTCGGCGTTTTTAATCCTTATACTACATAAAAAAGTTATTCGAAGAACAAGAAAGCAGTGTAGCAAGTAAGTGCTGCGTAGAAAAAGAAATCGATTCAACTTCTCGGTTCTTTTAAAAATCAACTATAAGCGACGTGAGGGGGTACTTGGTCTCATTCTCAGAGGAATTTGGACTCTCAAAGGGACTGAAAAAAATTTTACAGTTTATATAAGATATTTGTTTTTAGTAAGGATGTGCAGCACTGGTAAGAGAAATCGGTTACTAATCCACTGCAAATGTGTCGCTAATTTTGTTTTCACAATAATAATGATAACTAATTCAAATTAAAGTATGTTAGGGGAACATTATTAAAATTACGATTACTATTTTTAGAATATTTGTTTTTGTGTAGGTATGTTAGCTGAAAATAATTGTTCATTCAGAAAAATATAAAGATAGAAAAAATTGACTACTATCCAGATTAACACATTGTATTAATCTGGTAATTACTAGTACGTTTTCTGACGATTGATAAATCAGCGCAGGACTCGTGCTAGTACGTTTTCTGACGATTGATACTTGAGTGCTTTTCATGTTCTAGTTAGTATAACAACATGGTTTGTTTGTGGGTAGAAAAATAACGGTATATACAGGAAAACGAAGCCGAATGTTCTTGTCTACTACATAGATTCTGAAAAAAATTAGACAAATAAAAACTCGTTTTTACATTAGTCGATGCGGAACCCCAGAACGGGAAATAATTAAATCTATATACTAATAATTCTATTTATCCTATTTACATTACTATTATGAATTTATCCACTAAAATAGTTTTTTTATTCACAAAAATCGTATGGTTGCTTTTTATATATTTCTATTCATATATTTGTTTATATATTTCAATATAAAATACGAAAAGTTGGTTGAAAAATAAAATAATTTTCGATGTATTGAGATTTAACTGAATAGCTAAATTTACGTGCAAACCGCCAGCTCCCGGTATAATTCCACAGGAAAATGTACCCGCACACAATGTGTTAAGATAAGGACCCTGAATATAACCTTGTGGATAAAGATAGTAGTAATAATATAAATAAAACTTATTGTAATAATAATAATGAATCTTTAACTAGATATCATTCATATTTTGGTTGTGTGTTATCTATATCTTTCCAATTGATGCAATTGGATCGATTGAATTGTTTTTTCTTACACCATTTCTTGTTGTTAATGTTTTCTTAACTGACACTCCCCCTTTGATTGGAATTTATATTTTGTTAAACTAACTTTAGGGATGACAATATTGCTACAAGAAAATCTCTGTAGTTTCGGTGGATTTGAAAATTTCATGATCAATGAAACTATCATTCCTAATTTGGTGTGTTATCTGTATCTTTTCAATTGATGATTTCATCAATTCGACCCTCCCACTTTAATTTAAATTTATATTTTGTTAAACCATCTTTATTGATAACATTATTGCTACAAGAAAGTGTCTGTAGTTTCGGTGGACTTGAAAATTTTATGATCAATGAAACTATCATTCATAATTTGGTTGAGTGTTATCTGTATCTTTCCAATCGATGTAATTGAATCCATTGAGTTGTTACCTCTTAAACCGTTTCTTGTTCTTATTATTTTCTTAACTGACCATTCCGCTTTAACTGAAATTTATATTTTGTTAAATTCAATTTAGGGATAACAATATTACTACAAGAAAATCTCTAAAGTTTGGGTGGATATGAAAATTTCAGGATTAATGAAACTGTAGTTTTTATCATTTTAATAATGATTATAATCGTTAAAGTTTTGTATTTTACAGTCTTTCTACATTGTTCTAGAAAAATTATACATCCGATTTTAATTGTATGATTAGTTACTTACGTAAATCCAAAAAGAGTTATTGTTTAAATCGTAAACGATCATAAAATGCAAATCCTTAACGTGGTACTTTTATGCCTGTTTCTATACGGAAGTACCATTACAAAGGGTGTATGAACATATTTAAAGTATTTCAATATTCAACAATCAATATTTATATTTTAATGTATTACAATTTTAAAGTATTTCCACAAGTATTATGTATAAAATGCTTATCTCCTAAATGTTCAGTTAAGAGTCGTTTTAGTTGGTAATCATTTTCAATCCTTCTAAGTGTTCAGTTTGATAATTCTTCCCACACATATATTTCTACCATGATAAGGTCTCTTATACTTTTTCCAAGAATAATTTTACACTTATCATTTTAAATAATTCCGAAAGTATATTAGGGTTTGTATGCCGGTAAAATATTTTCCCGTAAAGTATCTGTGAAATGCATATATCCATGTTTCTATTTCTGTATACAGCTTATAATTAGTGTTTTGTTTTATATTTAGATTCAGAAATGCCCAGTTACTTGATTTGTTTATATACCTAAAAATTTGCAATAAATTATGGTTGTTTAATTCTAAATATTTTAATTTTATGTCAAATATTTAACAGTGTTTATTTCGTTAACTACATATTAATTTTGCAGCTTTATATAGTTAAATATACATTACAATGTTAAAGAAAAAACAGTTTTCTTTTTTGATGCACTTTTATCAAACATATTCCACAACGAAAAAGTAAAACTGAATGATTACGAATCCATTAATGTTCACAGTGGAAATAAATTTCAAAATTGGTTGTTTATAAGCCAAATCACAAGAAAGATATAAAATTTTTTTAACTAGATACAGAGTGATTTAATACACTGTATTATAAAACACATACAGATTCATACATATCAATCATCGGACTTGTAAGGTAAGAAAGAGTACTTACAGTAGCTAAAACTAGATGTGTTGGTAGAAGTTATCGTGTATTCTTACGTATGTATAGCCCTCATACCGTGAATTCATATTAGGAATAATATGTGAGTTCGTTATTCAATTTGAGAGTTCGTTAGTCAATTGCCTCCACCTCCCCTCAAAAAAAAAGTGTTTAAGTTCTGGATAATTCTTGTAAGTGGTTAACGAGTTGCAATTAAACTTTCTGAAAGATTCATTGTCATGATATTCAAATTTAAATTCTACAGATCTAGCTGGCTAGTCCATTTCTCATTGATTACAAGAAAATCATGACAAACTGCACCCTTGAAAAAGTGAATATATACTCATTTCAAATCATTAAGCACAGAGCTGTAAAATGAAAAAAAAAATAATTTCATTGATACACACGAAGTGAGGTAAGTAATTAGCCCTATGTTGAGTCATAAAATGAAATAAAGAATTACATACAAAGATAAAAAAATATTTATTTTTTATAAATTGTCAGATGACGTTATATTTGCGTCTTTAATAGAATGACGTCTCTAAATATTACGCACATAATTTTCTCCCCATCCGATGGTGTCTTCAAACCAGTGTACAAGTATCATGAAGTGATTTATATCCGTATATAAAATCTTTTAGTTAAATGGTTATATCAGTTTTACTTGTAATAAAAATTTCGTATCTAAATCTAACCTTATAATATATGTACACCAGTTTAAAGAGATAATCGGCTGGGAAGAGAAAATGAGTGCCAACCTTTTAGAGGGCTAAATGCAAAAGAAACAGCAAAATGCAATATTAATAGTTCATGTGCACCTCTCACCTTCGTACAAAGTGAATAGCGTATGACCATGTTTGTTACAAGTTGAGAAACTACAGCAGATTCAGGTAGTAGTACCGCAGTTGACTTCCCAATGTCTGGCGTCATATACGACTGCCTGGTTTCCATATTTCCCAAATCCCTAACCCGGATTGATTGTTACCTAACATATTTGCACACTTTCTTCTGCATTTTAGCTTCTTTGCTGACTGAAATTAACATCTTCTCCTATTTGCTTAACTCTGAGAAGTGAGTGTAGCATTTCCTTCACTCTCTTCTAAATAGCCGATTTCTCTTTCAAAAACAGCTATGTGTTGTATGCGGAGTACAAAACCTCTGCCGCCATAACTGTACGTTTCTCGTAGATTACAGGACAATTATCAGGTTTCTCGTTCACTTTAACGAAAAACACCTTGATTTACATATTTAAGTTAAATCGAGAATTAAAAGTAAAGGTGAGTGGATTAATTCGTTATCTATCCACTGTTATCTCTGCACTATGCGATACAGACTCTGTTGCAAAGAGATTGCAAAAATTAAGTCTTATTGCAAACGCTGTTTTGTCATTAAACAATCTGAAAACCGTAATACCTTTATCTCAATTTTAGTTTATAGTCTTTATGAGAACTTCAAACTGGCCTTTTTCTAGTCTCTCCCCAATTCGTCACCACATTTAAATCTGTAAACATAGGTAGCTGCTAGTTTTACTACTCAATTTGAATTTAACCGTTTGCGAAAATAAAATCACTACAGAGATCGTGTTTCTTTGTTTAGTCTCATATTCACTTTTTAATGGTTTTATGATTTGTCACATGGCCTTATTGTAACTATTAAATAATTCTTTTCCCTAATTACAACAACCTAAACAAATTTTAATAAAATCTATTTCGTAGTTCAAAAAATATTAGAGAAAATCTTAAATTTCTCTTAATTTTGAAAATCTTTGTATTTCTTTCAGTATTTACTCTATTTGAATTTAACAGTTCGCTGAAAAACACACCAAAGAGTATCTATTTCTTTTTTTCAATTTCGTAAACGCTGTTTCATACCCATTTTATGCACTGACATCCGACTGTATTGTAACTGTAGAATAGTTTTTTTCCTTATTATAGCAACTTCTTATATTTTCTTCTTATATTTTCTTATATTTACATAACATATTTTATCAAAATTTATTCCGTAGTTCAGGCGATCTTCGACCAAATATTCAATATATCTTAATTTGTAAATTCTTTGTATTTATATACACCTACTCTAAAACATTGTTTCGCTCTTCAAACTTTTAAAAAAGTACCAGTAGTGTGTAAGCGTTGACTCGCTCGACAATGAAGTTCTAACATATATCAAATGGAACATACCGACTTTTGGACTCCAATGAGTTTTATACATTGACATGGAACTGTATTGTTGAATATTTATTTTTTTCTTATTATATTAACTTCTTATTATATTTTCTTATAATATTTTCTTATATTTTCATAACAAATTTTATCAAATTCTATTCTGTAGTTCAGGCGATATTCTACAAAATCTTCAATATCTCTTAATTTATAAAATCATTGTATTTATTTCTACCAACTCTACAAATGTGTTTCACTGTTCAAACTTTGAAAAAAGTACCAGTAGTGTGCATGCGTTGAATCGCTCGACAATGAAGTTCTAACATATATCAAATGGATCATACCGATCAAACTAATGGAACAAAGTTCAAGTATCAAACATTGTAAAAAGCCAAACGATGTAATATTTTTCTTTTACTAAGAAATTTCTTCATATCCCAATTATAAGATTCAAGTTATTGGCTGAGATGCTTTGGCATTAAACATAAGTTACACGAGTATCTTTGTGTTTAAATGATTTTTGGAAGTTTTTCAATCGCTCGAATTCCGATAAAATCCTTCGTTATCTTTATAACTTCTCTCCATTCAGACTTCGCATTTGTTCTTGTCGACTGTCGCTATTCGCCTTATTTATAGATTTTCGAGAGAAGTTTTTTTTCGTTTTATAATGATTTATTTTGTTTGGAATTTTTTTCATTCTTGGCTGTTTCTCAAGCTCTTAAACCCTACATTCGTTCAGTATGGATTTCTTGAGGTTTTGGTAAGTTATTATTTATAGATTGTATCACATTTTAAGAAAATATAACACACACACACACACACACACACATATATATATATATATTATATATATATATATGTGTGTGTGTGTGTGTGTTTGTGTGTGTATATATATGAGCAGTGAAGTATTTAACACTGT
This sequence comes from Pardosa pseudoannulata, assembly GCA_032207245.1. Classification (NCBI taxonomy): domain Eukaryota; kingdom Metazoa; phylum Arthropoda; class Arachnida; order Araneae; family Lycosidae; genus Pardosa; species Pardosa pseudoannulata. The sequence continues at coordinate 131,829,652 of CM063511.1, forward strand.
GTATTAAAACTTAATAAATTATATATCTTTTTTATACAGTTTATAACACATGTTTCAAATAAAATAAATTTTTCAATAAAACAGTTTGCAGTAATTATTTATAATTATCTTTGCTGGAAAAAGTTTTATAGTCATATTCCCGTTGAAACTGTTTATGAATGGCACAAAGAGGATTTTACATATTTCTAATAATTTTTCTAGACATATTTTTGAAATACCTCACACAGATATGTGAATAATTTTTTAATCATATAATATTTAAAAATAACTTTTACTGAAACTATTAAGTTATTTAAATAAATTGCATATTCTTTTTTTCTCCTGCGTTTTCCTTGTTATTGTTGGAAAATATAAATGATACAAATTTGTGTATTATTTTGAAGATTGGTCAAAAATCTAATATAAAAATTACTTCTTATATTGAGTTGTTATAAAAGTTCAGACTTTCCTAAATTTTAACCCGTTTTATCCCAATTTATTTATTTTCTTCGGATTTGAGTAGAATCATGTTTTCTAAAGTTAATTAAACCTAAACAAACTAAATATAACAAAATTTGAAAAAAATATATATTTCATATAAGAAATCTGACCCGTCCTCTAAATAGGACACTAGGATAAAGGGGATAAAATTTGCACTTACATGTTTTCCTGTTTACTTCAAAGATAAAAAGTTATTTCCGAGTACAAAATTTTACTTTAACTGAATATTAATATCTTATTTACAAAATAGTTCAATTTTCAGTTGAATTTCCCTTTAATCTTGGTGGAAAGGTTCCAAAGCAAGCCTAACGAAGTGTTTTGTCACATTTCCCACAGTATGTTTTGGGTTTTCCTTTGCCATCCTTTGTTTGACAATGAAGCTGTTTTTCTCCCTTTAGTAAAAAATGGCCAACACTATCTTTTCAGACATCTCCTTTAGGACCAGAAGTTTCAGTCGAGATCCTAGGTCCACCTCTTCTTCTTATCACATATGTTTTTAGATAAATAGTTGTTACAACTCTTCGGAACTCCTTCAAGTTTAGGGCTTCATTTTTGTTGAGAGTTTTGTGCATTATCCACGCGTTTACCATAGCCATATTCAATGAATGTATAAAAAGTGCCCAGTACTACTTTTCCCATGAATATTAATGGACTGGTTGGCTGGAACCAGTCGTGGTGACCCACACCGCCCATATAATTGTTGTAAGAATTTATCAAATTCGGCATCTTCTCGTTAACTTGAAGTGTCCAAATCTCATAAAATTATTATTAAGTATGACAAACAAAGGTTTTACTTTGAAGAATAGATCCTGGGCATGCTGAATACAGTTCCATTGTCGACAAAGTGTAAATAAGATTTCTACTTTTGGAAACGGTTTCTTGAAGTTACCTTGGCATTACCCTGGGGGGAAATGCCAAGGTCTTCGGCATTTGACCAGTAGTCACCTTCACAGGTATTTGAATAATAACCAGTTAAAAGCCAAAATTCCTACAAAAACACGTATTTCATCAGCAGTGGTAAATAAATCATGTTAATTTTTTTGCATCTGTTGCATATCGCACAGTTTCTTTTACAATGAGATCTTAAACGTCACTGGAATAAAACTGCTCAAAAACCTTTGATGAAGTTTTGTCTTACAGTGCAGTTTCCATCTGCTTGAGAAAGTCACTTGCAGTTCATTCAGCATGTATTTTCCATTTTGTGTATTGCGGTGACTTATTTTTTATCCAAGAAGACTGAAGTCGTTTAGCCATTTTTTTGTTCTTTGTTGTCAAAACACTAGAGAGTGTGGATGGTTCAGACTCGAAAGAATCTCCAGTTCTAACCTCCATAGACCCAGGAACAACGTTTATAATAATACCACCAGTATTTACTGCATTCTCATTACCTTCATCTTAATCGGTTAGTTCATTAGCATCTGATGGTAACACAGTAATTTCAATGTCGCTCTCATCTGAATATAAACTATCTAGTAAATCCAATGCTTCCTCTAACTTCAGAAACCTTTGTACTGCCATAACTCAGCAGGAGTAAAACACTAGAAGGGAAATTTTCTTTTTTACTCTTACTTAGAAAGGGAGAAAGAATGCATCAATTGCCTAGGTATCGTCCCACTGTCCTATTTAGAGGACAGTTAAAAAATAATGAGCTAGAACTTACCTAAGAATAATATAACTCTACTTTACCACCAAGAGGATAACAGAAGAGTACTATCACATAAAAAATGCCCAGTGAAATGTCCAAAGTAAACTGAAAAGAATTATGCAACCACAAAGAGATGATACAAACCACGCCCACTAATGCGAGGAATAGACAAAATGCCCAGGGGAAGGAGGAGGGGACGAGAGCCGAAACTCATGCTAGCAGAAGCTAGTACATACCCCTTCATGTTCCAGCTTACAAAATATTCGCAACAAACATATAGTGATTTCCACGTGATATTTTTCAGCTGTCCTCTAAATAGGACACTGGGATAAAATGGGTTAACTGAGTTCATATGTTAAAAATTAAATTAAAATTTTAAATTTATACACAGATTTGTTTTCTTATATATTAGAAATATTCGAGGAAAATTTCCTTGGATAGGGTAGTTTAAGTAGACATACATTAATAAAATCCATAAATCAACATTATCTAACTTTAAAAAAGTAGTTTAACAAAATTAGGATTGTCAAACTGTAATCGATCCCTTCGCATAACTTTAAGTTTCATTACTTTAAGTAACTACTTATTGAAAACGATAGAAAACATCCACAATATCCATAATTACGTTCTTTACAAACTTTAATATTAGAGTATGAGTTTCTGATAGTTGAGTATAATCGTTATAGACTGTAATTGTTTTTGCTTATGTAGAGGATATATGAATAAATATTTCTTGTTTTTAACTTCTGTATCATGTCTAGTTGTTTCGTAAATACAATATATAATATTAGAGGTAAAATGGAAAAGTAGGAAATATCAGAATCATTTGTTTGTTAAATGAAAAGCGTCTTTTCCACTCAAATATACAACTAAAAGTCAAATTGTAAATTATTTGCAAAGATAAAATTCTCATGATGGATATCAGTATTACTTTTAATTTGTACTTTTTTTTAAAAACTTATGAAGCTTACTTATGAACTTATTAACTTATTTTAAAAACTTATGAACTTACTATATAAGCTATGAAACTTATAGGTACTACTCTTTCTCTATAAATCTGAGGTTCATTCAGGAGACTGATTACGATTCAGCTTTAAAATAATAATATTCTTGTGTAAAATTCAGATAAAATTTTAGAGGGATAATTAAAAAGTAGAAATTATGAAATCATTTGTTTGTTAAAAGGGAAACATCTTTTTCCAATCAACTCTACAACTAAAAGTCAAATTGTGAATTATTTGCTAAGCTAAAATTCCCATGATGGATATTAGTATTACCTTTATGATATACCCTTTTAAAACATTTTTTTCGGCTTTTTAACAACTATGAAACCTATAGGTATTACTGTTTCTTTCTAAACCTGAGGTTAATTTAGAAGACTGATTACGATTCAGCTTTGAAATAATAATATTCTTGTGTAAAATTCAGATAAAATTTTAGAGTAATAATTAAAAAGTAGAAATTATCAGAAGCATTTGTTTGTTAAAATGGAAACATCTTTTTCCAATCAACTCTAAAAATAAAAGTCAAATTGTAAATTATTTGCTAACTAAAATTTCCATATTGTACATGAGTATTACCTTTATATTATATCTTTTTAAAAACATTTTTTTTTGCTTTTAACAACAATTAAACTTATATATACTACTGTTTCTTTCTAATTCTGAAGATAATTTAGAAGACTGATTAGGATTCAGATTTCAAACAATAGTATTATTGTGTAAATTCATATTGGTATAATAAAATCATCATTCTTTAGTAAACTGAATGAGGTTTAACTTTATCTTTTTTTGGTTAAAAAGACATTTATTAGGAAGGACTAGTAATTCGATACATTACAATAAAGATATTTGCATTCTAATATCTAAGGATTGTTTTTAATTCTATGGTAATACTTTAAGCCCTTTCCTATAAATTTTAATGGCTATTTTCGCGAATTCAAATGATTTTTAACACTGCTATATTCACTTACTATATTAATTTCAACTTGTTTATCTTTTAACTTATTTAAATTGAAAAAGGCAAATAAAAGTAAATGTATGACTATTTTAACTATATTTTGTTGGTTGTATATTTATATTTAATATAATGACTGAGAAGTCTATTACTTTCCGAAACAAACATTTTCATTCAAATTAGTATAGTATAGTCATCATTCTTTACTGTATTGATTTTAGTTTGGTGTTAGATAAAGCGAAAAAAATAACTTGCCTGTATTGATTTATGAAAAAACGCTTTCATTGCTAACTTAAAACAAGTAAATCAATAATTTGAGACACACGGACATTAGTATAGAAATGAATGGTATTTTTTGCAAAACGTGAGAACATTATTTCCTGGTATTTCATTTTTAATTTCGTACTCACACATGGACAGACAGAGGATTCTAAAACATGCTTTATTTTCTATTTATTACGCTAAGGCTCCAGTATACTGAGCAGAGAAAAAATGTAAGTGGAAATTCGTTATTTCTATGTCAGGGAATTGTGAAATATAACTAAAAAAAAAACAAGTTTCAATATCCATTTCCATTTAAAATTAATGCAGACATCGCTATATAAGAGATAATTTAGCTATATTTATAAGTACTTTAACAAGTTTTAATAGAAAAAATTTCAAGTTTTTTAAGTATTTGAAACACTCTAAAACCATTACTATATACTATACGCTCCCAGTATTAATTGGCAGTTTAGATTCTAAAATAAAAGTTAGTTTAGATGATTATACTCTGAAAAGCAAGTTTTTGAAATTCAGTAACTATCTTATACATTTTACATGTGAAAAATCAATAATTTAACTCTTTTTAAATTTATATATTTATATTATCAAAGGATAGTTACGATAAGAACTAGTTTTTTAGTATGGACTAAATGTAATAGTAAATTAGAAGGGCTAAATTGTATTTAAAAGCGATGTGTTTGGAACATATTTAAATAGAAAAATCTAAAATATTAAAAATTAATAGTTCCTAAATTAGCTAATGCTATATAAATTAAAATAGAAACTTCATAACTTGTTTTCTTGTTACATCAAACTTAAGACTGTTAATGAGATTATTGGTTAACAATTGGAGCAGTTATTTTTTTATTCATTTAAAATCGCTGGTTTTTATAATATGGAAAGTTCTTTGAAGGGGTTCGTTATGCCTTTAAACCTTCTAGAGAATCTCATAAGTGTTATACAGGAGTATTGCCTGAATGCCTCGAGAGTCATACCGTATGGTGAAGAGCCAGGAAAATATTCAACAAGTGCAGAGCTGTGTTGTTGGACGTTATTCGTTTTTATCGTTCTAAAAAACAAATTGATCTCCAAAAGTTCCTCTAGATAGCCTCTCAACTCTTCAAGTAAAAGTCAAATTGTAAATTATTCTTCAATATAAATTTCTGATAATCTATATCAGTATTACTTTTATATTATACCTTTTTTAAAAATAATTTTTTCGGCTTCTAAACAACTATGAAACCTATAGGTACTAATGTTCCTTTCAAATACTGAGGCTAATTTAGGAGACTGATTACGATTCAGCTTTAAAATAATAATATTCTTGTGTAAAATTCAGATAAAATTTTAGAGGGATAATTAAAAAGTAGAATTTATCTGAATCACTTGTTTGTTAAAAGGGAAACATATTTTTCAATCAACTCTACAACTAAAAGTCAAATTGTAAATTTTTCCCTAAGATAAAATTGTCATGATGGATATCAGTATTACCTTTATATTATACCGTTTTAAAAACATTTTTTCTGTTTTTAACAACTATGAAACATATAGGTACTACTGTTTCTTTTGTATTCTAAAGTTAATTTATGAGACTGATTACGATTCAGATTTCAAACAATAATATTCTTGTGTAATTTCATATTAGTGTAATAAAATCATTAATCTTTAGTAAACTGATTGAGATTTAACGTTATCTTTTTTGGTAAAAAAAAGACATTTATTAGAAAGAACTAGTAATTCAATACATTACAATAAAGTCATTTGCATACTAATGTCTACGGTTTTTTTTAAATCTATGGTAATACTTTAAGTCATTTACTATAAATTTTCATGGCTATTTACGTGAATTAAAAAGATTTTTAACACTTCAATATTCATTTACTATATTAATTTCAACTCGTTTATCTTTCAACTTATTTAAATTGAAAAAGGCGAATAAAAATAAATTTATGACTATTTTAACGATACTTTGTTGGTTGTATATTTAAATTGAATATAGTCACTGAAAAGTCTATTCAGTTTCCAAAAACAAACATTTTCATTCAAATTAGTATAGTATAGTCATCATTTTTTACTATATCGATTTTAGTTTGGTGTTAGATAAAGCGAAAAAAAATAACTTGCCTGTATTGATTTATGAAAAATCGCTTTCATTGCTAACTTAAAACAAGTAAATCAATAATTTGAGACACACGGACATTAGCATAGAAATGAATGTTTTTTTTTTCCTGGTATTTCATTTTAAATTTCGTACTCATGCAAGGTCATCCAAATGATACTAAATCATGCTTTATTTTCTATTTATTACAATAAACTCCAGTATACTTAAGCTGATAAAAAAATGTAACTGAAAATTCGTTATTTCTATCTCAGGGAATGTAACTAAAAAAAAGCAAGTTTTAATATCCATTTCCATTTAAAATTATTGCAGAAATCGCTATATAAGTGATAATTTAGTTATATTTATAAGTGCTTTAAACAAGTCTTAATAGAAAACGTTTCAAGATTTTTAAGTACTTGAAACACTCTAAAATCATTTCTATATACTATATACTCCCAGTATTAATTGGCAGTTTAGATTCTAAAATAAAAGTTAGTTTAGAAGATTATACTTCGAACAGCAAGTTTTTGAAATTCAGTAATTATCTTATACATTTTGTATGTGAAAAATCAATAATTTAACTCTTTTTAAATTTATATATTTATATTTTCAGACGATAGTTACGATAAGAACTAATTTTTTTAGTAAGGATTAAATTTAATAGTAAACTAAAAGGGCTAAATTGTATTTAAAAGAGATGCGTTTGGAACATTTTGAAAAAGAAAAATCTAGACTATTAAAAATTAATAGTTTCTAAAGTAATTAACATTTTGCGGTGAAATTTTAATTGCATTTACATGCATATATTTCTAATCGCATGCTATATCTTCAGACATATTGGTTAAAAACAAAATAACTAACACAGGGATAAAAAAAAGTATGGTTATTAGAATAAAATATGGGATTTAAAACAAATGTGTAATGCATGGGTATTTAATATTGAAATAACTCTTGTTTAATATCTGGAAATGTTAACGAAAAATTTGCATAAGAGTGTAATGTAATCTGATATACAAAATGTTACATTGGTCAAAATACAAACTTCATAATTTTTTCTTGTCTCGGCTTATACTAGATATTGCCACCTCGTGCAGCTATATAAGCGTCTCATCAAGCTTGATACTGTTAATGAGGATATTGAATAAAAATTGAGGTAGTAAATTTTTTTCATCTAAAAGTGCTGGTTTTTAAAGTCTGGCTTGTCCTTTGAGGGGGTTCGTAATGCAGTAAAACTTTCTAGAGGATCTCACGAGTTCCATATGGGAGTATTGTCTGGATACCTCACCACACCGTATGGTGATTAGCCAGGATAATTTTCGATAAGTTCAGAGTTGTGTTGTTTGGTGTTATTCGTTTTTTTAGTTCTAAAGAAAACAAATTGATCTCCCACAGTTCCTGTAAATAGCCAATTAAAGTGTTGAAAAATCTCACCGATGTAGAATTCCGATGATACTTGTACCAGCAGAAGAGATATAGACCATCTGCCAACATGGTTCCTCCGTATACAAGAATGTAAGTTCTACCAAAGCGATGAATATCTCTGATGTTCTGAGAATAGCAGCATATCCTAAGTTCTTTCTAGAGGTGAATTCGTCAAAAATCACTTTATGGACTAAATATCAACGTGACATTCAAAAAAGCATTCCGAAAAGTTTTCTCTGTCCAAGAATTTTCTTCACGACTGCAAGATAAACGTGTATTTGTGAAATTGTTAGAGGGAAACACACACTACTGGTCTCTAAACATAAAGAATCCTCACATATAGGCAGTTATAACCGGTTTTTCTTATATTATTTATCTAGAAGAAACATCGAGGTCTTCACAGAGATGCCAGCAGACATATATCTATGGTGCCGTACATTTAACGCCCCATAGCGATTCTTCGAAAATGTTGTGACTTTGGAGTAACTTATCCAGTCATTCTAAGTGCGCTATTCACTGTCTAAAATTATTAACATATCCTGGAGACCATCATAAGGGGCACTTGTAGCCAGTTATTTAATTCCGCTTACGACTCTCCAATTTCTAGACTAAAAATAGCTCTCATTTACAATTTACAGTTTTAACGGTACTAGGTAATCTTTTTAACAGCAATTTATGTGGTTGGTTTTGTTTTCTTTAAAAAATGAATCCCAAATATAAAGTAAGTAGTTTCAGGAAACTTTTAAACCATAAAGTATTTTTGAGTTTACATTTTATTTATTTTTATTTTAATGTTCTTCTTCAGTTCTCTTCAATAACATACATTAGAATGATAATTGCAAACCTTATCAAAATAGTACTATACATTATAGTGTTCCAATTAACAAACAGTGTTTCAAAATTCTATTTAGGCCAAAAATGAGTGACTTTAATTTTGGTTAAAAAGCGTAGCTTTAAACTCTAACTAATATATTTCGATTCGTTTTATTACACGGAGCTCATAAATTAATAAAAAGTATATCTAGAATACTGATTCTCAAACTTTTTTAAGCTACCTCTCCCCTACAGAACCGAAATGTGTTCAACATCCTCCTTTATAAAAATCCTGTAATGTAAAGTATAGAGACGGAAAAGAACTCAATTATAAAACCCAAAATGTTCAAGCAATTTTCTTGAAAAAGTTACACACCAAATTTCTGTTACTGACACATGTTCAAGCAACTCTCAAATGAATACTGTTCATTAACTATATTTTTTCTAAATGTCTGCTGAATTTAGCATATGTAGAACACAGAGAAAGAAAATTACTGGTTTTGATACCGTCGCGTAAGTTTGTTTTATAACAAGTAAAAGTCGTGTAAAATAGGTAATGCAATAAGTTTATTTGGTATTCTTAAAATTAAGCTTAAAATCCAAAACATGATCACATCGTCACCTACCTGCCGATATAGACTAACCACTGATCTGTACTATGGAATTGTAAGCAACTTGTGAAGTTTATCCTCGAAATGACAATTCTATACATTTTTTCACACATCATACATATTACATTATTTCAATATGTGGTATTCTAGTAAAACCATTAATTCTCTACAGGTTTGACTTAAGTTTAATGTCTGAGTAAACAAGAAATCTAACATACCTATAATAAGTTATAAAAATAAAAATATTTAAAACATATAAATCAATATTTTACAAAACACGGTGAATCATGATCATTTCGTGGTCACCTATACAACATTAGATAGCTTTATTTGTAGTTTTATATTTATTTATTATATTAACACATTGTATGAGAGACACGTACTAGTACATTTTCTGACGATTGATACTTGAACGCGGGTCGCGAACTAGTACGGGTTGGTGTAACAACATGGTTTGTGTGTTGGTGTAACATAATTCGAAAAAAATAAGACAATATACTACTATTTCTAATTGATTTTTTATATTTACGATACTATTTTAAATTTATCCACTAAAATATATAATTTTTTCTTCATAAACATTTCATGTTTGTTATGCATATATATATTTCTATTTATATATATTTGTTTATATATTTCAATATAAAATACGGAAATTTGGTTAAAAATTAAATAATTTTCGATCTATTGAGATTTAACTAAATAACTAAATTTACGCGCAAAATGCCCGCAATTTCCCTGCGAAATGTACCCCCACGCAATGTGTTAAAATATATAGTTCCTATTTTACAACTTCAAAGTTTGAAAATATATAAATATCATTCGTATAAAGGAATAGGGTGTTATTTTAAAGTCAATGTAATAAATAGAAAATCTATTCAGATATTTTTTAACAGCGTATTACATTATTCAAGTACATTAATATAGTAAAGCCATCATTTTTGACTCACACTCTATTGAATTAAATTTAGTGTTGGATTATGTGAAAAGAAAAAACAAATTCATTTTGATTTAAAAAAAAGAAGAGATTCATGGTGAACTTAGTACAAGTAAATCAATATGTCGCAAAGAAACCGAGATTAGCATACAAATGGCTGCATTTTTTACTTCTAAACCTATGATATTATTTCATGGCTTTTCATTTCAAATTTCGTGGTCACATTTATTCATACAGAGTTTCCTTTGTAGTACTTTAGTCACGGTTAGTTTGCATAAATCTACAACAAAAAGAATATCATTTCTCTTTTTAAAATGAGTTGGAGAACTTATTATGAATTCCATAAGAAAGAAGCTTTCTTTATTACCTAGTTAGGTTTAATGCTTCAAGTTATGTTTATGTAAATTATATTTACATTCTTTATAATGGTATACCCTTAGATATACATTTATATAAGTTTTATGTGTATGAATGTACACATACATATGTATGTACTCACGCATGATCACACACACACACATATATATATATATATATAATATATTATATATATATATATATATATATATATATAATATATATATATATATATATATATATATATATATATATATATATATATATATATATATATATATATATATATATATATAAGGTTTGAAATATTAAAATAAAACAATGATATAAAATATACTGTACTTTTTAAACATTTTTCTTGCGTAATATTTTTTGATAAAATGTAAAATTTATTTGAAAATTAAACTGTACGAGAAAACATGTTAGTAAATATCTAATGATTATTACGTGGATCTGAATTGGAGTAATGAATGTTATTGATCATATTAACACTAGATTGATGGATGTTGATCTTATACCTATTTTTACTGAAGTGAGCCAATTTGACTTCTACAAGAAAATTGAAGTATTTTGCAAAGATAATGGTTCCAAATTAATTTAAATAAAATGTTTATTATTTTGACAAACAATTGATGAAAAACAATTTTACATATAAAATCTGTTTTTCAAACACATTTTCGGCAAACATTTCTATTAAATTTATCACAATGGTTTCTACATATGTTTCTTTTGCATGATTGTTGAACTTGACAACTCTTCCGTACGTCAGTAGCATAAATTTCTGTCATAGGAATAGAAGTGTTCTCGACTTCTTCTGTATATTTACTTCATAGAATATTTATTACTATATTTATTTATTTTCATATACATTCTATGAGTCAAATTGGCTCACAATCGGAAAAATAGGTATTCCTCATTTTGATAATGCGAAATAAAGGGGTCTGCGGGGAAGATGAATGAAAGTATACATATATTTTATTACTTAACTTAAAACCAACGCATGCTTTTGAAAAGTGATATTAAAGTTATATATATATATATATATATATATATATATATATATATATATATATATATATTATATATATATATATATATATATATATATATATATATATATATATATATATATATATATATATATATATATATATATATATATATATATATATATATATATATATATATACATATATATATATATATATATATATATATATATATATATATATATATATATATATATATATATATATATATATATATATATATATATATATATATATATATGTATATATATATATATATATATATATATATATATATATATGTATATATATATATGTATATATATTGTATATATAGATATATATATATATATATATATATATATAATATATATATATATATATTTATATATATATATATATATATATATATATATATATATATATATATATATATATATATATAAAATATATTAATATACTATATATATATATATATATATATATATATATATATATATATATATATAGCTATATATATATGTATATATATATATTATATCATATATATATAAATAATATATATATATATATATATATATATATTATATAATATATATATTATATATATATATATATATATATATATATATATATATATATATATATATATATATATACATACTTGTGTGTGTGTCTCAAATGAACTTTTTAGCCCCTCCCAAAGCTAAGATGATCTACACTGATACTGGTATAAACGTAGATGAAAATGAAAGGAAATATCTTTGGAAAAAATAAATGCAGTTTATGTTAGCATTATCTCTCGAAGCCTTCTAGATTGACAAAATCGTATATCAGGATATAAAGGGGAGTGAGCCAGCAAATCAGGATTTTAATTCTTACGCATGTGATAACGCGAGAAAAAAGTGTCACTAAAAATATAGGACCACGGTCAGCAATAATTAATATTGTTGATTTCGAACTAGCACAAATTCGATAAAAAAATAAAAAAAAAAAACATTTCCCAAGTTTGGCCATAACAGGGTAAAATTACCCGAAAAATATTTTAAGAAAAACTTACGATTAAGTTGCTTAGTTTTTAACCCCTTCCAGGTTTATTTTATTTCGGGATTATGGGTCAAAATATGCCAATGCATTTCCCATATGCTTATATTTATACATGCATAGCTTTTTAAACATAATAGCATCTTTCGCATACAAAATGTACTAAAAATTATTCTAAAAATATCAATTTAAATAAATAAGTAATTTACATGTATAGTTGGCTTTCTGTACGGTACAAATCATTAGACTTTGGAGTCAATTCACACTAACTATAAATATAAAGCTTAGAATACCTAGCTTTTATTTTGAATTAAATTTTATTTATATCCCATGCATCTACATAAATGATTTTGAAATTATTAATCAAAATTTGGTCGTGTATGTTACAATAGAAAACAAGGTACTGCACAGAGTTTAACATCGAATTTGGACAGTAGAACCTTGTTTCTCTCCTTACCTTCTTCCCTCTCCTGTCTCTCTGTGAGAAGAAAATAATCTGGTATCCAGAAAAGTAAGCAAAACTATTCGAAACCATAAAAAGCACATGTGAATTAATTTCACAGTGTAAAATTTCACAATGCCCGAGCTATACTCGGGATTATCCATGATGATACATTTCTCCTGCCCGAGTTCATCTCGGGAAAAACTAGTAAGGGGTTAAGATTAAATATGTTTATATATATATATATATATATATATATACATTCATATATATAAATAATATGATATAATATACTTATATTTTAATCGAATATTTTATCCAAATGGTAGTTTTTATCTGTTTCCCTAAAGAAAAATAATAATATTTCTACATAAATGTCAATGGCATGTCTGCCTCACAGCTAAACAATTGTAACTTTTTTGTATAACATTTATTGTTTTTTTTTTCTTTAGATATATGGTCATTGTTAAGTTCTTCGGAAGGCTAGTAGTCACGTTTATGCAGGGAAGACCAACTGCTGAACAAGCAAAAATACGATCCACTGTCAGATAAGAATTGTGACAGCTTTTCATTTTTTACCAACATATCTCCATATCTTTGGATTGATTATTTTTAGGTCTTGTATTTTTTTTTACTGCAGTTACTAACCATACAATACAAAAACATGAAAAAGTATATCTTAAAACAAGTTTCTTAAGAAATGGTCAAATCTTGTAATATAATGCATGTATGGCAAATATGATGTTAACAAAGTGATAAAATGAATTGAAATATTAAAATCACAAGTACTACTATCTTATATATAAGTAAAATTTGTTAAATTCTTTTATTTATAATAAATAATATAGCAAACATAGTGATAACATAGACTTTTTTATATAAAATTATAACGAAATTTGATTAAATTTTACTAATATTTATAATTGGCAGTTTGACAACTCCGTATTTTTTGTAAATGATGCTTTGTACTAGCACACAATTGTTTATCACACGCTTGTTCAGTCTTTTGTAACACGAAAGCAGTACATGAACATTTCATGTCTTAAATAGAAATTTTTTCCTATTAGATTATTTGAAAAAAAATTATTGATATTTAAAACTTGGCAATGTACAATATATTTGTGATTCCTATCATAATGTGATCACTTGAAGTTAGGTTGTTTGTTTATATATATATATATATATATATAATATATATATATATATATATATATATATATATATATATATATATATATATAATATATATATATATATAATTATGAAAATACCCTAATTTCAATTATGTCTATTAAATTGGAAATAATTATAAAATTGTTTGACTATAAACATAACATTTGACTGTATACATAGATTAAATATTGTAATAATTTTTTGTTTTCAAATTGGCATAAACTGACAGAATTCATTTAAATTTATTTAAATAAATTTAAATTTTTTTTATAATTTGAAATATTCTAAAGAATTTTATTTTAAATTTTCTTAATTTTTTTATGCCTATTTTTAAAACCAGACACATAGAAACACAACATTTATATACATATATATATATATATATATATATATATATTATAATATATATGTATGTATATATATATATATATATATATATATATATATATATATATATATATATATATATATATATATATATATATATATATATATATATATATATATATATATCTTATATATTCTATATATATATATATATATATATATATATATATATTCACTATATAATATATATATATATATCAACATATAGATATATATATATATATATTTATATATATGCCGTATATTTTCTATATAGTATATATATATCTGGAAATTTATATGTATATATATATTCGTTATATATATATATATAAGATTATATATATGTATATATATACATGGTAGAATAAGCAATTAAATATATTGATATTTGAACTGTATTTAAGTTGACATGTTCGTTTTGTGTAATGGGTAAAGATTAATTATTTTTGCCTGATGTATAATGACGTATTTTAATAAAGTATCCCATGAACATATCATGATAAAGTAAATTTTTCTCCGTGTTTTCGTTATTCACTACACGTTTATGTCTAGTGAACTGATACAATGTTCAAAATGAAAGACTTATTGTTAAGAATTTTATATGTTACAAGGTACACATTTAAGGTAATTGTTTACCTCACGCTATTGTGGAACAGTTGAATAATTTTTATTTGTCTGTCAGCAGGAAAAGAACACTCTCTTCTTATTTTATAGCTATGTAAAATATTTTAGACATCAATTTCAAAACTATATCACATTAATTTATAGCTTATAATAGTAACGAAGAAAAATAGAAATATAATTATAGTTGGCTAGAATTATAGATAAAGCCTCCAGAAAATATCTAATTGAGGAATATTTATAAACTAGAACTTAATAAATTACTACAACCTCTTTCTAATGATGGTGAAATATAAAAAATATAAAAAATTATTTCCTAAAACATTGAACAAAATATAATCTCTCTGAAATATCATTCAATAGTAATAAGATAAAAAATCTCATTAACAATATAAAAGAAAGTATTTTTGTTCCATAAATTACTATAAAATCCTAAAGTAATTTATGGTTTTGATGAATATAGTTTATTTTCCTATCTCGTTTATTTCATCTTAATTTTATTTACATACAAATATCAATTAAGTAAATAGATATTTGTATTGCGTGTTAGAAATTTTATCTAATATCCCGATACACTTAATAGACTTAGATCTTGCAAAGCTTCCTCAGGATTTGAAGGCTGTGCCAAATGTGCATGCTTTATTTCGCAAAACTGCGAATGTTGGATTAATTTAATATGAAACCATTTTGCATGCATGGGAAAACAGATAAAATGAGTAAAAAATATATTAAAACCATGTTCGCTTAAACAGCTATTACAACAATTTTATGATCTTCTATTCTAGGCGTTATAGTTACATTGTATATATTTTAATTTATTAACATGTATTTTAACAATTTGTAGATTTGCTCAGTTGTATATTTTTATATGTAGGTCTACTATTTTTTAAATCACGGCTTATTTTTAACCCTTTGAATGCCAAGAAGCGCGATCTTTGATACTGCCAGTTTGAAATGACATTTGAAACACTTCATTTCGAAAAACTGAGAATGTTTGATTAATTTAATATGAAACCATTTTGCATGCATGGGAAAATAGATAAAATGCGTAAAAAATATATTAAAACCATGTTCGCTTAAACAGCTATTACAACAATCTTATGATCTTCAATTCTAGGCGTTATAGTTACATTATATATATTTTAATTTATTAACATGCATTTTAACAATTTGTAGATTTGCTCAGTTGTATATTTTTATATGTAGGTCTACTATTTTTTTAACCTTGACTAATTTTTAATTCTTTGTGGGCCAAGAAGCGCGATCTTTGATGCTGTCACTCTCAAATGACATTTAAAACAGACTGGCAAGTACGATGAGTGAAGAAGGCAAACATTACTTAAAAACACTCTGTTTGTAAACATTCATTAAACTAAAAACAATAATAAAATTCTAAACTCGCTCCATGGGCATTGAAATAATATGACTATCATAATACTCACACAGGGGGAGTCATTTCACAACAACTGCAAATAAACTGTTATTCAGTCTTCATAAAATGCTTACTACTTTAATTTTAATTTTCAAATAATTCATAGTAGTTGTTTAATTTTTATACTTTATTGTCTATGGTTTCTGTTTTAATTGTATGTATTTAAACAGTTGGTATCATCTTGTAACGGCTTTTATTGTTTTGAATGTTTGGGTAATTTTATTCTATATTTCATGTAATCCATTCGTATTCAGTGTTGAACATGTGATTTGAAACCTAATTCTAAATTCTAAATTAATTTTCTGTAACTTCAATTCTTAGTGTGTTTTCATCATTAAAAACAGTTTCATCGAACAATAGACTTTTGGCAACAATGTTTTGGCCCATCATATTGGTTTTTACAGATTTTTCAAATCAAAATCAAAGGATTAATGAATAAAGATAAGTAATTACCTTATTCAATAATTGATTACCATTACTACTGAACCTTCATACTAAGTAATTGACTTAAAGTAAAACCAAAATTCAATATTCATGGCTAATGAAAGTAAAATTAATTCTGTTCACTACAACTGTTTATATAATACTGAGATGACCAAATACAAGAAGAGAAAATTTGTATAAAGAAGTAAACAAAATAAATGCAAAATTTCAAAACTCACATGTTCAGTAAATAAAGAAAGATCATTACAAATTGACCAATAGAATTAAAGACATCTGTTTACAATTTTTAATAAGTCGAAATTTGAATACATGTTATAAACTAATACTTAACCACTGAACTAACTAATACGATCTCTATTTCATATTTTCGACTCTTGTTTATTGCTATTTTGTTCAGCACGTGTATTTATAAGAAATAGTACTGAGTTACATTACATCTTTTTGTTGAAAATAATCCAGTTTCTGAATTGGAAGATACCTGCAATCAAGGCCGTAGACAGGGGGAGGATTGGGTGAGGACTCGTCTCTCCCGAAATTTTGAAAGACCATTTTGTAGATAGACAATGTCCCTCGTTTGTGTGTGTGTACTATCTGCCTAGCTGTTCATGGACTTAGACGATTATTTTCATCAGCTGAGACCATGAAAGTCTTGCTGTACCGCTGACTGGAAATACAGTTCTTCCCCTTTCATCGATTGAAGTATCATTCACAAATAAAGATCTTTCTCCCTCGGTACCTCTCCGAAAAAAATTTCTGGTTATGATCCTGCGTACAATAACATTTCCAGGTGACTCTAGCAAATCTTGTAATGTGTTTGTTTGCGTATTAAACATTGTAAGTTATTTTTATTTATATTTTCATTCTTGCATTACAAAACTTTCTCGGCATTACAAAAATATCATTAGGCTTCGACCAGCAGATAATTTGACAATGATGACGAATTACTTGAATACATCAGAAACATTGTGGATGACAATAACTATAGTGAATAGGAACATGAAAACCGAAATATAAAAGCTACAGAAGATGAAAGCGAAATCAGCAAGCAGAGTTAGAAATACACTGTGAAAAAGACCGCTTATAATTAGTGGCAATTCGAAAAATAATGAATCGTGTGACAGTGAAATATGCGACGCCGACGTTTCCTGTTATTCGGAAATAGAGGTAAATAAAGACACATCAACATGGCCTTCTTATGTTTTTCATGAAAAGTCTGAACCGAAATATGCATCAACTTCAGACTCCACACCAAGTGTGTATTTCAATTTATGCAAAGTTGCACATTTAGCTAATTATTTAAAAATCATGTCGGGACTCAAAGGGTTAATATAGTATAAATATAAAATACAAGAATTTATTTTATATGACATGAATAATATTCCTAAATATATCTATATAAGAGTACGAATACTTGTATACTTTCACAGTTATAAACAACATTACAAATGTTTATAAACTGGATTTCAAAATACAGAAAATAGTAGCAAGGCATACCACTATTATATATGTATATATGTATATATATATATATATATATATATATATATATATATATATATATATATATATATATATATATATATATATATATATATATATATATATATATATATATATATATATATATATATATATATATATATATATATATATATATATATATATATATATATATATATATATATATATATATATATATATATATATATATATATAACATGTATATATTATATATTATATATATATATATTAAATATAATATATTATATATATATATATATATATATATATATAAATATATATATATATATATATATAATTAATATATATATATATATATAATATATATATATATATATATATTATATATAATTTATATATATATATATATATATATATATTTTCGACTTTTATATATATTATCAGCCGATAAAAGTTTTCCATTTATCAAATTATATTGCAAAGTCTCACCAAAGTTATTTAACATATATCTAACAGTGATTATCATCTGTTATCTGTCCGGTTAATCGGGGTTAGCTGTTAAAATCTTTGGTGAGACCTGCCCTATAAGTAGATGAAAATAGCATTTTTTTCTAGCATTATGACTTCATTCCTTTAACCATTTCATTTAATTATTTCTTATTTTAAATTATTTAAATATCGTCTGCATTTCCATACCTTTTATCACAAAGCTTAGATGTTATTTAAATAAATTTCATTTATACTTGGCTTAAATAATAGATTAGGTACATATGTTATAATTTAAAATTTAATCAAGGATTATTTTTTGTTGTAATGAAAATTTTATTAACAACAAATTATTTTGATAAAACTTTAGGAATCTATTTAAAGGACTAATAAATATCTAGAATTTAAGTTATATATCTTTGAAAATCAAGAAGTTTGTTTGTTTGTGTGTTTGATTTTTATACATAACCACACGGTTTGAAATCGATTAGATAAATTTTGGACACCATTCATATATGCCACCAAATAATCATTGTCAATATTAAAACCTCTGCTGTCCATCCTATCACGTAATATGACAAGATAAATAAAAGTTGTCAACTAACATACGGTCAGTAAAGATAAACAAATTATTAAGCTTGTACCAGATAATTCTCAGCCCAAAAAAACAAACCACATTTTTACATGCTTCTTAGAGTACTTTACAATTCTGGAAATTTAAAACTTTTACTGATGATGTCATATTACGGACGATATGCTAGTTAAATATAAACAATTCACATATTAAAACAAGTTTTATATAAAAAACATATTTAGATACATAAAAATATTATTTCATACGGTCTAAATATCAATATTTTAAATTATCCCTTACTTTTCAGGCCTTTAACATATTTTATGTTTTTAGAAAACTTAAAACGTAAAGCATTTTATAGCATTATGAGTCAATATACGTTAAATAGCACAGTATGTTTAACCCTGTTCTTTCAGTTGTTTTTATTTAAATTATGTGGGAAATATTTTGAGTGTTTACTCATAAATGTATAATTTCGTTAGGTCATTATCATATTACTTTACTGCAAGCGCTGATAAATGGATAAAAAATGCAGCTGAAAATAAATTTTATGTACATTGCATGGGTACATATTTAAGTTCTTAAGAAAAGCTACCTACAACGAAAAAAAGAATACTTGGAAGTTTGCATACACAATAGACTAATATTTTTTGAGAATATATATATTTTTCTCACGTTTTCGAATTTATTTTGAACACAGTCATTTCCATATGTTTTCAAAAACATCGCAAAATATGAAGGTTTTTTTTCTCCCTTTTGTAAACTTAAGGTAGAAAATGATACTTATAATATTTTTTCCACCAAGGAAAAAAGCTTAGAAAAATGCTTTATAAAGTTCCTGCCCGTTTAAATTCTGCTTCCAAAAATAGCAGTTAAGAATGTGAGACGTGCATGCAATTTATAAAAACTTTTTAGAATTTCCTAGTTATTTATCCGTTAGAAAGAAAATAAATGTGAGGTAAGTAGCCCAGCATTGCCATAATGTACAAGAATTTATAAAAAGATATGTGGAAAGCACACTTTTATATGTTTATAAAAGAAATATAGTGTAATAGTGTAAATATGTGCTAATAAATCTCTTTATGCTAGATAAACATTTATATTGCTATGAATATACTTAGTGAATATTTTTTGCTATTCCGGGTTCCTTAACGATATAATAATTGCAAATGTATAATTTTGAAAATTATAATTTTATAAATCTATTTATGTTCTAATAAATCTCTTTATGCTAGATAAACATTTATATTGCTATGAATATACTTAATGAATATTTTTTGCTATTCCTTTTTCCTTAACTATAAAATAATTGCAAATGTATAATTTTGCAAATTATAATTTTATAAATCTATTTAAGTTGATAGCATTAAAAATGTTAAGTATTTTACCTTTTTGTTAGGAATTTAATGTGTTGTTATAAAAAGAATTTAAATAATTACATATATACGTGAGTGTGATATAAAGTCATGATAATGAACATTCATTACTTAAGGTAATTTAAAAGACCTTTAGAATAATGACTTAATGAAAATATTAATATAAAAAAAGATTTTTTTTTCAAACTTTTGAATAATATCATCAATAAAATTACTTGTAATAATAACAACCACAGTTGTTTTTGTTACAAATAATTTTGTTTTTGTTGTTTTAGTTACGGTTGTTATTAATGATTGTTTCATATCGATAAACTGGCATTCATTAAACTAATTAGTTTAAATTTTAGCTACTATTAATATTATTAAAAACAATAATTCTTATTTCTATTACAAATAATTTTGTTATTTCTGTTAACCTTGTTATTACTGATGGTTTCATTGCGATAAACCGCTGATACAAACATAATCCTATAAAAAAGTTTTATATTTAAATGTTATTGAATAATATCATCAATAACAAGGGCCATTGTTATTATTACAAATAATTTCATTGCTTTAGTTACTATTGTTATTACTGATGTTTTCATTTCGTTACTTGACATTCATTGACAAATTTAGCTAAAAAATTAGCTACTAATAATATTATTAAAACAATTATGGTTATTGCTATTACAAATAACTTTTTTATTTCTGTTATTCTGGTTATTACTCATGGTTTCATGCCGACAAACCGCTGATATAAAAAAGTCCTATAAAATGTTTTATATTTAAATGTTATTGAATAATATCATCAATAAAAATTGTCGTTGCTATTATTACAAATAATTCCGTTGTTCTAGTTACTATTGTTAGTACTCATGTTTTCATTTCGATAAACTGACATTCATTAAAATATTTAGATTAAATATTAGCTACTAATAATATTATTAAAAGTAATAAAGGCTATTGCTATTACAAATAATTTTGTTATTTCTGTTATCCTTGTTATTACTGATGGTTTCATTGCGATAAACCGCTGATATAAAAATAATTCTATAAAAAGTTTTATATTTAAATGTTATTGAATAATATCACCAGTAACGAATATCGTTGTTATTATTACAAATAATATCATTGTTTTAGTTACTATTGTTATTAGTGATGTTTTCATTTCGATAAACTGGCATTCATTAAAATAATTAGTTTAAATGTTAGTTACTAATAATGTTATTAAAAAGAGTAACGGTTATTGCTATTGCAAATAATTTTGATATTTCTGTTATTCTTGTCATTATTGATGGTTTCATTTCGATAAACCGCTGGTATAAAAACAATATTTTTAAATATTATTTAATAATATTATTATTTATAACAACAGTTAGTATTGTTGTTAGTACAATTAATTTTGTTGTTTCTGTTACTCTTCTTCTTGTTGTTCTGTTACTATTCATGGTTTTAATTCGATAAACTATGAGACGTTAATTGATTCCTATAAAAAGATGTTCGGAAATAAACACACATTAAAATCCATTATATGTTTAATAATTCTTCTGCTAAGTTTTCTTTTTTTTTCAACTAAGCACCCGGAGCAAACTTTTCTTAAATATTTTCTTACAAGTATTAGAAGATACCAGTATTTGGTTCACTTTATTTTCTGTATCAATATATTCTAGTATTTTAGACTCTCCGATCGTTGTCATTTGTATGCTTACTTTTATATGTTGTATGCTTACTCTGGATTAGAGGGCTCAGCCCATAGAATCCAGTTGCAAAAACGTCTTGAAGATCTTGAAAGTAGAGTCCGCGAAATTAATGTAATAATTAAGCATTTTTGTATTATATTATACGATAATAATTGAATGTAGAAAGCAAACACAAAAAGTGTTTTTGTTCAAATAAACAAAAGTGAATTATTAAGCTTTCCCAATTGTCATAAATTAAAGACGTGATAAAGAAATGTTTAGTTATTAAGATTCTGAAAGATATGATTAATTTTGTCAGTAGTGTATATTTAATCATTATTCTTCTTGGAACTATTCCATG
This sequence comes from Pardosa pseudoannulata, assembly GCA_032207245.1. Taxonomy (NCBI): domain Eukaryota; kingdom Metazoa; phylum Arthropoda; class Arachnida; order Araneae; family Lycosidae; genus Pardosa; species Pardosa pseudoannulata. The sequence goes on from CM063511.1 coordinate 131,852,731, forward strand.
GGGTTACATATTTTGATCTTTAATTTCATTTCCTTTGATTGTTGTTTTTTTGTCGTATTTATTTGATATTATATATATATATATCAATATATATAAATATATATTATATATAAATAATATTAATAATTTTTTGTGTTATTTTCTGTGTGTGTGTAAATATCGAGAAAATTACACCTAAATTTTTTCTCTAAAACTCTCTGTTTATCCCTTCTCATATGTATCACCTAAAATGTCAGATTTAAAGAAATGTTAGTCTACTTCATTTCTTTTTTTTCCCGTCTCTCAAATCGAAATCTAGGATAAATGCTAATTTTCTCCAGTGGCCACATTTTTAAGCTATTTCAGGAAAATAGTTGCACATCTTCGATAATTCAATTGCTGCCTATGAGCTAGCAAAGTTCCGTTTTGACTCCTTACAAAGCTGAATAATCAAAGTATCATGGTAGTGAAATCCTGTCATTCGCTGGCTCTTGAGTGCGACAAATTTAAAGATGTATTTTTTCATGGACACTTGATGGTGTTCTTGTCTTGTAAAAACTGTTGTTTGACGCATTCAATTTTATCCTCATTAGATTGGGTTCCGCAACATTAGACATCTATTCCTTTAATGGAAGTACAACTGTACTATATTTGATTTATATAAAAATGTATATAAGTCATAATATAATACGCGCTACATAATTACGGAATAAAGTGCAATAAAGTGAATAATTTAGCACACACACACACACAACACACACACACACACACACATATATATATATATATATAGATATATATAATATATATAATATATATATATATATATATATTTATATATTATTTGTATATATATTATAATTTATAAAATATATATAAAAATTTATTTATATAATATATATATTATATATATATATATATATATAATATATATATATATTATATATATATATATATATATATATATATATATATATAATATATATATATATATATATACGTATATAAATATTTATATAATATATATAAATAAGATATAAATATATATATATATAATATATTATATATATATATATATATAAATATATATATATTTTACATATATATCAACATGTGTCTTCCATCTATATAAATATTATATATATAAAATATCAAATATTTAAAATTTTAACATATATATATTACTATATATAAAATATCAAATATAAATGTCAAAAAGAGGGTTTAGTGTTTACCAATGGAATAAACATTATTGGAAACCGTCGTTGCTCCAGTGAAATATTAAAACTTAATAGCAAACATACCATTTGCATTTATATATAAATCCAGTTAGTGTTTTCCTCTCCATGCTTGTATGTTAAAGCAGAACCTATCTTCGTCGTACATCATCTCTATTTTCTTAATACCTCTGGCGGTGACAGTCCAAGTCTAAGGGTCTTCTTCTTGGTCCCTGCTTCAAAATTTCGAGGATGTATTTGGGCAAGATGTTGTACTTTCATCCTTGAGGTGCTCATGGAATCTAAAGGCACGCCACTTTGCCTTAAAACAAATAGCCTTTTGCTCAATCGGGCTTGGTTAGAGAAAGTGTTATATGCATCAACAAGTACTATTTTCGTCATTTTTCAGTGTAATTAATTTGCATCTAATATGTGGTTATTCGAATTTAAAATATCAAAAATTTTTAAAGGCAATTCAGAAATCAGATAATTATTTTTCCTTGGGTTATGAATTTTCTAATTTTTTTTGAAAACTAAGATGAAGTGTTTCGTGCAAAATTTTCATCATTTTGATATAAAGATATTATAGAAAAAAATCATATATGTACGTTAATTTAGCATTTCTAGCTTAAGATTTCTAGTTACTTCGTATAATATATACGAAATACATTTTCATAATCGTAAAAGAGTTACAGAAACTTTAGAAAAATAATTCGATTTTTCCCGTATGCCATGGACAATACAATTTCTGCTGAGCAAGTGTTTTATCTCAATAAACGTGCGAGAAAGATAGCACAGCTCGAATGAGTTATAAAAATTCCCTTTTCTTCTCTCTAAAGAATATTCTTTTGCAAGGCGCCTATTAGGCAAGAGAATTTCTTTTATTTCAGAAATAAGAGCCTTGAAATAGCAATAAATGCGACGAATTGAAGGGAGGGGATGGAGAAGGGAAACAATTCCAAAACATAAAGAAATGATGAGTCACAATACATTCAGTTTTCTTTAATATTCTTTTATGCGAAGATTTTCCCTTTTTTTTCCTAGTTTCCTTAGACGACTCGACGAGAACTATGATCTGTGCTTTTCTTCTTTTTTTCTTTGTTTTGATGAATGGAAATTGTTTTTCGTTTGTAATGCTTTTTTATCTTTCATATTTTTCATCTCTTTGTTTTTTGAACAAGGATTAAGGAGAAATTGCAGAAGGAGTATACTCGTACTAAACACAACACAACTTTTATATTTTGTTGTTGAAAGTTATTTATAGAAATGTTAATAATAAAAAGAAAAATTGTAATCAATAAAGATTTATTGAAAGATTTCAAAACAAATTTAATACAGGAAATAGAAATCACATTTGTTTATCTTGATAACATTTAAGAAAAAATATCTTAGCAAGAAATACAAATTTTGTTCAAAGCTATGAATAACTTTCAAGGACTATTAATACAGTAAATCTCCGTTTATGCATTATTGAAAGGTCAACTGAAATTGAAGTATAAATGAAAATTTTTACTATCAAAATATTACTAATCAATTGTATTATTGGTAATAAAAAGCAAATTTATCAACCGATGTCTTTAAGAGCTTTTGTAAGAATAATATATTTCAACATCATCATTAGTAGTTCGATTGCCTGGGGTGGGCCATTTCTTTCATTTGAAGAAACTTCCAGCAGTCTCTAGGTGACAAATCGACATTTGTTCCCAACACCTTAAGTCCTTGTTTACTACATCCTCTTATATGATCCTTTATTTAAAACGGTTCCAAATCTTATTTTACAGATCTTATTAAATCACTAGAAATAGGTTATTACCTTAAATTATGGGTAAAAAAGAGCATTGGAATTATCTTTCAGAAAAAGAATAAACAAACGATTAATTTAAGTCCTATCGGTCAATATGCCTACTGTCCTCTTTGATCAAAATATTCGCAAAATTATTATGTCATATATTACGATATTTATAACATACTAATTTTTTTTCAATAAAAATCAGTTTGGTTTTATGGAGAATACAAGTACTAAGGATTGTTTGAACTAGGGGTTACAGGATGTTAAATATAGAATATACAATATTAAATATACAATTTTAGTGCCATTGGATATTGAAGGCATATTTGATACTGCAGAATGGTCAATAATAAAGAGTAGAATAGAAAGCAAGGCTATATTACATAATTTAAAAACTTATTAAATAGTTGTCTTTGCAATAAACAGGCTTTTATTTATTTATGTTCTTATATTTCAGGATTTAATATTAATAAGAATGTGCTTCAAGGCTCTTGACTTGGCCAATTCAATTTTAAATTGTTTTCAGGATACCTTAAATTTGTTAACTTCATGTGCAACACGTCGAGAATTAGAAAACGAAAGTAACTATTTACTGAAAAAAATTAATAAAATTTGTCAAGAGCATAATATTAGGTTATTATAGGATAAAACTTGAGCTCTTCAGTTGGGTGGTGATCTTTCAAGACGTTACCCAATTGTGAAAAGAATGACGAACTTATTAAAATGGTAAATACTCTAAAATAACTGGATGCCTTGCTTGACTATAAACTAAGCTTTACTCGTCATGTTGAAAATCTTAAAAATGTTATAGCATGTTTAACAGTCAATACAAGACGCTCTTGAAATGTATACATAATTCAAATAGGTGCATAATTCATGGTACAGCATAATAATCAATACGTGATTAACGTATACTATAGAAGTTTGGTACTACTATTTAATTCTACACGGTAAAAGAAAATTTATTTCAGCTCAAAGTATTTTTTGATATGCATTTTAAGTTGATATAAATCAGCAATTTATCAGTCACTTTACTGTTTAAAAGGGATATCACCAACGGGTTAAAAAACTAAGGAATTAAGGAGAGTTTAAGATATATATATATATATATATATATATATATATATATATATATATATATATATATATATATATATATATATATATATATATATATATATATATATATATATATATATATATATATATATATATATATATATATATATATATATATATATATATATATATATATATATATATATATATATATATATATATATATATATATATATATATATAAATATATATATATATATATATATATATAAAATAACATTTACAGAGAAACTTTAACTTCGATATTCTCTTTAATATTTTCTACGATACTGGATTATTAATACAGACCACAAATCTTGTTTCCTGGTACATTATGTATTATGCTTCCTTAAATATAATCTAAAGATGTTACTCTACTGTAAAGTGAAAGCCACTCTTGTAACTTTAGTCGAAACACAAACTTCATTCGTGGAATCAGAAATTTAGTTCAATGTCTTTCATAAATATTACTTCAAAGTTTAATTTCATGCAAGCTGAAATAAATTCACTGTATTTTCCTATTCTATAAATTTTAAAAGGATATAAAATATCTATGCAACGTGCTTCAAATTTGTAACCTTATTTATAGTCTATTTAGATATTTAGGGAATTATAAATGGTTAAAATATGAATATAAAGTTTACTTTATTTTTATTATCTACATCTCGCGGATTATAATTTTCAAGACAGTTCTCATTTAATAAAGAAAATAATTATCAGAATATAGAAAAATTCAAGTTTTAGGTAAACGTATGTCTTTTATAATGAAGGAAAATCGTTTTACATTAATTTTCAATATTTACTGAAAACATTGAAAATGTTTATAAGTTCTTACTGTTTTAACTTAAAATATTTTAATTTCTCTTATGCAATAGACAATAATTTCAACATAAAATTCAGCATTTCGCATGAGTATGATTTTCTGAAAAAAAAATTATATTTTATATTTGCCCTGTTAGATATATCATATGCGAGTACGGTACAGATTATTTGTTGTTGTGATTAAGTAATAACATAAATAAGCATTAGAATTAGGAATTTAACATTGACTTTAGATAGTAGATTGAGAAAACGTTTGCCCTTGTATTTCAAGCTAGTGGCCACTGACCAGGAAAGAAACCACTCGCCGTAATGGTACAGACCCCACATAAGCATTCATACCACCATACATACACACACAGATATATATATATATATATATATATATATATATATATATATATATATATATATATATATATATATATATATATATATATATATATTACACACATAACAATTTAACAAATGTTAAATATTCTCTAATATTGCCGTTTCGTATTATAATATCTTAATGTATCTTATTGTGTTTGAAAAAAAGACTAGTATACTACTAATTTATTTTCCCCAAGTTGAATTCTGTAACCTGATGATAGAGAATATCTATATATTATATATATATATATATATATATATATATATATATATATATATATATATATATATATATATTATATATATATATATACACACATAACAATTTAACAAATATTAAATATTCTCTAATATTGCCGTTTCGTATTATAATATCTTAATGTATCTGATGATAGAGAATATCAATCCAAAGAACGAAACTATTTTTATTTCTGGGGAGAATATCGTATTCTTGCATTTCTTATCATATAGGAATGCAACTACTATGGAATCTTCATAACTCATTTGGAATTTTGAGCTGCGTTTGACCCCTTTATACTGATTATTTAACAGGTCTAACACAGATAAGTGCTAAACTAAAATAATTTTCCTCCAGCATGCCCTACACGGTTCTATTGTCACTTTAAACTTGATGACAGACTTGATTTTGCAATTATTACATATGAGAGTATTTTTTCAGGTATAAGCAGATTTAAGCATAT
>CM063511.1:131863708-131891208 GCA_032207245.1 Pardosa pseudoannulata
AAGACAAAAGAAAAATCAAATTATATACTAGAAGAATATAAATACACAATGAAATTTTTATCATTTTTTGTGGCAAATAGAAACATTAAGATCTGGGAAAGACATTTTAACCAATTTTTATATATGAGGCACATTTGGTTTCTTTAAAATTTTCACTATACATTCTGCTGATTTGTTGCCCTTTTTATTTTTGAAAACATCATATAGGAAAGACAGCATTGCTGAGTGAAAGGGCAACACACATATACAGCCAAGCCTTAGTCTGCAATCAATCCCCTACCCATCAGCTAGGAGTACAATACATTAGCCATTATACAATCTGAGTAGCCCTTTCGAATTATTATTATTATTATTATTATTACTAACACAATTAATGAGTAGAAAATTCAAACGTTTTCTGTATGAAATCTTTACTCTTGTGCTCAAAGAAAACTCAAATTATTCAATATTAAAAACAACAAATATTTATAATAAAATTTAAAAAAAGTAATTCACTCTTTTAGTTTTACTAGATGGATATTTTTAGAAAGTGTAAAATTTTTACGAGTACTAATTTTGAGTTTGTAGAAACAGAATTGTCAAAATTATTCAGAATATTATGAGAAAAATATCATACACCAATAGTAGTCATACTTCGATTAGCGTACGGGAAATATTTGTTATAAATAAAACTTAAAATACGATGAGATTTTTACAGAAAATGTAAAAATTTTGTAAAAGAAAAATCACTATGTATTGTCCAATAATTGGTGATAAATTTACATTAATGATTTTTTAAAACTTATTGTATTATTGATTATTAATAGCTAAAAATCTTAGGAATTCAAGCAAATATTGAAAAAATTTAAAAATACAGAATATTGTTATTTATATAATTTTTGACATAAAATGGAGTAAATGTCCGTATGTACAGTTTGAAAAATGCATGAATTTACTCCCTTATATTATTTATAAACCTTATTTACGTAACTGCATACTGATATTATAAAAGGTATGGCTATAAACATTGAATTTAAGTGCTTTTTTCTGATCCAAGAATTAATGAATGTGTGAATCTTTGAATTCCATAAAATAAGTTTATTTAATGAACGAAAATATAAATATCTGATAATTTGATTGTTTGAGATAATTATTCTTGAACAATACGTATCTGGTTTGATTGTGATTCCTATTTAAAAATAAATTTGTTTGTAATAATTAAAAAAATTGTTAGTATCTACTCAGATAGCATGCATACTTATAACAAGTTTGATTTTTTTTTTATAATATCTTATCATATCAAATATGACGCTAAAAACTTGCAGCAGAACCCCTGCCAGTTCGACGGAGCATAAACGGATCATTCCTTATCAATGCTATTTTGCTGCAAAACTGTGGCAACTTTGTCATGACAACCTTGAAACAAGTGAAAATTCTTAGATTTGCTTCTTTCTTACTTGCACACTTGTCATGCTGAACGTGCTGCAAGTTTGCAAGCTTGCGAAGTAAGATTGCCGCAAATTTGCAGCAAACTAATTTTTCTATATGGGTAGTCATAAAAAAGAAAAAGTGCTTCATATGTGCATATGAAACTATTACTTACTCCAAATAAAAAAATAATAACATTTCAATGTAAATAGCTCTGATTTTAATGGGTGAAAACCTCAATCAAGTGTAATCAAGTAAACATTGTAAAGACACTAATAACAGATCTCCTAAACTAAAAACTAATTTTTATCCTATTGAATAAAGTACAGAGGATTAATGAAGGCTTCACAATACATAAACAAAAAATTCACTATTTTAGTTGAATATTACAGAGCATTCTATTTTATTCTCTGTTTTATCTCAACATTTATATATATTTCCGAAAACGCCCTCGAATTAGAAACAGCCTGTGCGCTTAAATATGTAACAGAAATACACAATTTCTGAGTTTCTCTTATCTTTTAGAGATAACAATGGGTGGTAAACTTCCAAAGCAGTAACTAATAAACATGTATCATGCTATTTGTTTCATTTATGAGAGTCATTACTTCACTATTATGCCATACATTATTTATCCTTCTTTTCAAATAGTAAAACTAGAATTTTCCTATGGGGAATATTTCATCTTACTCTAAAGATAAATTAAATCATAAAATACTGAAAAACATAAATATTCACAATATTTTTTAAGTAATGTAAATGTTATATTTATGCGTATACGTTTAATCAAAATTTATAATTCATACAAATAATTATTTATGAGCATGTTGAAATACAGTTATCAAACGTACAGTCAGGATAGCTTGATAAAAGTGTCTATATTTTAGTATTTTTTTCGGGTTTTAAATGAAAAATTTCCGAAGAATGAAATTTACAATGTAATGATTTTCACTAAAAAATATAAATATTCACAATAAATTTTAATTAATATAAATTTTATATTTATGTAGATAGATTTAATCAAATGTATAATTCATACAACTGATTATTTATAAGCATGTTTAAATACAGTTATTAAAAGCGCAGACTGGATAGTTTGATAAAAGTATCATATATCTATATCTAAGCATTTTTTTTTTGGGGGGGGGGGTTAAAAATTTGCGAAAATAAAATTTACAATGTAATAGTTCTTATTGAAAAATATAAATATTCACAATAAATTTTAAATAATGTAAATGTCATATAAATGTTATATTTATATGGATACATTTAATCAAATGTATAATTCATTCAAATAATTATTTATGAGCATGTTAAAATGCAGTTATCAAAAGTACAGACTAGATAGTTTTAAAAAAGTATCATATATCTCTATTTTAGCAATATATTTCAGGTTTAAAACTTTGCGAAGAATAACATTTACAATGTAATGATTTTCACTAAAAAATATAAATATTCACAATAAATTTTAATGAATATAAATTTTATATTTATGTAGATAGATTTAATCAAATGTATAATTCACACAAATAATTATTTAGGAGCATGTTGAAATACAGTTATCAAAAGTACAGATTGGATAGATTGAAACAAATATCATATATCTATATTTTAGCATTTTTTTCGAATTTTAAATAAAAAATTTGGGAAGAATAAAGTTTATAATGTAATAATTTTTACTGAAAAATATAAATATTCACAAAAAGTTTTAATTAATGTAAATGATATATTTACATGTATATATTTAACCAAATGCATAATTCATACAAATAATTATTTATGAGCATGTTGAAACACATTTATCAAAGGTAAACACTGGAAAATTTGAAAAAAAGTATGATACATCTATATTTAGCATATTTTTTCAGGTTTAAAAAATTTCGAAGAGTAAAATTTACAATGTAATGATTTTTACTGAAAAATATAAATATTCACAATAAATTTTAATTAATGTAAATGATATATTTATATGGATACATTTAATATGTATATTCATACACATATATTATGTATGAGATGTTGAATAAAGGTTATCCAAAGTACAGACTGGATAGGTAGTTTGAAAAAAGCATACATATATCTATATTTTAGTATTTTTTTGGGTTTAAAATTTGTGAAGAAAAAATTTACAATGTAATGATTTTTACTGAAAAATATAAATATTCACAATAAATTTTAATTAATGTAAATGATATATTTATATGGATACATTTAACTAAAATGTATAATTCATACAAATAATTGTTTATGAGCATGTTGAAATACGGTTATCAAAAGTACAAACTGGATAGTTTGATAAAATTATCATATATCTATATTTTAGCATATTTTTTCAGGTTTAAAAAAATTACGAAGAATAAAATACACAATGTAATGATTTTGACTGAAAAATGTAAGTATTCACAATAAATTTTAATTAATGTAAATGTTATATTTATATGGATATATTTAATCAGATGTATAATTCATGCAAATAATTATTTATGAGTATGTTGAAATACAGTTATCAGAAGTACAGACTGGATAGTTTGAAAAAAGCATCATATATCTATATTTTAGTATTTTTTGTCTAAAACAAATTTCGAAGAATAAAATTTACAATATAATGATTTTTACTGAAAAATATAAATATTCACAATAAATTTTAATTACTGTAAATGTTATATTTATATGGATACATTTAATCAAATGTATAATTCATACACATAATTATGTATGAGAATGTTGAAATACAGTTATCAAAAGTACAAACTGGATAGTTTGAAAAAAGCATCATATATCTATATTTTAGTATTTTTTTCGGGTTTAAAAAATTGTGAAGAAAAAATATACAATGTAATGATTTTTACTGAAAAATATAAATATTCACAATAAATTTTGTTCAGTGAAAATGTTATATTTATATGGATATATTTAATCAAATGTATGATTCAAACAAATAATTATTTATGAGAATTTTGAAATACAGTTATCAAAAGTACAGACTGGATAGTTTGAACAAAGTATCATATATCTATATTTTATCATATTTTTTCCGGTTTTAAACAAAACATTTATAATGTAATGGTTTTTAAGCAAAATATTGAAATTTTGGAAAAAAAAATTTGAAAATTACATTCAATTTGTTGCTGATAAATATACACTAATGTTCCTTTGAAAATAAGTTTTCTATTGACTACCGATTGGTTAAAAAGTATGAAATTTAAACATTATTTGATGAAGTTTTCAAAATATACATTATCTTTATTTCTTCATCTTTTATTTAAATCAAAAATTCAATTTTTAAAGCACAATTTGAAATAAAACATTTATTTAAATTTGGAAACTTTTATTTTAAGCGTTAAAATCTAAAAAATTTAAAATATATGAAATAAATTTAGACGGTTTTTATTGAGTGAAAACCTAGTAAAGGCGAGGGATTTTAAAAATCATATAACATAAAATTAAATCAGGTAATTAAAATAAATGTTTGAGGTTTTGAATTTGTTTATAGATGAGTTTATCTACAATGCTTTTAACAAAAGGAAACAGTTTATATAAAGTTCAAAGATCCATATACTATATTAATAAATGATCTTTTATAAAAACGCTGGGGATAAATAACTAAAATTTTACAAAACATGTTTATTTCTATTAGTAATATATTTTGAATTATTTTGGAATCGAAATTGCTGTTTATTTATTCTTTTCCCTTGGGGAATAAGAAGACGAACAAATTTGATATTTTCCTCAATTTATTCCAAAAATAATTCTAATTTACTATGTGTTGGAGCACTTTTATAAAATAAGTACAACCATGATACTTTTTATTTTGAGCACTTTAAATAGAGGAAAAAATGCAGAATATTAAAAAATAGCTGGTACTTAAAGTTATTTTGTGATTATTTACAGAAGGAGCATTGGTGTTCCTATAAAATAATTATAACTTATTATATGTACGTTGTTTTATATATAATTATCCTGTAAATATTCCGCGATTAATGAGTTAAAACTTAAGAAATATTGCTTAACTTAGCTCAATATTAATAAATAATTTTGAATAGAATAATTAATTTTATTCTAAGATAAGTAGTAGTATTAGAATAAGTAATATAATAAGTAATTTTGAATAGAATTTCCTGAACATTTTTTACTTCTTTTTTTGTAGAGATTAAGAATAGTTTTAGCACCTTATTTTGTTTGGAAATAGATGGAAGAGATCTTTCGAAATATATAGAAATATATTAAAGTCTAGTCAAACAATGTACTACATAGTCTAGTGATCTAGTTTACTCTACATGTAGGGGTCTGGCATCTACTACCTGTTTGAAGAAGGGGAGAAAAGTAAAAGCATGTTCAAGCATATATTTTATGAAGACCTAATGAAAGGTTTAATAAAAGATAAGCTATCGATTTTCTTTGTAATGTGGGATTAAATATAATAAAGATTTAACTAAAACCTTTTTGATTTATTTATACATTAACCATATTATTTTTATATTATTGTCAGTCATCTGATTGAAAACTTTATTATATATTATTCCTCATAAATATGCACAAGTTTTAGAATAATAAATACATAACGTTAAAGAACATTTAAAATGTGAGCCGCGTGCGTAGCTCAGTCAGCAAAAGATAAAGCTTTCGCAACTGGAGGCTTTCGGATTCGGAGACAGAGGCACTCTCTGCGTTCGTTTAAGGTACTGGTGGCACGTAAAATATACTCGTGTTCTCAATGTCCTGTAATGAAGTTCGTGGTCTCAATGTCCTCAATCAATACCTAATGAACCTATGAATATGGAGACCTAATGAAAAGGTTGAAAAGGTTTAACCCATATTGTACCACACCAACTAAATATTTCTGTGAGTTATTAAAACTTAATCCATATCATTAATATGGTGTAACTAAGTATATAAAACCAAAATGTTGAAAAAATATATTTCATTTTTTATGTAATTGTCTGTCCTATAAATAGGACAACGGTCCATTACATTACTAAAACTTAACAAATATCACTTACATTGCATTAGGCTGATTCATAAATAAAATTTGGGGAAACAGTCAAAACAAAGTCCAACATTACATTTGAAGCATACTGTTGTAGGTTTTCTCTTGCAGTTATTGAACTGGCAGTAAGAGAGTAAGTTTATCTTGCAAAATATCTCCAGTTTTCTGAATAGAATAGACATCTATTTACCCCTTGTTGTGTCCAGGTGTGTGAACAGGTGTTTGAACTGGTTTTCATTGGAATATAAGAAAAGAATGTGCGTTATCAATGCAATATCGAATTCATAGGAAAATAATCGGGATTGGACCGTCGTCTTAATTTTATGGCACATTTTTTATACTTACAAAATACACGTGTAAAATATATTTTTCAACAAAAACTTTCAGTTACATTATTAGCTCTGTTTTTAAACTAAAAGTAACTTCCACAATGTTTAAAAAATAATAATAATGAATATAAAATTAAAGATTAAAAAATGACAATTTTTAAGAGGTAGCTGAAAATAAATTTTACAATACAATATAATTTGATTTCTCAGTTTTTTTACTATGCTAAAGTGTGTCTATTTTAAAGGTGTTAAAATAAAATCCACTCAGAAAATATTTATAACTTTATTATTAAATGGAATTTTATTTGCTGTCCTGTTTATAGGACAGCGGTCCAATATGGGTTAATATAGAATGAGCTATCAATTTCCTTTGCAATGTAGGATTAAAAATAATAAAGATTTAACTATTTTTTTTTATTTATTTAAAAATGAATCCTTTTATTTTCTTAATATAAGTTATCTGATTGAAAATTATATTATATAATGTTTCTCATAAATATGCACAAGTTTTAGAATAATAAAGGCAGAAAGGTAAAGAACAGTTAAAATGTTAGCCGCAGTAGCTGAGTCGGCAAAAGACAAGACTCTCGAAACTGGAGGATTTTGGGTTTGGAGACAGAGCCAGTCTAAGATCCGTCGTGTTCCTTTAAGGTGACTGGGGCATGTAAAAGTTGTTCGTGGTGTTACGTCCTCTAATGAAGTTCATTGTCTCAATGTCCTCAATTAATACCTCTGGGAATGGTATAACAAGCATATGTGTCTTCTGCTTGGTCCCTGCTTCTAAACTACGAGGACCCACTTGAGCATAAGTCTTAATTTCACATTAGTGGTACTAGTTAAAACGAAAGGCGTACCTCTTTGTCTTAATCTAAGTATTATATTTTTCAATCATTCTTTGTTTGACTAAGTGGCATCAGAAACAACCAAAACAATACATTTAAAATTATGAACTAAATAAGTTGAATAGCATATAATCTTTATAAAAATATTTAATTAATGTATTTATATGTTTTAAATATTTAGATTATAAAAACCGATTTATTTAAATTCTGCTAGAAATAGTATAGTAACTAAAATAACTCAATTATTCATAAATTTAATAACAGGCTATATTCCCGTAAATAAATCATATTATCATAAATGTGCAGCGTTGAAAAAGTATGATAACTCTAAATAAACAATCATTTTGGCATTTTGCAAAACGTCTTCTAAATATAAAACCATCCTGATTCAATGTATTCAGAGGAAAAATGTAACTTATCCGTAAGTAAGCATTTCAACTAAATTTTAAATAAATAAGTTATATAAGATTCACTTTGACGATTTCCTAGAACTTAAAGGGTAGAAGACCTTTTTTATATTTTTTTCTCTAACATAATGCTTTGATTTTTAAATTATTTCCTTTGTAAGACTTTTAAAAGAAAGTATTTGTTTAGAAAACAGTTTTCGTCAAACAAAGCCTATTTAGAAACCGTTTAAAGCATTTGCTTTGGATATCCCAGAAAAAATTCCTTTTTCACATCTACGTTGGAACTTTTTTGTATTCTTATGCTAGGCTCTGCCTTAAAGGATTATTTCGTATACGGTAGTTTAAATGATTTATAACTTGTACTAGAATATTCTATACCACACTTTATATATCACTTCAAAAATTCTGTCACATCGAAAAAGTCCTCGTATGAATTCATACGTTAAGAATTTTTGAAGGAAATCCTACCCAATTCATATTTTCCATATTCTAAAATGAATTTTGCTCATGAATAATAAATGTCCTCTTGGAGGACTAAATGCATTATGTCTAGAGAGAATCGATCGTATTAAAGGGAATTTTCTCTGAAAACAACTGTGATGAGTCACGACACATTTAAGGCGGTTTTTCTATTCTTTTATTTAAATGATTTCTTCCGTTTCACGGTGGAAGTTTTTCGTGTGATAAAAAGGTTACATTTCTAGTTTTGCAAAATGCTCAACTTGCGAGTAAGCCAATTCTCTTTGATATTCTTGGAAAAAGTACTTGCGAGAATTCCAAGAAATGAAAAAATGTTGAATTCATTTATTATGTAGGCATATTGTGTTCAACAGTTTTCCATTTTATATATTAGAAATTTAAAATTCTATGCAACAAATTGTGCAGTGCATATTTTTTGGAGATTTATAAGTTCGAAAAATGTTTGTTTAATCGTGTTACACATAAATATCTGTGTTACATTTTGAAGATGTAAAATCAGGCTTTCAAACTAATTATATATTTATAATACTGCGCTTACTAATCAGATTTATTTTCTCTATATTTATTAATCACGCTTTAGTTAATCTTACATGCATCAATAAAAAGCATAACGTTTCTTTAAAAATCATAAACCTATTTTGCGAACCAAGAAATAAATACTGTAAACAGATACGGAAAGAAGATATAAAAAAAAAAATTTCTACTTAATCATTAAAACCACTTTAGATATATAAAAAAGACATATTTTTCGTCAAAATGAAAAATAAATTTGAAACCACATTAAGAACGAAACAAAGAATTCGCAAAGTATCTTATAAGAAATGGGTTAAAAATAAATTATATTATACTGGCAAAGCACAATGGTGTTGCTTCATAAAGTTTATTTGTGACAAAATAATAATCTATGTTTCAAAGAAATTGTAATCATATTCCTCTGTATCTAGTATCATTCCTTGGAGACTAAGGCAAGTTTTATATTAAATAAAGGTAATAGTTTTCAAATTTATTACTTTAAAATATGTATAAGTCTTAAATTTCAACAGGTAGAGAAATCATGGAAAGTAACTTCACATACTTTTTCACCAATTCAAATTCAACCTTATTTGTCAAAATCATTCCTCAGATTCACAGACTGACAACTATACATTTATGTATTTTTGAACTTTAGAATTTAACACATTCATGGAAAAAAGTACTTACAAGAATTCCAAGAAATGAAAACATGTTGAATTCATTTATTATGTAGGCATATTGTGTTCAACAGTTTTCCGTTTTATATATTAGAAATTTAAAATTATGGGCAATAAATTGTGCAGTGCATATTTTTTTGAGATTTATAAGTTCGAAAAATGTTTGCTTAATCATAGTATAAATAAATATCTGTGTTACATTTTGAAGAAGTAAAATCAGGCTTTCAAACTCATTATATGTTTACAATTCTACGCTTACTAATCATATTTAGTTTCTCTATACTTATTAATCAGGCATTAGTTCCTCTTGCATCTACCAATGAAACACATAACGCTGCTTTACAAATCATAAACCGATTTTGTGAACTAAGAAATAAATACTGTAAGCATATATGTTTTGATTAAAAAAAATTTAATCAAAAACATTTTTATTAAAAATATTGATAATGACTAAAAAAGAAACACACAATTAAAAACAAATACATTTCGATATTTATATTTAAATTAAATTAAAAATTACTAAATTAAAACAAATTTAATAAAGTGACTTCTTATGTCTTTCAACAAAGTTTTTAAATTTTAATATAGAAATAGACACTCTCAGTTCTTTTTCTATATTTAGCTGAGATCTATATTTTTTTTCTATCTTCAAAGAAGACCGACAAAAATATTTCACAAATATTGTTGAAAATTAGTAGAATGCGAAATGCCCTTGTTTTTAGTGAAGAAAACTCATCATCCATCCTGAATATCAAAGAGTATTATTACTAATTGTCTTTTTTCGCCGTTTGAATCTATGAAGTTTCTTCCTCTTCAAATTAACTTCAGTATTTTAAATGGATCCCTCACCCACTTGTAACTTGATATCAGTTTTTTCGTCAGCAAAGAAAGTACTTTTTAAAATTCTTTGCTAGCATTGCTAAATGATTCAATGTTTGCAAAAAAACACATGTTGTTCTTCAGCCTTGTAAGTTTTAATACAATCATTCAAATTGCAAAAGTTTACTTGCTTTAAATTCTGCTACAATTCCAATTTCCTACAAAAAGCATAAATTTATCAACTCGTATCCAATATATGTGTATTTGCTCCTTGCAGATGAAGATAAGTTATTTAATTTTCGAATATGTCGACCATGTAGCTCATTTCATCTACAAATAAACTATCGCGAAAATTCTCAGCTTGGTCTGCCTCTTCTAGGAAAACCATTTTTCTTTTAATTCATAAACACGTTGCAAAAATTTCCTCGTGATAACATCTTGTCGAATAAAAATTGTAACTGTATTATATGTCTTTAAAAAGAAAAGATTCTTGATTTAAGTTCATTTTTATTTAATTTACTTGTTACAACCATAGTTACACAATATAAAAGACATTTCTTTGAAAAATTCTCTGTGGATCATATGTGTAATCTGTATTTTTTGTTTAAATTTGAATACTTTAATCTTGGACATAGAACAAATCGGTGCATATTGAAATTTTTCCATTCTATGTTTTTGCCTCGTTCATAAAATCATTTAAGATAGCAAATAATGCGAGTGCTGTTGCTTTGAGTTTTTATTGTTTGCAGAAAAATAATTCTTTACTACAAATCATCACAAAATCTAAATAGGCAATGAATACATCTTTATTTCTATCTGTTGCCTCATCGAGTTGTATTGAAAACAATTTGTCACGCAAATTCGACAAAAGTGACACTTACATCTTCAGCTATTAATTCGAAAAACAGTATCATTTGAAACATATAGACTAATTGTTTTGCAAATTATTAAACATAATTTCTAAAATTTCAATTGCGGCTGGCAAAAATAAGTCTTCAAATTTGGCTTTTTACATCTGGCTATTTTATATGAAAGTTTGTAAAGACAATAAAGCTTTATCATTCACAGACAAAGTTTTTTTAAAAATGATTTTTCTTTCATATGATTTTAATTTTAATTCGAAGAATTCTCTGGGTTTGTTTTAGTATATTTGAAGCGTTTCCAATGTCGTTTAAGTTTATTAGGTTTCATGCTGTTCTACATTTTTGAGCAAATGATACAATTTCTTCTTCATTTACTTCAGTACTAGTGAAAAAAATTTTTTAAATTCTTGAGAATATTTTCTTGAATTTTAATTTTCAAAATCGTCTGTGTACTTGTTGATGCTTGTCTATCGTCTAATGCATTCGTTAAAAATTTATCCATGATCAGATAAGTCTGCTGCCGTGAAATATTTAATACGTGAATAGCAATTACACGAAAATATATTTAACATACACATTAAGAATAGTTCAATAGATAAGAAATCAGACTCGAATTTGTCTGGAATTGAAATTGGCGTTCATAGAATTTCTTTTTATGAGAAACATTTGTAACATCTGTGCATTTTTAACTTTTAATGACCAGACATATTACAAATCAAAATTCGAAATGAGAATACATGCAGTAAGAGCATAAAAAATAGGATTATTGTTTCAATGCTGAGTGTCAGTGTTGCAAAAATAAATTTGTATTTTGGTAATTTGCAAAGTTTAAAAATTAATATTGTATGCAATTTAGCGCCATAATCTAAAAATATTTATTATTTATACATTATTGTACGCGGTACGCGATAAAATTATGATTAAAATTCCGTGAACTAAGAAATAAATACTGTAAGCATATATGGAAAGAATATTTGAAATAAAAAAAGCAACTTTTTCTGCTTACTCATAAAATCATTTTAGATATATGAAAAAAGACATATTTTTTCTCGAAATGAAAAATAAATTTGAAACCAGATTATTAAAGAAGAATTATTGAATTCGCAAAGTAGATTATTAGAAATGGGTTAAAAATAAACTATCTTTTATATTTACTCGGAAAGCACAATGATGTTGCTTCATATCTTAAAGTTCATTTGTGACAAAATAACTATCAATGATAATTATAATAATGGTGTTTATAAGACTTTGTAATCATATATCTCTATCCAGCACCATTAATTGGAAACTAACGCAAGTTTTATATTAAATAAAGATAATGGTTTTCAAATCATTACTTTAAAATCTGTATAAGTCTTAATATTCAACAGGTTGAGAAATTATGAAAAGTAACTTTAATATTATTTTTAATATTAATTGCTATGTGTTTTTCCTAAAATTAAATTGTTTGTTTGACGTAACATATTTTTAACCGAATCAAATTCATAATTATTTGTCAAAATCATTCCTCAGTTTCACAGTCTGACAACTATACATTAATGTATTTTTGAACTTTAGAATTTAACACATTCATGTAAAAAGTACTTGCTAGAATTCCAATGAATGAAAAAATATTGAATTCATTTATTATATAATGAATATTGTGTTCAACAGTTTTCCATTTTATATATTATAAATTTAAAGTTCTGGGCAACAAATTGTGTAGTGCATATTTTTGGAAGATTTATAAGTTCGAAAAATGTTTGTTTATTCCTGTTACAAATGAATATCTGTGTTGCATTGTGAAGAAGTAAAATCAGGCTTTCAAACTAATTATACATTTACAATTCTACTCTTACTAATCAGATTTAGTTTCTCTACACTTATTAATCAGGCATTTGTTCCTCTTGCATGTACTAATGAAAAGGATAACGTTGTTTTACAAATCATAAACCCATTTCGTGAACTAAGAAATAAATACTGTAAATATGTATGGAAAGAATATTTTTGAGGTTAACAAAAACATTTTTCTACTTAATCATTAAAAACACTTTAGATATATGAAAAAGACAAATTTTCTTATTACAGATTATTAAAGAAATATTAAAGAATTCGCAAAGTAGATTATTAGAAATGGGTTAAAAATAAACTATATTTTATATTTGCTCGGAAAGCACAATGACGTTTCTTCATATTATAAAGTTTATTTTAGACAAAATAATTATTAGAGTTGATAAGAAATTGTAATCATATCCCTCTGTATCTAGTACCATTCCTTGACTTTTCGTAGACTACCCATACTTTTTGTAGATTTATAAGTTCGAAAAATGCTTGTTTAATCGTATTACAAATAAATATCTGTTTTGCATTTTGAAGAAGTCAAATCAGGCTTTCAAAATAATTATATATGTACAATTCTTCGCTTACTAATCAGATTTACTTTCTCTATACTTATTAATCAGGCATTAGTTCCTCTTGCATGTAACAATGAAAAGTATAACGCTGCTTTACAAATCATAAACATATTTTGTGAACTAAGAAATAAATACAGTAAACAGGTATGAAACAAATACTTTTGAGATTTAAAAAAAAAACTTTTTCTACTTAATGATTAAATACATTATAGATAAATGAAAAAGACATATATTTCGTCGAAATGAAAAACAAATTTGTAACGAGATCATTAAAGAAACATTATATAATTCGCAAAGTAACTTCTTAGAAATAGATTAAAAATTAACTATCTTTTATATTTACTCGAAAGCACAATGATGTTGCTTCATATAATAAAGTTTATTTGTGACAAAATAATTATTAGTGCTTAGAAGAAATTGTAATCGTATCTCTCTGTATATAGTACCATTCCTTAGACACTAACACTAGATTTTTATTAAGCAAAGGTAATATTTTTTAAATCATTACTTTAAAATATGTATAGGTCTTAAAACTAAAAGGATCAGAAATCATGAAAAATAACTTTAATATTACTTTATTATTAGTTGTTAAATATTATTACTAAAATTAAAATGTGTGACTATCGTAACATCTTTTTAACCAAATCAAATTCAACCTTATTTATCAAAATCATTCCTCAGATTTACAGTCTGACAACTATACATTTATGTATTTTTGAACTTTAGAATTTAACACATTCATGGAAAAAAGTACTTTCCAGAATTCCAAGAAACGAAAAAAATGTTGAATTCATTTATTATGTAGACATATTTTGTTCAACAGCTTTTCATTTTATATGTTAGAAATTTAAAATTCCTTGTAATAAATTATGAAGTGCATATTTTTTGAAGATTTACATCTTCTAAAGTGTTTGTTTAATCGTGTTGCAAATAAATATCTGTGTTACAGTTTTAAGATGTAAAATCAGGCTTTCAATCTAATTATAAATTTACAATTCTACGCTTACTAATCAGATTTTGTTTCTGTATACTTATTAATCAGGCATTAGTTGTTCTTCCATGTACCAGTGAAAAGCGTAACGTTACTTTGCAAATAATAAACCCATTTCTTGAACTAAGAAATAAATGTTGTAAACAGATATATAACGAATATATTTTAGATTAAAAAACAAGTCTTGCTTCTTATTCATTAAAACACTTTAGATATATAAAAAAAGCATAATTTTCCAAGAAATGAAAAAGAAATTTGAGACCAGATTATAACAGAAACATTAAAGAAATCGCAAAGTAGCTTATTAGAAATGGGTTAAAAAAACTATCTTTTATATTTACTCAGAAAGCACAATGATGTTGCATTATATCATAAAGTTTATTTGTGACAAAATAATCATCAGTGTTTATAAGAAATTGTAATCATATCCCTCTGTATCTAGTACCATTTCTTGGTGACTAAGGCAAGTTTTAAATTTATTTAATGTAATCGTTTTCAAATCTTTACTTGAAAATATGTATACGTCTTAAAATTCAACAGGTTTAGAAATCTTGAAAAGTAAATGCAGTATTATTTTTTCTATTAATTCCTAAACATTTTTACTAAAATTCAATTGTTTGTCTCTCGTTACATATTTTTTAAGAAATCAAATTCAACCTTATTTGTCAAAATCGTTCCTCAGATTCAGAGTCTGAAAACTATACATTTATGTATTTTTAAACTTTAGAATTTAACACATTCATGTCAACAGTACATGCGAGAATTCCAATAAATGAAAAAACGTTGAATTCATTTATTATGGAGGCATATTGTGTTCAACAGTTTTCCTTTTATATATTAGAAATTTAAAATTCTAGGCAACAAATTGTGCAGTGCATATTTTTTGGAGATTTATAAGTCCGAAAAATGTATGTTTAATCGTGTTACAAATAAATATCTGTGTTACATTTTGAAGAAGTAAAATCAGGCTTTCAAACTAATTATATATTTACAATTCTACGCTTACTAATCAGATTTAGTTTCTCTATACTTACTAATCAGGCATTAGTTCCCCTTGCATCTGCCAATGAAATACATAACGTTGCTTTACAAATCATAAACCGATTTGGTGAACTAAGAAATAAATATTGTTAACAGATATGGAAAGAACTTTTTTGAGATTAAAAAAGAACTTTTTCTACTTAATCATTAAAACCACTTTAGTTATATGAAAAAGACACATTTTTCCTCGAAATTAAAAATACATTTGAAACTAGATTATTAAAGAAACATTAAATAATTCTCAAAGTAGCTTATTAGAAATGGGTTGAAAATAAACTATCTTTTGTATTTAATCGGAAAGCACAATGACGTTGCTTCATAACAAAAAGTTTATTTGTGTCAAGATAATTATTAGTGTCTGTAAGAAAGCGTAATGATATCCTTCTGTATCTAGTAACATTCCTCAGAGACTAATGCAAGTTTTATATTAAATAAAGGTAATCTTTTTCAAATCTTTACTTTAAATTATGTATACGTCTTAAAATTCAACAGGTTGAGAAATCATGAAAAGTAACTTTAATATTATTTTTGCTAAAATAAAAGTAGAAAACACATGAAATTTAAAATATATGGGTCGAAGTATGTGTTACATGTTTAAAAATTTCCTTTAACACATGTTTCTACATGCAGAATTCTAAGGATTTTGGATAAATTCTATCACAATAATACTTTTTTTTTTTAAAACGTTCTGATATCAATGAGAAAATATTTTTTTTTTGTCTAATTAGAATCTATGTAGTAGAAAGAACATTCTATTTTCTTGTATAACGTTATTTTTTACAAATAAAGTTGTGAAATAATCGGTACGTACTTCGACAAGATTACGTCGAAACGTATTAGTACATGTCCTGCATACAATGTGTTAAATGAAAAACCTTCTATTTACTAATTATAAATATAAACAAAAATATCAATAAGAAAATTGTAGACTTCTGGGACAAAATTACGATAATCTTTGAAAACGTACTAGTATATGTCCGGAATACAATCCGTTAAATGGGAAACCTTCTATTTACCCATTATAAATAAAGATATCTGTAACAAAATTGTAAACTTCTAGGGCAAAATTATGATAGTTTTTGAAAACGTACTAGTACATGTCCGAAATACAATGTGTTAATTGGAAAACCTTCTATTTACTCATTATAAATATAAATGAAGATATCGGTAAGAAAATTGTAGATTTCTTGGACAAAATTACGATAATATTTGAAAACGTACTAGTACATGTCCGGAATACAATGTGTTAAATGGAAAACCTTCTATTTACTCATTATAAATATAAATGAAGCGATATCGGTAAGAAAATTGTAGATTTCTTGGACAAAATTACGATAATATTTGAAAACGTACTAGTACATGTCCGGAATACAATGTGTTAATTGGAAAACCTTCTATTTACTCATTATAAATATAAATGAAGATATCGGTAAGAAAATTGTAGATTTCTTGGACAAAATTACGATAATATTTGAAAACGTACTAGTACATGTCCGGAATACAATGTGTTAATTGGAAAACCTTCTATTTACTCATTATAAATATAAATGAAGATATCGGTAAGAAAATTGTAGATTTCTTGGACAAAATTACGATAATATTTGAAAACGTACTAGTACATGTCCGGAATACAATGTGTTAATTGGAAAACCTTCTATTTACTCATTATAAATATAAATGAAGATATCGGTAAGAAAATTGTAGATTTCTTGGACAAAATTACGATAATATTTGAAAACGTACTAGTACATGTCCGGAATACAATGTGTTAATTGGAAAACCTTCTATTTACTCATTATAAATATAAATGAAGATATCGGTAAGAAAATTGTAGATTTCTTGGACAAAATTACGATAATATTTGAAAACGTACTAGTACATGTGCGGAATGCAATGTGTTAAATTGAAAACCTTCTATTTACTCATTATAAATATAAATAGCGATATCGGTAAGAAAACTGTTTACTTCTTGGACAAAATTACGATAATATTTGAAAACGTACTAGTACATGTGCGGAATGCAATGTGTTAAATTGAAAACCTTCTATTTACTCATTATAAATATAAAAAGAGATATCGGTAAGAAAACTGTTTACTTCTTGGACAAAATTAAGATAACTTTTGAAAACGTACTAGTGCATGTCCGGAATACAATGCGTTAAATGGAAAACCTTCTATTTAAAAATATAAATGAAGATATCGGTAAGAAAATTGCAGACTTCTTGGACAAAATTCAGATAATTTTTGAATAAAATCATCAAAGTTTTAAGAAGGTACAAAAATATCTTCCTTAGAATTCTTAAAAAATATTTTAAAATATTATCACTCAGATACGCTAAAAACATAATATTTGTTTAAAAATCACAATAATACATTAAAAATTAAGAAGTATTAATGTTTATAAGAAATTGTGAAAACTTATTTATATTTATCTTTATATATATATATATATATATATATATATATATATATATATATATATATATATATATAAATATATATATATATATATATATATATATATATATATATATATATATATATATATATATATATATATATATATATATATATATATATATATATATATATATATATATATATATATATATATATATATATATATATATATATATATATATATATATATATATATATATATATATATATATATATATATATATATATATATATATTATATATATATATATATATATATATATTATATATATTATATATATATTATATATATATATATATTATATATATATATATATATATATATATATATATATATATATATATATATATATATATATATATATATGTTTGATAATTTAATGACAGTGATCATCATTGATTTTTATATAAATTGAGTAGAACTAAGAATTATCAATGTTTTGAAGGAACGTGAAAATATTTCGAAAAATTTAACATCAATAAATGTTAAAACATTTTATCACTCCCAGGACAGGCGAACAGATGAATAAGACAATTACATTTTCCTTACGAAATAAAAAAGTAAATTTGAAACCAGATCATTAAAGAACTAGAACTAGCAATACGATACGTAAAGTGCTTCTTTATAACTACTGAAATAGCTTTTAAGAAAGTGGTTGAAAAAAATATATCAGAAATAAAAGAGGGAGAATCAGTGAGTTTCATTTCATCGAAAATTGATTTTTTTTTCTTTAAAAGGATCTTCCAGCTACAGAACGAAAAAATTAATAGGTAGGAATGGTGTTCTTCCCAAATTAATTTTTGATGGTGTAAAGATTGCTAGATTTATAGCTTTATGAGCATGTTTCATAATTTCATACATCATTTGGGGAAGAAGAAGAATTTACTGATGTACAATATTATTTATATTTTTGCCACACATTTAGCTGGCAAGTTGCCACCGTATATGTTATGTGTGTGTGTGTCTGTATACACAATTTTAGGGGGTGGGATGTCATGAAGATCGTGACCTCCCATTTGCACTCAGTATAAGAGGAAGAGTAAATTTCATTAAACCTATAAGATTAATTAATTCTTGAATAGACCTAAAGGAAAGCAAATTTTGATTAAACTTATTAAAAAAGGCATTGCGTTAAAGGAGATAACGTAAAAGTTAAAAATGAATTAGAATCAGTTTATAAAATGAATAAATGAATTTAAGATTCCTAAAAATCTGTAAGTTTTTAAGGTATTGTTAATTAAAAAATATTCAAACCTTTATTTTCATTGTTTGCTTTTATATGCATATTTCAAATTTTACCTCTTGCTAATTCCTGACGTTTTTTGTATTTACATAAATCTTATAAATTTTTAGGAAAACTTTATATTTTGTGCAGTGGACGAAAAATCTATTTTTAATGTGTATGGCTATTCAGAAAAATATATTTAAATGTTTATCTTTTCCTAAAAAAATTACAAAAAAAATTTTGTTGATGATTATAATAATTACTCAAAGAATCTTACATGTAAGTATTCAAACACTTTATATATAAGTCATAAAATTCTATAAATTTGGTACAGATATTACGATAATACATTATTTTTAAGGTATGCTGACATGTAGAAATTATTCTTTAAATACGAAATTGAAAAATTAAGAACAAAAATAATATTTATCTAGATTAAATGGAGCTATGAAAATAATGAGAAATACTAAATAAATAAGTCTTTCTATAAATTTTCATCTTATATTAAATATTTAAACTTCATTTATTCAAAATTATAAAGAACGAGGATTATCAAGAATGCTGACTGTCAAATCAGTTAAGATTTTATAAATATGAAAAAAAATTAAGAAATTAAATTACGAGACTTAGAAAATTAAGCATACCAAATAAGTTAATTAAAGTAACGTCAAAAAAGATAGCATTTTCGGTTGTTTGTAATATGAAGTGTCCTGTTAAACTGAATTTATTTTATCTTAATTATAAGAACATGCTAATTTTTGTGGTGTTAAAGCAGTTTTGGAGTGACTGTATGGAAATATTTAAGTTAGTGACTTAGTTATATATGTGAAATGGTTGTTGAAACTAAATTGAAGTTACTATACTAAAACCTCACTAACTCCAAAGTTTAGAAACTTTTATACAACACTTACCTACTTCCTACCAGCAAAATACATGTTACAACCTAAAAAGGGTTTTTATTTTTTTAATGTGTCAGCATTTAAATGACATGATTAAGATTTACATATGTTATTTCAGGGTAAAATCTAGGTCTTATTTCGTTTGACGTAGCAATCCTCAGCAATTCAGTTCACGCAGTCAATAAATTCAAGTAAAAAATTCCAAATGTATATCACCACAGAAGTTTCCACTCCATTCAGAAAATTACAAATTCCCTTATAACACTATACATACGACTTTACACTGTTATATATATCTTGAGATGTCAATTTGACTATGAATTTCAAAGGCGATAATTGCCAAATTTTACATAGAAAAGTATATGATATCAATGCTTTTAGAGGCTAAAAAACGTCGTGGGGTATATATGTGGTCCTACGGTATGAAAGTCTACTATGATTAACTAAAATCTTATGAACACCACTCTAAAGCATAGAAAAAACAGAAATATTATGCTTTTACCTATGGGAAACAGAAATTGTCTCTCTTTTTAATCAAGCTTTTTTTCAAGATGATTAGAAAGTAGAATTGAGGATGATGTTTGACCCTTTAATTTTAATATATATATATATATATATATATATATATATATATATATATATATATATATATATATATATATATATATATATATATATATATATATATATATATATATATATATATATATATATATATATATATATATATATATATTTATATATATATATATATATATATATATATATATATATATATACATATATATATATATATATATATATACATGTATATATATATATATATATATATATACATATATATATATATATATATATATAATATATATATATATATATATATATATATATATATATATATATATATATATATATATATATATATATATATATATATATATATATATATATATATATATATATATATATATATATATATATATATATATATATATATATATATATATATATATATATATATATATATATATATATATATATATATATATATATATATATATATATATATATATATATATATATATATATATATATATATATATATATATATATATATATATATATATATATATATATATATATATATATATATATATATATATATATATATATATAGATATATATATATATAGAGAGAGAGAGAGAGAGAGAGAGAGAGGAGTGTGTGTGTGTAAGTATAAATGTATATATAGAGAGAGGAAGTGAAGAAAAAACAGGTAGAGACTCCAACCATTTTGTTTAAGAATAAGGCTATTCTTCTTTTGAATTTTATTTGAATATCTACTTGAGCTCTTAATATCTGCTTGAAAGAACACTCAATATTACTTTTTCCTTCCTTTTGTGTACTGAGAATTTCATTTCTGAAAAACACAATGCTTCCGTCAAAGTGTCCCCAACTATTTGATTGATGATAAATCTATCGCTTAGCTATATTACTTGGACAACTAACCATCAATTTTTGGTAGCATATGTATGATTAAAAGTAATTACTCATGGTACATGACTCTTTTGTAACCAATAATTAATTTTATAAAGAAGAAATCAATTATTTTTAATTCAAGTGATTATGTTTCATAAAGGCCTTTGTGATAAGTGTTTATAAATTATTAATATTTTAAATGTGTACTTATGTTAGATAGCATGTGTACTTACTTTTAAAATACATATTTTAACCATATTTACAAACTTTATTAAATGCTGTTATTATCCGATTATTCACTAAAAATAATTCCGATTATTCAATAATGTGCAAGTAAAAATACTGATAAATATCACAAACAAATTTTATTAACAAAAAACTATTTTTGAAGGTTTCATAGAATACAGTTTGGTGTTATATATTGAATAGCATATCAGAGTATTAGAACTTATAACATTGTTGGGACTTGCACACTCGCTTGTATTAATTTTCTTTTACAATTTTGCAGAAATATATATATATATATATATATATATATATATATATATATATATATATATATATATATATATATATATATATATATATATATATATATATATATATATATATATATATATATATATATATATATATATATATATATATATATATATATATATATATATATATATATATATGTATATATATATATATATATATATATATATATATATATATATATATATATATATATATATATATATATATGTATATATATATATATATATATATATATATATATATATATATATATATATATATATATATATATATATATATATATATATATATATATATATATATATATATATATATATATATATATATATATATATATATATATATATATATATATATATATATATATATATATATATATATATATATATATATATATATATATATATATATATATATATATACATATGTATGTATATATGTGTGTGTATCGATTTTACAATTGTTACTTTTAAATGTATCAAGAAAGGTACATTCTGTCACTTCAATAATTATGCATCTAAACATAATTAATATTATGATATAACCATAGCCGTTAGCACAAATAATTGCCATCTGTGATACTGATGTAATAATACCAGATATTGCATAGTGAATTTCGAACAAAACGTCAGGTGACAATTTCACACTTAGATGTAAATCTATATGTTCTAAACATGAAACATATCCATCGATGAACGTAATTTCTAGTTAGTCTAAATTTATGATCTGTTAACATGAATGTCTGATAGAATATTCTTGAAAAATAAAACTAGCGTTATGAATCTTTTGATTTCGCTAATTATATTATTATAATAATAAATGTGTTAATATGTAAATATGATAATATTTTGTTTCATGTATAATATTTAACAATATAATTCCCTCTCTCTCTCTCTCTACACACACACACAGATGCATATATGTATATATATATATATCTATATATGTGTGTGTGTGTGTGTGTGTGTGTGTGTGTACTATGTGTGTATGTGTGTTAAGTTGAGCCACTAATGGATTTTAAGGAATTTTGTGGCACCTCGGGATAATAGAATTAAAGCACGTCTGTTTTTGAGGGATTTTTGTGAATTTCTCTTGCCTGTTGTTGACTAGTAAAGATGTCCGCTTTAGCATCTCTTAAATAAAGTTTTAGTTCGACTTGTGCCGTTCTTTTCAATATCTGCCGACTGCATTTTTATTACTACTAGGTGTTGAGATTTCTCTTTGCACAATTGCCCGGGCAAGTAAAAAAAATAGGGGCTACGTAATTATTATAACTAGAGGAAATAACTTATACACACACTTATACATACACACACAAACATATACATACATATATATATATATATATATATATATATATATATATATATATATATATATATATATATATATATATATATATATATATATATATATATATATATATATATATATATATATATATATATATATATATATATATATATATATATATATATATATATATATATATATATATATATATATATATATATATATATATATATATATATATATATATATATATATATATATATATATATATATATATATATATATATATATAATATATATATATATATATATATATATATATATATATATATATATATATATATATATATATATATATATATATATATATATATATATATATATATATATATATATATATATATATATATATATATATATATATATATATATATATATATATATATATATATATATATATATATATATATATATATATATATATATATATATATATATATATATATATATATATATATATTATATATATATAATATATATATATATATATATATATATATATATATATATATATATATATATATATATATATATATATATATATATATATATATATATATATATATATATATATATATATATATATATATATATATATATATGTATATTTATATATGTAAGTATGTATGTATGTTTAAATATATGACAAAAAGCTTTTATGTAGAACAAAATCCTTGAATTACCATTTCATACGGTAGAGAAGAAAATATTTTATTTTAGCGTAATAGGCATGTCTTTTTTATGTTGTTCGTATGATGTCGATATTTTAGATCTGCAGGTCAGGTTTCCGATAACAAACGCTCACCATATCTTCCTTCCGCCATACAAATTTCGATGTTAAAATTTGGTCTAGACGTGACTAACATAATGGTTCTTAACACTCACCTAACAGCTCAATCACGTAAAAGATTTTTCTCCGAAATTGTTTTTATACTTGATATGGTCTGTATTATTCTATTTTATTCGAGAGGTATTTGTTCACCCTCTTTATCCATTGTTGCGTTTTTTATGTATTGCTTTATTCATACATCAATACAAAATTCACGACCTATAATCCGAATAAAATCTTGTTTTAGAGAATGCTTGCTTCCATCTTTCATATCAACTGTATCGTTGTAACACCAGTTTCTTGTTGTGGTGCGTATTTATTTTTGCATTCCTTAGAGAAATTTTCTAGCTAATATTATAGAAATAGCTGAAATCTAAGATTGCCCTTTTTTATAAAGGATTTGATTCATGAATTAGTCTTTTTATAAAAACATTACTATACACATTACAATGTACTATGCACGTTACATTACAAAAAGGCATTACTATTTTAATTTTCGATATAGTAGTACAGCAATAAGTCCGCTAATTAAAAAAGAATCATCAATAAAAGAAGTGCTTTTTACAATAAGCATCTTAGAGAATCGAAATTTAAAATAAATATAAGTAAAGTAATGTTACGTTGGTCTAGTTTTTTAGAAAGAAATTAAATCTCATTAAAAACACATTTACAAATATTCCTTGGTTAACCTTTTTCCGGCTTTTCTCGGACAGGAGAAATGTACCACCCTGGCTTAACCCGAATGTAGCTCGAGAACTGTTAAATTATATACTGTGGAATCAGTCTTTCCCGAATTAGATCCTAGATTATTTCCTGCTCAAAGAGAGACAGCAGAAGCAAGACGGAAAGGAGAGGAACAAGGTTCTACTGTCCGGATTGCGATGTTGTCTATCCTTCAAGCAGCGGATTGATTAAGGATATAAATAAAATTTAATTCAAAATAAAAGCTAGGTACTCTAAGCTTTATATTTATAGTTAGTGTAATTTGATTCCAAAGTCTAATAATTTCTTCCACACAGAAAGCCAACAATACAGCTCAATTACTCATTTATTTTAATTGATTTTTTTACATTATTTTTTAGGAAATTGTGTATAAGAATGTAGCTATTATGATTAAAAAGCAATAGAGGCATAAAAATTGACATCTTTTGACCCATAATCCAAAAATAAAATGAACTTGGAAGGGGTTAACTGATTTTACATATTAAATGTGTAAGGAATACAACTTATCATTTGTAGATATCGAAGACTCTTTTGGATTCGGCGTCGGTCTCGCAAATATGGCGAAGCTTTTTCGTGTCACTCCAAAAAATGTCTATCCCGCAAGCAGCGGATACAAGCAGCGTTCACCCTTTTCTTACCTCTGGTAAAAACCTTGTCATCTAAAAAAAATCCGACTGCCCTGCGGAGAAAAACAGCTGTCCACTTCATGACGGAGGGTTCAGAATCCCGAAAAATCAAAAGGCCGTTCTATTGGTTGTGAGAAGTATGCAGTTTCTTCTAGTTTAAACCGGTCTTGTTCTGTATGTCATTAACGATGGCTAACGGGAAGAGGTAAAAAAAGCTGAACTGAATGTAACTTATTGTTACAATATATGACTGTCTTTTTGTGGTATGTATTAATCATAAAATCAGTATAAGTTTGAAAAAGTAAGAATCCCCGGACTAATGAGTGAAGAGAGGTAAAAATTAACAAACATGGTTAGAACGGCGTAGGGGTTTATTGTAACCATGAAAAGAAGTTAAAAAATAACCAACAAATGCCAGTGGAGAGCAAAACATGCTTGAACGTGTTTAACACTGTATGAAAATCGTGTATAAAATGAATAGCAACGTGAGAAGGATCCCCATGCACCAACAATCAGTATATTTTGACTTTACGATAAAACGCACTGTTAGTGAATCTGTATTATAAGGATTGGGAATCTGCTGCAGCGACTTTAAGATGTTATAGTCATAAAGAGGGTGTTTAAACAGGTAAATATCGATGACAATTGTAGCTCGGAAAATGTTGATTCGAAGTCACGGGTTGTTTAAACGATTGGACCCGTGGTGGCCGACGGAGAACAAGTGCTATTGGTGCTATGGTTATCCAGAAAGAAAAGTAGATTGTAGAGGTTCGCTACTCGTGATGAAGTCAGCAATCGTGAAGTCACACTTAGCACAGAAATTCCATGTATTACGGTTTGGTTAGCACAAAGGCGTATCCTACGATGATATCAATGCAACTGGCATTGGACACAAGTTTTGGAATGAATAGAATAAATCTCGTTGGAATTCAGTACATTTTAAGCGTAGTGAAAAGACTTAAATTTGATTTGGTTGTACAATATTTATTAGATATTATGAATGTATTAAGAAAGGTACTATTGGGTTTGTACAGTTATATTCTTACTTAAATTCACTAAATAAATAATTTTTGGTCACGTTGTAAACAAATAGGACAGAACCACTGTAGCTTAGTCGACAAATGCAACGATCTCGTAACTGAAAGTTTGTGGGAACTGAACCCGAGCCTGCCCAATATCCCCGTATTCGTTAAAGGTGACTGGGTCACGTAAATTATGTTTGTAATCACAATGTCCTCCAAGTTCTTCAAGGTGGCAGGACTACTCTGTGGGTCTTCTGCTTGGTCCCTGCTTCAAAAGTATGAGGATCTACTTGAACGAAGTAGTTCTTTCAACTTAACGGTGATCATTCAAAAATGAAAGGAGCAATACGAGAGCCTTACTACGAAACAACAACAATAAATATGACAACTTATTTGAAAGAAATTACTTGTAAAATAATAAAAGTAATTCCATGATACAACGACTTCCATAACGTGTTAATGCTAATATTTATCAGATTGAGAAATAACAGTATACAATTTTAGGAAATCTGACTAAGTTCAATAATCATCTACCTAAAAAATATCATTTATTTAAAACAATGGACATAGTCATAAGTATTCTCAGAACA
>CM063511.1:131896208-131903708 GCA_032207245.1 Pardosa pseudoannulata
ACTATTCAAGGGCTACGTTGTGGTATATTTCCTTATGATAAAAAATTTCGATTTTTTCATTGTGATAATTTAGACAAGCAAAAGTGGAATAATAAGTTTGTGACAACTGCTATAGAGAATGGCTTTAAAATTTGGAAATATTTAAAGTGCCCAGTAAATGGTTAGCAAGAATGTTTAGTCTGGTTACGTATATTTAGAAAGATATAAAGTTACGATATATTTTTCCATATGAATCTCTCTCCTTCCTTCTTAATTGACACATTTTGTCATAATGCAATTAAACATTATGGATATATATATATATATATATATATATATATATATATATATATATATATATATATATATATATATATATATATATATATATATATATATATATATGTGTGTGTGTGTGTGTGTGTGTGTATGAGATGAATTTTAAGCATAAGGCTTATTTTTAAGTTTTTTTAAGTGATATTTTATTGAATAATTCAGATATTGTTTTTTCAGTCCACTTAAAAGCAATAATATTCCTGTTTGTGTATATATCTAATACATATCAGCTTTTTAAAAATTAACTTTCGGAAGTTCACTTTGATATTTAAAATATAAAAATTCAAATAGACATAATTTTTGAATAGAGATTAAATTCATTTGTATGATGAGCTCACCGTATATGTGATAAACTTATATATCTATGTTATATATATGCCATGTATATATATATATATATATATATATATATATATATATATATATATATATATATATATATATATATATATATGTGTGTGTGTGTGTGCATACATACAAGTACATATATTAAAGTAAAATGTGCTGCTTCTTATAAAACTCTTCTTGTGAAAAGATGACCCGAATTGAAGAAAGTGTTCCAAAATATTGATTTACCTAAATATAGATCATAGATTTTTATAATGGAGTTATCGAAGTTTAGTAAAAACTTGTCTCTTGTCCCAGATTATTCTTATCGATTCTACTTGTCAATATCTATTATTGGAATTTTTGTATTGTTATTGCACTCAGTCGTTGTTAATCGATGTCTTCGAGCATACAGAATGCTTTTCATTTAGAATATGTCTCTCGCTCACTAACAGTGATTATTCCTGGAAAATCTATTTCAGATAACATTGCGTTTTATGCATATCGGATGGTAGATGCCTTCTTAAATATCACATTTGTTTGAAATAGAATGCATATATTTTAGTTTTAGGTAAAAGAAATAAACAATAATTTGCGATAGATCTTAAGATAACATAATTCGTCTAAGCAGAATATATGCTTTTTTGTAGTTTCAATAAATAAGTGTGATTTTCTCGTGCACAAATAGTGATTAATCCTGCAGAAATGTTATTTTAGATAACACTACGTTTTGTATACATCAACTGCAGTTGCTTTCTTAATTATTATATTCCTTTGAAGTAGAGTGCACATTTGTTTTATATAAAATAATACATATTATCTAAAACCAATATTGTAGTATTTTGCTTTATTTTCTGAATAGCATTAACTTGGGATGCAATTTAAAGCTACATACTTCTTTTAAACAGAAAAAATATTGTTCCAATATATGTAAATTAAGTGACTAGAACACATTTTAATTTTAAAAAAATCATATATTTAATTGTTCATTTTTACAGCTAAAATATTTCTTTCGAATTCCACTGAAATTTAGCCCTTATTGACTAAATTTTCAAGCCTTTCTGTGAAATAAGAACACTTAATTGTAGAGCAACATTGGCTTCTGAAATCAGAAATATAAGTCCAGAGTTATGGAATTTCAAATTTATTGAGGTTAAAAAAGAGAATAGTCAACTGATCGTCGGTACACGACAAAGACTCGACAAAGAGATACCCTTTTTTGATGATGACGAATTTAAGGACGAAAATCGCATGGAGATTCTTCCCATGAGCCAAGAGATAGTTCGTCTTTTTATAGGATGAAGCGTTTAATCATTTTATATTTTAATCATTTAATCAGTTAAGTCTTTCGTATCCACAATAGTTGTGAATATTCAAGACGTCTGGGTTCCAGAATAGCGAAAACCATCTGAAAAATATTACTTCTCCCAAGAGGCGTGATTGTTATTATCTGCGAGTAATTCTGACAGTGGTGAATAGAGGTGTCTCATAGGGTGTTTTGACACAGCAGTACACATCACAACTTCTAATGGTTCTGGGTTTAATTTTGAAAAGAAATTTAGCTTATTAGTTGTTATTAGCTATTGTAAACATGAAACTGAAAGAGAAGGGCATTAAAGCCGTCCATAACATTGAATGAAATCGCTGTATTTCAAACATACGATTTCTAAACGTGTTTTCTTTTGAGGTTTTTACAAGTTAAAAAGCACTACTTGTTGCTGGATAACGTGAAACACTTTATTGCTATTCTCTTCGGTTTTGAAATTATTTACATATATTCACAGGTTGAAAAGAAAGAAAGTGAGAGAAGAAACCTATGCAATCTTTAGGCTATTGGGCTGCGAACCGCAATATAATCTCAATAGTGTTCAGGTCTCAAAGAGGTAATATAAAGCAAGTTTACCAGAAAAGTATAGAATCGACAGATAATTATATATATATATATATATATATATATATATATATATATATATATATATATATATATATATATATATATATATATATATATATATATATATATATTATATATAAATATATATAATATATAATTATATATATATAATATATATATATAAATATATATATATATATATATATATATATATATTATATATATATATATATATATATATATATATATATATATATATATATATATATATATATATATATAATATATATATATATATATATATATAATATATATATATATATATATATATATATATATACCTACATATGTCAATCAGGCTTAAAAATGGGGGTTAAAAATTAAGTAAGTTATAAATAAAAATAGTTCGAAATCTTTAACTATAACGTAATGAATGATAAAATACCCTCGAGCGGAACTATACATAATAAAGAAGCTGACGTGAAATTAGACAAGAGGAATTTGTTTAAGTAAGTCAAGCCAAAAATGCATTTGAGAGGGGACTCGGGCTCATAAAATCCTAACGCTTGTCGTCCGAAAATGCGAACAAAGGATATCTGATTGCATAGCCATAGACAGAAAAATACAATAAAGTTTTTTATAGACTAACCAATATGTGTCTTCCATTCCTTGAACACTAGGAAGGTGTCATATATATATATATATATATATACGGATTTAATTATTTATATTATTGCAAAATATTCGTTAAAGTTTAAAATTCACTATAGCCGAGGATTAGATCATTCTGAACTTCGGGCTCTCTTCTGTTGCATTCAATTTAGTTTCATCCTGGTATGAGGACTCACCTAGAGAAAATAGTATAAATTCAAATAATTAATGTTTAATGAAATCAAATTTCATTAAAATATTATGGATATTTATTAAATTATATTTCTAATTATTCTGTTATAAATATTTAAAAAATTTTAGCATAATGACATTAATTCACATTCTAAATTAAAGTTTCATTTTGCAGCAATAAATTTTTATTATTTCATATAGTTAAAATTTTTTATTAATACATTTACTTTTACAAATTTTCACTGTTTCATTTTTGATAAAATATTTAAGCTATGGTTAAATTATTAATATATTATTTGATATTATGTATATTAAGGACGAAATTTACCTTAGGAATATCAACTCAGCTCTTAAATTATTCAAAATCTGTTATAATATAAGAACATAAAATAAATATAATGAATAAATAAACTGCTTCTTTATGATAGGAGAAATAACGAAAGTAAAATAATGAAATTGACTTTATAATTGGATGTTAATTTTAAGCGTGTGCAGCGTAATTGCAAATATGTATAATTAATTTTTCGACTGACACATTTTTCTTATATTTATTTATTTAGTTTTCAGTTTAATAAACAGTTCAGCTTAATAAATAAGTTCAGTATTGTTACTAAAGATTTCCGGGTTTCTCATGAATTCATCTTGTAATTTCCTACACTTCTTTCTTTTTCGCATTGTCAATTTTAAAGCTTTTTATAAAAACAAAATCACAGTACTATTCACGGAAATATATATATGGTAGATAAAATACTAATAGAAGAATATAATCCTTAAATAGTTCTAGAATAATAACATTACTGGTACGTATACAGAATTCTAAGAAGACTATGTAATATTGTTTTTCAAATGCTGATGGCAGTACAGACACATATATCTTGATGCCAACACATGGCTGTGAAACTGTTACCCATTAATACATGTAAATTACATGTAGATTATATGGGCACATGTAGATTAAGGAATGCTCCGGACGATAGTAACATTACACCTGCTGGGACCTCGTAATTTGAGGCAAAAACCAAGAAGAGGACCTGAAGGTTTGGTCTGCCACCCCAGAGGTATCGGTTGAGAACTTGGAGGACATTATGATCATGAATATAGGAATGGTCCGGGATCAATGATACTCTTCGAAACATCCATCTAAGCTATAAATACCATTATATATCTTGTTGAAAACTGATGCAGTTTTTCTTTAAAGTTCTATAGAGGATAAAGTTCGAAAACAATAAGAACAATATTTTAAAAGTAATCATAACATGAAAAGGAAGATACTTTTTTCATACTTTTGGAGATCCAGCGATGGATTTGAATGCTATTATGTACCTTGTTGATAACTTTCATTTCCAATGCAGCTGTCAATATAGGCACTATCTTTATTCCAGTACAAGTCTGCAAAGCTGTTACCCATTTAGCACCAACTGCGGAGCTAGGGAACAACTGTAGCTTAAGGTATTCTATGGACTCAAGTAACACTGCCACCGCTGGGTCCCAGTAATTTAAAAGCAGGGACCAAGCAGTAGATTCGCAGGCCTGTCTCACCACCCCCAATAGTATCATTGACAATTTGGAGGACATTTTGACCGTGAACATATTTTACGTATCCCAGTCACTTTTAACGAATACGACGGATCTTAGGCCGACGTTGATCCCAAACCTGCAACATTTTAATTACGAGATCACTGCCTTTGCAAAGTGAGCTACATAGGATCACTATGTAATATTTTAAATTAATATTCTATAACTCAGGTGTTACCTCGAAATAATTTACTTTTTAGTTCAATCTAATGACATATATATTACAAATAGTTCTAGGTAATTAATAATAGCTAGGCAATTTTAGTATTAAATATTCAATTAGTTAATTTAAGGATAGATTAATAATAGTTAATTCTTGCAGACATTATAAGACATTAAGTGTATACTATCTTTTAAACCTAAAACTAAAAAAACTTAATTATAATTGAATTTTAAGGTAAATTTCTAGTGCTTCTATCCGTTATTTTCGACCGTTTATGAAACTCTTCTATTCCTCCATTCTGGAAAATAGCCTCAGAAATTATTATGTGAGTCATTATATAATTAGTTTCACTGTTCTCCGCGTTATCCCTTGACTAACAATTACAACATTGGATGTCACACATCTATATATAGCGTCATGCTCATGTTTTTCGTTTTCCCGGTAACTTGATTTCAAAGCTGCCAATATGAATCCCTTTTAAAAGCCCCTTTTGTGTGTTTAAATGCTCCTTACTTACACAGACACACAAAGACACACATACATACATATACTCACACACACACACACACACATATATATATATATTATATATATATATATATATATATATATATATATATATATATATATATATGTGTGTGTGTGTGTGTGTGTGTGTGTGTTTGTGTGTGTATAGATAAATAGATAGATATACATTCCAAGCTTTGAAATATTATTCGAATATGATATGCCAAATTAGTTATCTTGTACTGAACAAGAGACTCAGTCGGACAGAAAATCATAAACCTACAAGATTTACCTGTTTTCTCCTAGATCTTGAAGCTCTCTGCTCTTACACAGTGTAGTTTTAAGTCCTATTATTGCGCTTCTCACAGAGTTCACTTTATCTTTATTAATTAATGCTTCATTTTCTACTTTTAAATTCCACACTTGATGTATACACATGTGTTCGTGCTTGTGTGGTGTACATATATAAGGTTGTATATCAAAATGTATATTAGTGTGAATATCGGAAGTCAGTCGGGCTAAGCATGAGGAGTAGGTACTAGGGCCGGTCTCACCAAAGTTGTTTAACGATAACAACAATTAATCTCTGTTTAAATGGATAATTGCTAGGTACCAATCGTTGGCACCATGGGTTAATCACGGTTAGCCGTTTAAACGACTTTATTCAGACGGGTTTTAGTCTCGTTATCTCTCGGGTAATTAAATAGCAGATAATAGATAAAATACTAAACAAGACAAAAAACCCAAGAAATTACGAAATACATTTTAGTGTTTTTTTTTCAAATAATAGTATTTTCTTTTTACGCCCTTTATTGCATTAATTTATGAAACTATTCTAAATATTAAAGTAGAGGAATTTTAAGCCCTACCTTAGTTGAAAAAAATCTATTTTTTCAATCCTCTTTAAATAGGAATTAAATCGAATGATCCCGAATATTGAAAACATTATATCTTTATTTATACGTTATCCGATATATTAATTTCGCATGTAAATCGAGATATAAATATTAATTCGCCCAAATACTTTCAAATCTTCTTTTCTATCTGTCTAGAAAATATTTTTTGCTTGATTTATGGGAGTTTAATGGGAAAATATACTTCTCTTAGGGATATCTCAACGATCGTTTAGGGAATAAATTGAGTTTGTCAGTTGAAACAAAAATCCAGGGTGATTTTTGTGATAAATAACAAAACGTTTGCAAAAGATCTCTCAAAGTATTTTCTTTATAAGTGCATTTGCAAAACTCTTTAAGCTGTCACGAAGAACAATACATGAAGCTTGTTTTTCAGATTTGAATAATATCTTAAATATCTGTATATTCTGGGAAAATCTTATTCAAAGAATTGTCTATATTATTTGTTACACACAGGACACATTAATATATTTTCTCCCGCAAATTTAAATAAAGTGTGGATTTAGTGTCATGTATTAAAAGATTTAGCATTTCGCCACAATATATTAAACATTTCCAATTCTTTATTACGTAAAGTATTTTAAAACTGTTTTGAGAAATCTTTAATGCCAATTTTTACATTTATTTTAAGAATTTTTGGGAAAAATTAAATTTCAGATATCCTTAAAGGTGTTTAAAACAAAATTTACATAATGGTGCAACAATAATCTTGTATTTTAAGTAGTGAAGGAAAAAAATTGATCAACATTTAAAATACTACACTTAATATATATATTTTTTTAATTCTAACTAACTACATATATATATATATATATATATATATATATATATATATATATATATATATATATATATATATATATATATATATATATATATATATATATATATATATATATATATATATATATCAGTGGCGTGCGGTCCATATATGCAGGGTGTGACTGCACACCCTGGCAAAA
>CM063511.1:131911208-131943708 GCA_032207245.1 Pardosa pseudoannulata
GGGATGCTTTGGGGAGACGCATTGCAGCAGGCTTACATCCTCCGGAGAACACCCAAAAATTCAAACATATGTTGATTGTGGAATGGGCACTACTACTGCAAAAAATATTGGACCAGCTATTTCTGAGGATGCGGAGATGGTTTGAAGAAACCATTGCAGTTAGGGGAGGGCATATTAACCCCTTCCGGTATGGTTTAATAATGCAAAACTGTGCATGAAATAACCATTTAATTTTTATTTAAAAAACTTGTTTCATTTTACAATTCTTACATATTCTTAATTAAAATCCACTTTTTACATAGTGTTAATAAATATCAGAAACAGTAAATTTAAGAAAATATCAAAGTAAAACATTAATAAGGTATACAGATAATAGTCTTCAAGCTAGTGGTACTTTTCAAAACAAAGTGCAAATGAATTCTTAATTGTTTACACCTCCAAGTAGTCTCACTTTAATTTGATTCTTGTAACACACACGGCATTTCTTAGTAGGTTTTCTTTTATACTGACTCATTAATTTGGCAATGACTTGTACCAAGAAATACTAAGTAAACAATATGCAATAGTGACTTGTGATTTTCACATGTGATAAAAGTGTTGCCAAACTCAGTACACTAGAAATTTTAAACTAAATTAATTATCATATTTAACAGTAACTTTAATCGCATGACTAGTGTACCTCGTCATTTTGCGGTATGGAATGAAAAACTAATGACGAGCTAGACTCGTCATTTTACCGGAAGGGGTTAAGGGACATCTGCTTGCTGTTCCTCCTCTTGGATGGACAATCATGAGTCACGATACTACGCGTTCTATAAAGCTTGTTTTTCTTTGATTCCATACCATATGAGTTGTATTCAATTTTCAGTGCTGATGGTTTTGTCATCCTTTACTTACATAATACTCTCCCTCATTTCTAAATGTCATGTCTCTCAGATGATTTCTCGTGGAGTTATGGCAAAAAACCCACCTGTTGCTAATGTTTTCCTCACCAGTGTATATGCATGTTTACATCTATCACCGAGGCTAAAAATATAATTTAACACAACAAGGAAGATATACATTGGCAATAATTTCGAAAGTAAATTGTTCTGTAAATCTTTGTTATAGAGTGAAAATATGTATAGAATAACATAACCAATATTTTTTAAATATGTGAATGAAAGATACAAAAGAGGGGATTAAAGTAATAGATATAATGCACTACAAATATGGAAGTAAGGGGAAATTAAATTGGTATCTTACTTCTTGGAGTATATGGGGATATCCTACCACTGGAGATTATATTAGGATACTCCCCTCAGGGGTTTACATACTTTAGGTAAACACGGGTGTCGTAATGCCGAGGTACCCCAGCTATCTATTTCTCCTTTAACTTTATTTTATTTTCTTCTCGTTTTTTTGTGTTTGCGTTTTTTGTGTTGTTGGTGCAATCGACCTCTAGTAACAGTAACATGCACTTAGGAGCCCATATGAGCTGCTGTAAATGTGATCATATATATATATATATATATATATATATATATATATATATATATATATATATATATAATATATATATATATATATATATATATATAATATATATATATATATATATATATATATATATATATATATATATATATATATATATATATATATATATATAATATATATATATATATATATATATATATATATATATATATATATATATGTATATATATATATAATATATATATATATATATGTATATATATAATATATATATGTATATATATATATATATATATATATATATATATATATATATATATATATATATATATATATATATATATATATATATATATATATATATATATATATATATATATATATATATATATATATATATATATATATATATATATATATATATATATATATATATATATATATATATATATATATATATATATATATATATATATATATATATATATATATATATATATATATATATATATATATATATATATATATATATATATATATATATATATATATATATATATATATATATATATATATATATATATATATATATATATATATATATATATATATATATATATATATATATATATATACATATATATATATATATATATATATATATATTATATATATATATATATATATATATATGTATATATATATATATATATATATATATATATATATATATATATATATATATATATATTTATATATATATATATATATATATATATATATATATATATATATATATATATATGATATATATATATATATATATATAATATATATATATATATATATATATATAATATATAGACTATATATATATATATATATATATATATATATATATATATATAAATATATATATATATATATATACATGTATATATATATATAGTATATATATATATATATAATATAATATATATATATATATATTATATATATATATACACTAATGTCCATAAATTAAGGATAATGAAGTTCAGGCAATGAAAGAGACAAAAGCAAAACAAATTTAACTTATTTGTAAAGTCTATTTATTATACAAAAGGTAAAGAGCAAAAAAGATGCTATATGTTTGATATAAATAATAAAAATTACGATTTTTACTCCCTGGAGCAAATTTCAAAAAAGGACCTATTTACA
The DNA here is from genome assembly GCA_032207245.1 of Pardosa pseudoannulata. Classification (NCBI taxonomy): domain Eukaryota; kingdom Metazoa; phylum Arthropoda; class Arachnida; order Araneae; family Lycosidae; genus Pardosa; species Pardosa pseudoannulata. The sequence goes on from CM063511.1 coordinate 131,913,888, forward strand.
GAAAACAGTATAACATGGTTAGTACGATGGTTAATGCGGAGTATGTCTCCCGGACGATGCAATACAAGCGTTACAACGCCTACGCATGCTGAGTATCAGATTATCAATCTGACCTTGGGGAAAAGTACACCACTCATCCAGCAATGCCCTCTGAAGTTCCGATAGACAGTTGGGAGGGGGTTGACGGGCTGCAATTCGTCGGCCAAGCATGTCCCACACATGCTCTATTGGATTCAAGTCCGGTGAGTATGCTGGCCAATCCATACGGCTGATATCCTCCGATTGAAGGCATTCGTCTTCAATGTTTGCACGGTGATTTCGGGAGTTGTCATCCATATACAGAAATTCAGGACCCATGGCGCCCCGAAACAAACGTACATGTTGTTCCAGAATGACATCCCGATAGATGTGGCCTGTCATCGTTACACTCTGAACATGCAGGTCAGTTCTGGAACCAAGAATAATTCCTCCCCAAACGAGCAATCCTGCACCACCGTAACGGTGTCGTTCAATGGTGTTCTCTTGGTGGTAACGGGTACCTGGCGCTCTCCATATGAAAGTCCGGCTAGAATTAGAATGTAAACTGAAAATGGACTAGTCGGAAAACATCACACAAGACCACTGTTGCGGTGTACACAATGCATGCTCTCTAGCCCAGCATAATCGCAGGCGACAGTGAGTTGCGGTAAGGGGAACACATTTGACAGGCCTACGAGTATATAGACCAATTTTCCCTAAGCGTCTGTACACGGTCTGCCTTGAAACTGTCGTACCGGTAGCTGAAGAGATCTGACGAGACAGGTCTGATGCTGTGCTCCGACTGTTTCTTTTGGCAGTAACTGCCAAATACCGGTCATCATTCGGCGTAGTAACTCGGGGGCGACCTGTGCTGTAACATTTACTCACATTACCATCATGTTTGAATCGTTGCCAAAGCCTGGAGATGACACTCTGGGTGATTCCAAGTTCCTCAGATACTTCCAGCTGGGTACGTCCACATTCCAGTCGTCGATAATTCTACCACGTAAAAAATCATCCAAATGCTTCCTTTGTGCCATAACTATGCGGTTATTGCACTGAAGGGCTTTTAAAGTGCTTGTGAACAATTTTACTTCTTTGCTACCATTCCTTATATACCCCTTTCATTCACTCTCGTCATTGTGACGTACTACCCGCGACATCTGGTGGTTACCTGCAATTTGCATATTCTTCTTCAAGATGTGTGTGATAATTCTACAGGTGAAATTTTTATTTTAGAGCTCATCTTTTGTGTGATTCTTAATTATCCTTAATTTATGGACATGAGTGTATATGAGGGGGGTGCAATATGCAATATGCTAATTTTGAAATCTTTAAGCCACAGAACCTCTGAAATATTAATTTTTAACACTATTCTTATTACCAAACGGTATACAAATTCTTATATGTTAATGGTTATTGGTTAGAGAAATCAAATGAAATAAAGTACGTTAAGATAACAATATATTTTTATTCTGATAACAAACATTCAAAACTAATTTAACTTGATTTAAAATGATTGTCTTGAAAATTAAAAATATTGTTATCAAAATTTTTTATATTATAGTAAATATTTTTCCGATGTAGAATAAAAAATTTTAAGAAAAATATTAATCATTTAAATAGAAGTTTCATCAGTTATGGTATATAACAAACATTTTTCAAGCTCGTGGTTGTTTATTTTTGATAAGTACCTTTTAGGTAACATAATAACACAAAATTAATTTAGTAAGCGTTCTTATAAATCTTATTAGAAATATCAGTTTTACAAAATATTACTAGATTAATTTTATTAGTAAATATGTAGTTAAAATTTTACAAGAGCATATGTTTGGGAACGTAGTTAAAATATTTAAAAAAAACTTTAATTTTCAGTAAAATATTAATGAAGACTACAAATAAAATTAATATTGTAAAATGTACCGTAAATGCAAAGTTATTTAGTTTGATAATTGTATTATGTACTCATGGATTAGTTATGAGTATAATAATTATTTGTTGTCCGATTTGAGAAAGAGTTGTAATGTATAATATATCGAGTAGCACCTGTACTCACATAGAAATTAAGCGTGGCTATAATATTGAAATTGTTTTCAGGGTACCAGTATAAATAGTTAAAAGATAGATAGAATTAGACATATAGTCTCATGGTGACTGGATTTAGCATGAAAAGGTTATTTTATATAAAACTGTAGCTATAAACGAAGTAAGAAAAAATAAACTAAAAGAAAAAAGTATAATTTATATTCAAATAAGAAATTCAAAATTTTTAAAAGAATTTTAAAATTAATTTCTCCAGAAATATTTTAATTTTAATTACTGATATTACTCTACATATAGATGTTAGGTGTTAAGTATATTAAGAATTCATTTAACATTCAAATCTACAGAAATTTATAGATATTTATTAATCAAAGTTACATAATTACAAATATATTTCATCATTTTTAATTGAACCTGAAGCGACTTGTATCTAATACTGTAGTTGAAAATGAAAGATTATTCCATTATTTGTTTTACAGAACTTACTTTATTGAAGAAGCATATAATTTATTGAAATAACTCAAGAAACGATTAAATGAAATATATTAAAATCAATGTAATTAATTTTAATTAATTAATTTATTTAAGACCTATATGCGTATTTTCATGTTACATGTACATTTAGAATTTCTATATAACCAATAAACACTTTTTGTAAATAGTTTTTAGACTTCTTTAATACAATATTCACATTCTAAAATTGGGGTTTTCTGAAATGTTCAAAAGCGCATTCATTAGTAAATCCTATTGATATATTATTTCTTTTACAGTTAGCATATATGAGCTATGAGATTTAATATTATTCTCAATATTTTAATGTTAATGATATACACGTATGATGCATCATTCATAATAAGCTTAACACACCTACACATTTTGCACGAATCATGTCCTATTTTACAAAGAATTATTGGACTTTGCCTTTACATCATTGAATTTTAAACTCAAATTTTGCATTGTTTACATATCAAATTAATACACCGTATAATTCGAAAAATAACCAAATATTTATATTAGTTTGTTAGACGTGTTTGGAAAATAACTTAATACCCATATTAGATATTTCTCCAAGTTACATTCATTGGTTATTCAAATTGTCTCTATGAACACAGACGGGCTTACACGCAGACGACTAATGTAATTTTCTTTTAAATCTTTTGCATAATAAATTCACACGAACGGTCGTTTATACCGAATATTTATCGCGAAAGTATGAACTCTTTGCAAATAACTCGGTGGAAGCGCTTTATATGGGATACTTCAGGCCGAGAACGCTTTCACTCACTCTAAACTAATATTGGGTCTTTTCCTAGCAAGTATACACAAATTAGGGCAGCCCACTGTTAGACCAAAGCGTTACGGTGTCCGACAATTCATTACAAAAGCCTGCTGCTGTTCCATGAATTTATACGAGGCAATTACTTTCACAAAGCACCTGCTTTTCTGATTTAAATATCTTATTTGGAGAAGAGCGTTTACTGGACGGAATGTTTGGTCTTACAGGGTATTGATAACCAAGTATTGATTCAAAAATTATTATTTCACTGGTAATGTTAATGTATAATATTAATATAATTTAAGCGAACATTTGATTTAAAATTCAAAGTGAATTTGAAGGGCACATACACAAAAAAAATTATGGTTCAAAATTTTAAATTCAAAGAATTAGGATCAATATATCAACTAAATGGGGATGTGTCTTAAAATTATATATTTTTAAATGGCTATGTAAATGTAAATACTCAACATACAAGAAAACGCTGCATTTTATATTTATGTATTTTAAACATATTTTATTGATATTTTTAGTATTCGGTTCCACTACAACACTTTTACACATTTTATTTTAATATCGTAATTTAAATGGACAATATAATGATTAAAATATCATGTATGCAATTAAACATTTACAAATTCTTTTAAAATAGGCTTAATAACAATAGTGGTGCAATAATTTTTTTTATAGTATAAAGGTATAACTTTAACACTAGATTGCCCAAGGCAGTCATTTTGACTGTTTTTTAATTTCAATGAGAAAAACAATTATGAAATATAATGACACAATTTCATAGAATTTGTAGACTTTGTCTATAACATATAATTGGGTTTATGAATAATTGCAGTTACTTCCGACCTCCTTTATTATATAATATTAAAAATTAATTTTAAACAAATTTCTTTACATATTTGTTATTTTTTTTCAATGCAGTCATTTTGACTGTTTTTGGTCAATATAGGTATACATGAAATCTCGGGGAATTTAGTGTTAATACTTATCTAGCCACGTAATGCTAATCGAAATACTACGCAATATTTCTGTATTAATTAATAAAATACTAATAAGATCTTTAGAAGTGTTTACATTATATTTGTAATATTAAACCGCATAACAGCGTTTTTATGTATTTTATATTAAGACATATTTTAAATCAAAATTATGAAAATTTCGCTATCATGTGTGAATTAAATTGTTAAAAATTCTGTCAAAATATACTTAACAGCTATCAAAGATTCAATAAATACCAATCACATATATAACATTTTTTATAGTTTAAATCTATAACATTTATTACCTAACCAAATATTAAGAGTGTACTATTGCTTGATAAATAGAAACTGTTATATATCAACTAACAAAGAAGAACTATGAATAAATTACTCTAATTTTTATTATAATGTTTGTATTTCTTTAAAAACCTTCAAATTGCTCTTTTATTTACTGAAAATTTAGAATAAACATATGAATTAGGTAAGCAAGCATATTAAAGCTAACAGAAAATTTACAATTTTAGTTTTCATACAATAAAATAATTAAACGAATTTTCATTTAAAATTCATCATTGTCCAAATCTTCATTTATTTTTAAATGCATTTACCTTGTTTTGAGGCATACATGTACAACCAAAAAAATATGCATGTTTCTAGGGTATAAAGTTTTCATAAATGCTACATAGTTCGTATTTCTTGTGTTTGTTCACGTTGGGTAAGGTAAACAAAATCTAATTTTGTCTCAGTGCTTTTGATGTGAAATTTCGCTGATATCAGCAGCGTTTTACAGAGACGTGAAATATTGTAAATATGTGAGAGAAACCTCGAGAGATACAAGACACAGTTTATTTGTTTATGAGCCTTTTTATATTCACGGAATGGATAAACTTTAGCTCTACGGAAAACAAAATGAGTAAATCGCTGAAATTCAAGATTTTACTGTAAAACTATGAATGACACAAAATCAATAACGAAATAAACTTCTGAACCAACGTACTATCCTTCACATAAAAAGTTAAAAAAAAAAAAATATGACAATATGTAAATGTGTTATTTACTGGAATCGTCTTTTTTGTAGTCATAAAAATTTTAACTGATACATTTTACTATTTATTTCAGTAACTAAAAATATCTAAATACACTAAAAAGAAAGTATGAGACGAATTCGTACAATTCATTTAGGCATGTTTATTATTTAAACTTTGCTAACAAACTTTGTTAAAAAGATTAATTTTTTCCTTAAAACACAACTCAAGAAATAACAATTTATAGAAAATATATATTAAAGAAATATTTTTTATAAAATATATAAAATATTAAAAGTAATTTAAAAATAAATAGTACATTTTATGGCAATGATTTTGAGAGGAAAATATATAAAATATTGAAATCTCTGCAAGAAATATTTTTTTCGTCTTTTCAAAGTCTTGCTAAAATTTACTGCATTTACAATCGGTTTAGTAGCTATTGATTTTGCATTATAAATGTGTATGTGTTTCAATAATATATCTGTCTTACCGAAGGTTTAAATTCATGATTGGCAGATAGTGGATAGTATTATACAATATTTCGTAATTGATTCAAAAATTTACTGTGCAGATTTTGATGAATCTACAATAAAATATGTGAATTTTTATAAATGAATACAAATACATTTATATATATAAATATATGTATGTATATATATATATATATATATATATATATATATATATATATATATATATATATATATATATATATATATATATATATATATATATATATATATATATATATATATATATATATATATATAATATATATATATATATATATATATACATATATATATATATATATATATATATATACATACATATATATATATATATATATATATATATATTATATATATATATATATATATATATATATATATATATATATATATATATATATATATATATATATATATTATATATATATATATATATATATATATATATATATATATATATATATATATATATATATATATATATATATAGTATATATATATATACATACATATATATATACATATATATATATATACATATATATACATATATATATATATATATATATATATATACATATAGATAGATAGATGGATAGATAGAGATATATATGTAGATAGATAGATGGATATATATATATATATATATATATATATATATATATATATATATATATAAGGGGAATGATAGAAGTAGAGAGGAGAAAGGGAAAGAGAGAAAAAAAGAGTTATATTAATAGATATATTCAGGTAAATTCCCTGTCTTAAATTCAGTGCAATGTTTTCTTATGTTCTGGCATGGAAAGATATTAACAACCACAAATTAAATCTTCAAATATATATTGCAGTAGATGCTTAGAGGAGTTAAATGTCTAAATATCCAACGGATCATGTCACGTTGCAACTTGTCTGGTTAGAGGGCATATTATATTGATAAGTGTCAAAGTGTTCATAACACTTTGTAATAACCTCGTTCATACATATTCACTATTTGGTGCATATATATTCATATAGCAGATGGATAAATAAAAACCAGATCCTATGATAATTATCATGCATAAATTCTATATTTAAATTGAAAGACTGTTCTATAATTGAATTAAGTGAATAAAAAATCTCAAACAAGGTAGAATATTTAAGATACTTCAATTTATGGGTTAAGTCTTCTTTTATCTCACATTTACTTCCCTGTGACTTTTAACTTTAAATTTATAGTGATATTTATTATCACTATAATATGATGATAAATATCGTTGTTATATATAATACATTAGGTGTTAAAATTTACAAGAAAATCTTTATTATTATGAAAAGAAAAAAACTCAGAGTGATACTTTTGTATTATTTAAACCTGCTACTAGTACCTAGTATATGAAGCACTTCGTTGTTTTCATATTTTTAATGAATGATTAATGTTTACATTAAATGCCAGTTGCTAATTAACATATGTATTATTTAAAATGAAAATTCCCGGACAAAGAATGGAATATATAAATTGAGTAGAAGATGTACAGTTTTTATTATGGGAAAAGTTAGTGATTTTAATTTACTTTTTTTTAAGATAACAATAAACTTTCTAGTGTAAAAATTTGTTTGAAATGAATTAAACCTGATGAAATATTCTCCAGTAAAGAATATATCCTCCTGTAACAATAAATTACATTCGGTTCAGCTCTTTTTATCTCTTCCCGTGAGTCATCTTCAAAGACATAGCAGAACAGGATCGGTTTATACTAGAAACTTCGAACTTCTCCCAACTTATAGAAGAGACCATTGGTTTGACTTTGTCTGGCTCCTTTGTTCGGGAGTGGATCCCAGTTTTTTCTCCAAAAGGTCAGTAGGATTTTATTTTAGAGGACAAGGTTGTGACCAGAGGAGAGTAGAAGGTGAACGCTGCTGGCATCTGCAACTTAACGGTTAAACCTTTTGAGAAAAACCATCGCCATATTGTTTTTTATTTCCGGCGTCGACTCGAGAGCAGTCTTCGATATCTACAAATGTTATGCTGATTCCAGTTGTATTCCTTAGGCATTTATTTAATTCTATGAATTCATTTATCAAGAAATATTTATTCATGTGCTTATTAATGAGTATTAATTTTATCTTTCTCAATTACTAGGCCAACGTAATATTATTTTTACACCTCCTCGAACACTAGTGCGTCATTTGCATCTTGTATTCCAGCTACTTACTAAACTATTAATGGTTATTATCACTGGGGGATATTGTTTCACTTCCATTGTGATTTTTTTCCATTTTGTTCTATGTTAGGGGAGGGTGTGCTCTATGAGGAAAACATCATACAATAGCTTCACATATTTCAATCATCATCAATATAATCCAATCTTAACCCTCCGAGTGGAACATATCGAGGAAAAAAAGTCTCCAAATATACGCTAAAGGTTTACTGTGTCAGTGGCCAAAATGTTCTATGATTTTTTCTTTCACCCTTTGTCGACTGTATAAAATGGGATCTACACCAAAAAACACAAAAAAAACAGTGAACAAAAAAAACTAATACCAACCAACTAAAACAAACAAAAAACACAAAGACACAAAAAAAAAAATAAAAAAAACCACTATAAAAAAAAACAAATCAAAAAAAAAAAAAAACAAATACCCGCACAAAAAAAATAAAAAAAAAAAATAACAAAAGATAAAACAAAAAAAAACAAACAAAAAACAATAAAAAAAAAAAAACAAAAAACATAAAAAAAAAAAAAAAAAAAAAAAAAAAAAAAAAAAAAAAACAAAAAAAAAAAAAAAAAAAAAAAAAAAAAAAAAAAAAAAAAAAAAAAAAAAAAAAAAAAAAAAAAAAAAAAAAAAAAAAAAAAAAAAAAAAAAAAAAAAAAAAAAAAAAAAAAAAAAAAAAAAAAAAAAAAAAAAAAAAAAAAAAAAAAAAAAAAAAAAAAAAAAAAAAAAAAAAAAAAAAAAAAAAAAAAAAAAAAAAAAAAAAAAAAAAAAAAAAAAAAAAAAAAAAAAAAAAAAAAAAAAAAAAAAAAAAAAAAAAAAAAAAAAAAAAAAAAAAAAAAAAAAAAAAAAAAAAAAAAAAAAAAAAAAAACAAAAAAAAAAAAAAAAAAAAAAAAAAAAAAAAAAAAAAAAAAAAAAAAAAAAAAAAAAAAAAAAAAAAAAAAAAAAAAAAAAAAAAAAAAAAAAAAAAAAAAAAAAAAAAAAAAAAAAAAAAAAAAAAAAAAAAAAAAAAAAAAAAAAAAAAAAAAAAAAAAAAAAAAAAAAAAAAAAAAAAAAAAAAAAAAAAAAAAAAAAAACAAAAAAAAAAAAAAAAAAAAAAAAAAAAAAAAAAAAAAAAAAAAAAAAAAAAAAAAAAAAAAAAAAAAAAAAAAAAAAAAAAAAAAAAAAAAAAAAAAAAAAAAAAAAAAAAAAAAAAAAAAAAAAAAAAAAAAAAAAAAAAAAAAAAAAAAAAAAAAAAAAAAAAAAAAAAAACAAAAAAAAAAAAAAAAACAAAAAAAAAAAAAAAAAAAAAAAAAAAAAAAAAAAAAAAAAAAAAAAAAAAAAAAAAAAAAAAAAAAAAAAAAAAAAAAAAAAAAAAAAAAAAAAAAAAAAAAAAAAAAAAAAAAAAAAAAAAAAAAAAAAAAAAAAAAAAAAAAAAAAAAAAAAAAAAAAAAAAAAAAAAAAAAAAAAAAAAAAAAAAAAAAAAAAAAAAAAAAAAAAAAAAAAAAAAAAAAAAAAAAAAAAAAAAAAAAAAAAAAAAAAAAAAAAAAAAAAAAAAAAAAAAAAAAAAAAAAAAAAAAAAAAAAAAAAAAAAAAAAAAAAAAAAAAAAAAAAAAAAAAAAAAAAAAAAAAAAAAAAAAAAAAAAAAAACAAAAAAAAAAAAAAAAAAAAAAAAAAAAAAAAAAAAAAAAAACAAAAAAAAAAAAAGAAAAAGAAAAAGAAAAAAAAAAAAAAAAAAAAAAAAAAAAAAAAAAAAAAAAAAAAAAAAAAAAAAAAAAAAAAAAAAAAAAAAAAAAAAAAAAAAAAAAAAAAAAAAAAAAAAAAAAAAAAAAAAAAAAAAAAATAAAAAAAAAAAAAAAAAAAAAAAAAAAAAAAAAAAAAAAAAAAAAAAAAAAAAAAAAAAAAAAAAAAAAAAAAAAAAAAAAACAAAAACAAAAAAAAAAAAAAAAAAAAAAACAAAACAAAAACAATAAAAAAAAAAAAACAAACAAAAAAAAAAAAAAACAAAAAAAAAAAAAAAAACACAAAAATAAAAAAACAAAAAAATAAATACAAAAAAAAAAAAAAAGCAAAAAAAAACCAAAAACAAAAAAAAACAAAAAAAATCTAAAAAAAACAAAATAAACAACAAAAACAACAAACACAAATAAAAATAAAAAACACAAAATTTACCCACAAAACATAAACAGTCTAAGTTTAGCAACAATAACAAAACACAACACGAAAATAAAAAATTAACCAAAATTTAATAACACGACTATTATGAAATAAAATTTCTATTGTCTTAACTTCCGGTTTTAAATAGATCTATAAATAAATGTTATAGATTGTAATTTTTAATACACATAAAGCTCGTCAAGTCTCGAAGATCATCCCATAAAATAATGGATTCTAAATGAACAAATAAAATATTCTTTGAGAGACCTATTTATAATTTGTTACGAAAGTCAACGAAGATATTTAAGTGGTGCAATTAGAGATAAATCTGTTACCGCAAACGAAATACTTCGAAATAGAGATTTACAAAACCATGAAAAGCTATCAGCGTCTTTGTGCCTCACGGGGTAGGGGTGCATTTCTCAGTAAATATCAGTCAAAGAGGGGTGCAGTTCCTAAACAATCGACCTGATCCTCCTACTGCAAAAATCCATGGGGAAAAGCCCTGGCAAAAATGTACATTACATCCATTTTCAGAGCGTTTTTGGAGGTCGAAAATTGTACGTTTTCAAGACGTCATCGGTTTGGTGGAATTATACGGGAGAACCGCTTAGAGAGATAATGAGATGTCCTATACTCTATAGGAAAGTAATTTTATTCTATTTATTTAATATATTCTATTCTTTCAATACACTGACACTGATTTTCGCTGTATAAAAGGTATCTTACACCAGTGTTACTTGCTATATAAAACCTGTAATTCTAAATTCTACGAAGTTATAAAAAACAGGAAAATAATCGATAATAATCGATCGATTATTTTGTAAAACTTACTTCGATGACACTTAAATAATGAGTATTTTAATAAAACAAATACTGTAGTTTAAAAATAATCAACAAATATTTGCATATTTATTTACAAATAATCACTTTTAATGTATTTTTAAAATATATCATGAACATTTTATGCATAAGAAATGAGTTTTAATCATACAATAACAGTAATGGATTCCTATACACATACCTAAACATAATTTATACTGATGAAATCTACTTATATAAAATTTATTAAAACTTATAAATAGATTTCTGCAAAGAATCATATTGATTCTGTTAAGTTTAAAATATATTTTAAAATATAAAATATCCGAACATTTATTAAAGTGATAAGGAATTCATAATTAATATTTTACTTACTTTATTTAAATACCCCTCATGCCTTATATTTCTACATTCGCATTTTTATTTACTTTGAAGCCATATTTTGAATAATGAAAGTGACATAGCTAAAATTTCAAATTCTCTGAATATATTAGTGTTTCTTCTAAGATTATTTTGGAATTTTTAATTTGTCTGAATAATTTCACAAATATATCTCTTACAATTAATTTTGTATGTTGCTGTTAAATCCAAATGTTGTTCATTTTTTCCATTTTTCCTTTTACCTATTTATAATAAAACTCAAATTTTTCAAATATACTTTAGTAATAGGTTTACAGAATTTTAAATGAATAGTTTTGATGTGAAACATTCTTTCAAATAGAAAGTGGAAAAATAAGAGAAGAGTGTAGTATCTGCAATCATCTCAGTTTGATATGATTATAAGAAAAAAAAGAACCTCAATTTGTGCTGAAACTAATTTGTGAAATATATTAAAAGGATTTCTCAAGATACTGAAAGTGTGCATAATAATATTGGGTTCCTTGATTTTTTTAAATTTTTGTTTAGTACAATGTTTACAAGTTTTGTTTAGTACAAAAACCAAGATTCTCTAGAATATACTTATTAACAATAAATTTATATAAAACTAAAAAAAGCTTGTTTTACTGTAATGTTCAGTAGAACTCCATTTAAATTAGAACATATATTTAAAAAAAAATTATAAAATTTCAGAAGGAATAATCTGTTTTAGCGAAACATATTTTGCATTCAACGCATTAAATGAAATGAAAATACTGTTCGGGGTAATATTGCTCTTACTTAAGTTCCTCTTTTTTATTGCATGAATTTACGTTTTTGTATATTTAATTGCTAAAATGTTTTATTGCTAAAAATGTCTTTGAATTTTATGTAAAATATTTTTCTCATGTATATTAAATTCTTTGCTGTCTTTGATTTTTCAGACTTTTTAAGGATATTTTAAATATTTTTAAAGCATGCTTGTTTACTACATTCCTTTGTACATAAAATAAAATTTCAAAGTCTCAGAATATATTAGTGTTTCTTCTAAGCTTATTTTGAAATTATTAATTTGTCTGGATAATTTCACAAATATATCTCTTACAATTAATTCTGTTTGCATGTTGTTAAATAGAAAACTTGTTCATTTTTTCATTTTTCATTTTAGATGTTTATACAAATCTCAGTTTTTCAAATATACTTTAGTAGCAGGTTTACATAATTTTAAATGAATAGGTTTGATGTGAAACATTCTTTGAAATGTAAAGCGAAAAATAAGAGATGAGAGTAGTATATGCAATCTCAGGTATGATTGTAAGAAAAAAAAATTCACCTCAATTTGGGATGAAACTAATTTGTGAAATATATTAAAAGGATTTCTCAAGATACTGAAAACGTTCATAATAACATTTTGTTCCTTGATTTTTTAATTTTTGCTTAGTTCAATGAAAACCAAGATTGTCTAGAATATATTTATTAACAATAAATTTATATAAAACTTAAAAAAAAGCTTGTTTTACAGTGATGTTCAGTAGAACTTCACTTAAATTCAAACATATATCTATTTTTTTTTTACATAATTTCGAAAGAAATAAATTGCTTTATCGAGACATATTCCGCATTCAACACATTAAACGAAATCAAAATAATATTCAAGGTAATATTAATATAACTTAAATTGCTCTTTTTTATTGAATGAATATCATTACGTTTTTCTATATTTGTGTGTTAAAATATTTATAATCAATGCTGAAGAACAGTTTTTATTAATGTTTAACAAATTTGAGCTTCAAATTTGTTTATAATACATTACGAATAGTTGATAAAAAGTTTAATTGTTGAAAATGTCTTTGGATTTTATGTAAAATATTTTTCTATTGTATATTTAGGTCTTTGTTGTATTTAATTTTTCAGACATAGGAATAAAATTTAAATATTTTTTAAATATGTCTGTTTACTACATTCCTTTGTACATAAAATGATTATAACATGTGCATATTATGTAAGGTATTTCTTTCTGTTTATAATAAACATATGTTTATACTAGCTTAAGAACAATTATTATGATTTTAATTCTGAAAAGCTCTTTAATTTTAAGTGATATTTGAGCTTAAAATATTTTTCTAATACATTAATATCTTTGCTGTCTTTGATATTTTAGGCTTTTCAATAATACTTTAAATATTTCTAAGCAATGCGTCTTTCAATTATATTTTATCTACAATCTGAATATAATGTCTTTAAAAGTTAATAGTGTTACTAGCACTCATATGAAAAAGTCCAAAAACTAAAAAATATAGGTGATGGAATACTTTGGGTATTTTTCGGCTTATTTACTTATTTCAATACCAGTCTTTATAAGTTATAATAATCACCAAGAGTTTATGCTGCTAAAAAAGATTCTTCATTTTGTTCATTTAGTTGAAGAATATATTTCAAGTTCATTCTTAAATACTAAATAGATATAGCTTACCTTAATTATCAATACTAAAATATGTGAATACACAAAATTTCAAAGCTGCATTTAAATCAATTTCTAATAATAATGATCTAAAATTAAAAAGAGAATATTCAGTTTAAAAAAAAGATCTTCATGATTAAAATATATTTTACTATTATACTTTTATTTTAGAAATATAAATTTCTTTACTTCTATGTTTCGAATTGTATTAAAGTTATTTTATTGCAATAAATGTGAATTAGCTCGCTTATATTTTATCTACAATCTGCATATAATGGCTTTAAAAGTTAATAGTGTTATTAGCACTCATATGAAAAAGTCCAAAAACTAAAATATATAGGTGATGGAATACTTTGGGTATTTTTCGGCTTATTTACTTATTTGAATACCAGTCTTTATAAGCTATAAAAATCACCAAGAGTATTTATGCTGGTAAACAAGATTCTTCATTTTGTTCATTTAGTTAAAAAATATATATCAAGTTCAATCTTAAATATTAAATAGATATAGCTTATCTTAATTATCAATACTAAAATATGTGAATACACAAAATTTCAAAGCTGCATTTAAATCAATTTCTAATAATAATGATCTAATTAAAAAGAAAATATTCAGTTTAAAAAAAAAGCAATCTTCATGATTAAAATATGTTATACTAAAATACTTTTATTTTAGAAATATAAATTTCTTTATTCCTATATTTCGAATCGTATTAAAGTAATTTTATTGCAATAAATGTGAAATAGCTCGCAGTTCAAAGTCATGTATGATTGCGTCGAAATTTTTAGAATTTATATAAAAGATATACAATATTTCGTGAGAAATGTCTATATTTTACAGCTGGGTTACTAATTATTGTACAGTAAATATTTAGTTATCTAGTTATCTATATTAGTTATCTTTAATTTAGTATAATATTCTTCAAAATATTCCCATGTCTCGTTTAGTCCTCTAGAGGCAAAAAGTGTAACTAAGTGATCCAAACCAAACATAGCACACTAATAAAAATTATAATATCATAACATCAACCCTAAAACATCAAACTAAAGATACTAATTTTTCAAAGATTTTAAGTGTATAATAATTCTTAAAAAAGCTTTAAAAACAGTACTTGATAGCATGTATAATACACATTTCACACCATCATATTTCTCACAAGCGACAGTTATTAAAAATGTTCTTTCGCTCTCTGTAAATTTTCACAGCTGTTCCCTGTCTTTAATTACTCGAGAGCAGATGCTTAGCTGTCTTTAAATAGCAGAGCTACATGCATTGTGAAGTTCCCGCACTTGTGAGTTTATTACGTAATGGAACCTCACAGATATGTCATATCATGACTAACTGGTGTCAAAATCTGGAAATTCAATTCCGCAGGTACTGTTTATTTAATATATTCTATTAACTAAATTAAAGCTAATGAAGCTCAAATTTCCATTGCTAGATCTCGAAATAACATAGCGTAAAGTCGTACTCATCAGTTAATCAGTGCATGCAAATTTAGACTAATGTTGAAACAATATAGTATATATGATTATGGTATACACAGTAAATATCAACTCAGAATAATATATCGGAACGATATACACTCAAGAGACAACACATTATAAACACCCCTACATTTTGCAATGAACTCGCCTGGATGACGTGGAAGGCACGTGATCAAGTGGAAGTGGTTTTTAACTGCTGTAGAGTCTGGAGAATGTACAATAGGTCATACACAGGCCGGTGTTGACGGTTGGGGGACGTTCTCTTTACCGTCTCTGGGACCCATGGTTGTGGTAGAGCAGCCCATGAACTCTACAGGGTATCCGAACATCATTGCGGATTAGTTGCACCCTTACATGGCCTCTATTTTTCCAGCTGCAAATGGAATGTTTCAACAGGACAACGCACTGTGTCACAAGGCTAAAATTGTGTTGGAGTGGTTCCAGGAACATGATGCTGAATTCCAGTTATTGTCCTGGCCTTCCAACTCACCGGATCTCAATTCCATTTAACACATTTGGGATGTCATGGGACGTCAGCTCAGAGTTCAAAGACCACCAATTAGCAATATCTCGGGTTTGCGAACCATTGCTTAATCGGGTTGAAGCTGTGTTGAGCTCTAAAGGTGGGCCAACTGATTATTGGCAGGTGGTCATAATGTTTTGCCTCTTGAGTTTACATGAAAATCACGAAATAAAAACTGAATAAGTGACTTGCTTCAGTTACATTTTACAAGCTTAGAGACTGAAAGAAATCATAAAGTATTTATCACATTATACAACAGAGTAATGTTTAATAAATCATTTATTATAATCAAGAATGTAAAAATAAACTATAAGATCATTATTTTCTTTTCACCAGGCGTGCCGGTTCCCATAACATGAGCGGCGATCATTATAAAATTACAGTAATTAAAAAAATATGTATTGCTTTTTGTTTTGACATCACGTAAAGTTTTATATAAAATATCACACATAAATCCTTATTTATCGTCTCTTCTAACAGTTTGTGATATATTCGCAATAAACTTACATTTATTTTCTTTTCCTTACTAAGAAAACCTCTTAACCAATACGTCTTGCCAGCAATTATTTATGTATAAATATGTGGACATAAATAAAATGGACAGAATACAAACATTAGAAAAAATATTAACAACTTAATAAAGTATGGAAAAATGTACGCTAGAAGGAACAAGAAAAGAATGGCATGGAATAGGCGTCAGACGGAAAGTTTTGTTGTCATCGTGCATTTGCATTTGCTGATTAAAATGACACGTGCAACTGATTTCGTAATCTGTAAAGAAAGTAATAATCTGGAACGAAGGGGGAGATTCAGTGAATGAATAATAATATCCAACAACGCCCTCTATCAGGAAAATTTAATTTTAGAGAAAAATCGGCTATTCTTGTACATTTTACAAAGGTGAACCTGGCAGATTGTTAACATACTAAAATATCACCGATCTAAAAATGGAAGATAATAAATTTGTCGATGAATACTAGGCAGGATTAGGTGATGAATATTTTACGTATTGAATATTAATTAAAATTTGTTTCCACTCACGTTGTCATTCAAAGCGAGTGCTATATCGACAAATATATTTGCCACAACGTGGGTTGATTGAATATACTACTAAAATATATATTTATTATGCGAAAGACGTCGAAAGTGAGAATATTTCATGAAAAAATTTAGAATTTAATAAGAATAAAAAACAGTTTAACATAAAAATATTTATTTTAATATTTTATTTAAATAAAATACATAATCAGGTAATAGTAAATTAAAATATTGATTTACCTGCGT
This sequence comes from Pardosa pseudoannulata, assembly GCA_032207245.1. Lineage (NCBI taxonomy): Eukaryota > Metazoa > Arthropoda > Arachnida > Araneae > Lycosidae > Pardosa > Pardosa pseudoannulata. Next base: position 131,931,018 of record CM063511.1, read on the forward strand.
AAATATGACTTGATTATTACATCCTTTACCTAGAGTGGTTAGAATGAACTTTTGTGGGGTTTTGAGATATTTCTGACTCATTAAAGGGTTTATGGCGGCTTCAGTATTAAATTAAACAAAATTATAAGAATAGCAAACTTTAAACAGGTCATGGGAGTAGGAAGCGATATCTTGTCTGTATCGAAGATATCACTCCCTACACAATTACAGCCTTCTCTCCATGGTTCAAGGTCAGAACCAGACAGGTAATGCAAAACGCCTCAGACGCACACAAAAATATATTTTACCAAGATTGTTTTAGATGAAATGAAATACCACGTAGTTTCGTTGTCCTCTTTAAAACCTTTAAATAGATAGGTCGAGAGCTGTTACGATTGTAAAACTAAAATTTTTGAGATATATATTTCTTACAACAAACGTCATGTTATGACAAAATACACTATATTATTACTTGGATAATTCTATGGAATACATGGTGGTCTAAAATAAAGTAAAGGATATGTGGTCAGCCGAGATTACCTGTTAACATTGGAGCAGTGTTCAGATTGTTAGTCCAGGTACCAATTTCGTCGATTCATAAAGATATGGGGAGAAAATAAAGTCTTTGAGAGTGCTTTTCTGCCATGAATACTTGCATGCAGTTCACAATGAATGTTTTTGGTGGATACGGTGTCCCAGAGAGTGATGTTTATAACGAGGCTATATGCAGTGTAGGTTTAATTTTAGGAAGGACTATCGTAATTGAAGCACATCTATAACAGTCGGTCAACATCGAATTTTATTTACTGTTCTGACTTTACCAGCCCATCCTCCCCAGTTCTGGGAAGGCTGTTATAACCCTTGGCATAATGGGCATATAAACAATGTTAAAGGTGGATGTCTACAAAAAGTTTGCTCCTGAGAGGCAAGTTCCTATTATCATGCCTCTTTGCACGGTGGATACGTTGGACACAATGGCACTTCGCTAGGAAGAAAATTTTCTCAAGTATAAAATAATCAACTGAAACCTTCTCATTCACCGCCACTAGGTGACTAGGTGTTGAAATACATGGTGAAGCTATATTCAATACACATAAAAGACTTATTTCGAAGTCATTTTCTATATTTCGTCTTATACCTGAATATATAATAGTTAATACAGCATAATTATAAGATTTATCCTGTTCCAACTGCTAACCAAGTGTTGTAATGTACTTACAACCCATACACCAGTGTTCGTTCTCAAAGAGGATAAATTATACACTATGAAATTAAAGGTAAATGCAATATATTTAAACTAAAACATTTATTATTTACATTATTTACATATTAATGCATGATTTGATTAATATATGACATGACCTGCATTATTTGGTTTTGATATTCATTAATATTTTTAAAATGGTATTCCTTATCAAAATGTTATGTGACCCAAGTAATAATCATGAATATTAAGTAGGTTTACCTCCAGTAATTACAGGGAAGAAGGGTGGGGCGCTAGGCAGGCTACACGTCCGTTCTGGCTTAAAGTTCTTTACTTTGCTGGATATCGGTGCTTGCGTAACGGTCATCACTTTGTCGGATGCGGGATCTGGCGAATATTTCTGGCCAGGGCTCTTTGGCTTGCTCACGGGTACTGGATGTACCCGTTCCCTCTGACTTCAGACCTCGACTCCTTTTCCAAATTTTTTCCTCAACTTTACATATCGGTTCAGCGCCCCCTATTTTCTCTTTTCCAATCACTTGTCAATGAAACTTTCCCATATCTGCACCCCTTTCGAGAGTGTAGGTGGGCTCATTAAAATGGCCCCTTTCGTGAAAATTGACAGTATTGCATAGCTCCTGCCCAAATGTCTCACGGCTGGATCCCTGCCTGGGACTGACCGTCACATCTGTGTCACTCCATGAACAATAATTCCTCCTCAGGGGTACCCATTAAAACTCGAAGTCAACAGCTGTGTGTATATTCTTCTTGGAAATTTAGTCGACAGCTGTGTGTGCATGTGCTGACTATCGTGGGAAAGTACATCGGTACACAAAGACAATTTCCAATTGATGAAATGCCTCGAAAATTCCTAGTAATTTAGTCAGGTGTTAGATGTTATCAATACTATTTGAATGGTAGCTGAAAAATGTACTTTAAAAAGAATTCTTTCGATCAAATCAAATCCCACATATTTTTCCTTGTCTGATTTAATTAACTTTAAATAGATAGAGAGTGAGCTGTTACGATTATAAAACTGTAAATTTTATGAGATATACATTTCTTACAACAAACGTCATGTTAGGACAAAATACACTATATCATTACTTAGATAATACTATGAAATAAATACTGTGGAGTATTACAGAATAACCGCATAAATCTGTAAAAATTCATATGACGGGATTTGGAGGAGCAGGAAGCTATCCAACATTTTTTGATAAATGCAAATGAACCTAAATTTCACTCTGTAACACAAACTGAAGATACGTACAATAAATAGAGGTAACGAATAAATGGACATTTCTGAAATAAAGATTACTTTTATAAAACATTTGTATTTTTTCTAACAGGAAAGATAATATTTAAGTGAAAGGATTAGCTTTCGAATTAAAAGCTCTTCATTATAACAAACTATCAATTATGAAGTTTTGCTTATTTTAAATTACATCTTTTGCAAGTTATTTAATTAGAGAGTAAACTTAAGAAACCCATTATGCTTGTCATTTAAGTTAATACGTTTAAATTATAATTAAATTCAAATGTATTATCAAGTTTATAATTTACTCTACCCTAGGAACAATAATAATACTTTTCCAAAAACTGTTAAACAAATGTATTTATTTTTCTTTAATTTTACTTCGTCTTAATAGGCAATTTTATTACATATTTAACAAATAATTTTTCGATTATGCCCGTAGCTACATTTAGTGGAAGAATAGTGTAATTTCCTTTCACCCTTTAGAGAAAGATGATCAACATATTTATACTTTCTGTACATAATGCTGAAGAATTAGAGATTATTTCGGGAAAGATGTATGCAAACTTTCATAATTTGCACCTCATTAGCAGCGATTATTGCCTTAGCCTGCAATCACGTAAATTCGAAGTGTTCAGATTTTAAGTGTGAAGGTGAAATAAATACTAAATTCTTTACGAGGAATTACAAAAGAATAATGACAGCCATATTATCATCCAAAATAACATGCAGGGTATATTGTTAGTGAATAAAAAATGTATATAATCCAAACTTTCAAAACTAGTTGGATATGAATTTCATTTTTTATTAACAGAAAATGAAATAATTCAATGTACGTAGTACCTTTCGATATATAAGAGCTTTGTTACAGCAGTTTTTTTAGGTAAATTAAGTTCTGCTCCTTTTAGAATAAAGCTTTTGTTATGACTTTAACTCACATCTAATTTTAAAAGATTATTAATTGAAGTCATTTCAATACAGAATAGTAGACACTTATCAGTGCACTTCATTTATGTAGTAAAATAATAAAATTAGATACATACTGTGTCATCTCAAGTAATACACGTTGGTCAGAAAATAATGAACATGTTTGATGTTTGTAAAAAAATATTTAAAAATATAAAAGTTTATAAGTAAAATTAAATAAATATATATAAATTAGGTATTTCTTTTGTCAAGTAATAGAGCGTGGTACAAAATTATTGAGCACATTTCATGTTTATAAACAAAAAACAAAAAAGGCATTTATTTTGCTAACTACAGAAATACAGGGTGATTCAATATGGGTTGAATATTATGATTGTTTACAAAAAAAGGAGGCGCATTCTCTGAAAACTGAAACAATATATGGTGGTCTAAAATTATTGAGTATGGGTCATGTTTGTAAAAAAAAAGATTGCACATGCCTTCAACTCTGGTAATACTGGGTGGTCCGAAATTATTCAGTATATTTTATGCTTTAAAAATTAGTGAGAGCATTCTATATTTGGAAAAAAGAACAGAAAGAGGTGTGTACTCTGTCAACATGTTGTGGTTCAAAATTATAGAGAATATTTCATGTCTGTAAAAAAAGTGTGTTGGATATATTTTTTTCTTGGAAAGGTAATTTAAAACAGTTTTACACAATAACACTTTATCATCAATTTTACAAACCTTACATATATAAGAACATATTCTCTGATGATATAGCTTTCTACGTTTCTAGATATGTTAACTCTCATAATAGTCGGATTTGGAAGCTTGAATTTCCTCAAGATGGAAGAAAACAAAACATGCATCAAAATATCACCGTTAAAAACGCAAAGTGTACACTTGCTGCAGTTGAAATTTGTGGATGATATTTCTTCATCGACACACTATGACCATCGTTATTTATATACACATGATAGAGCACTATCATTCACCCCACTGAGAACATTGTCAATCTCGAGTTATCTTTCAATAAGACAGACCTCCAACACAGCATAGTTAAAACGAAGATGGGCAAAACATTCCCTAATCGTTGAATTTTCCTTATTAATTTCCAGTTATAAGTTTATAAATGTATTGCTGTATCTCATTATATGTCACTGTTAAATATTAATTTTTAGTATTGCATTGTTTATTGTTAAAAAGAGAAGGGTTCCGGATGATCAGCGTCTGCTTTAACAGTTGGCTTGGCGAGTGATGTAAATGTACCACGTTAAAAACTGGAGTGTGCTGTTTGAATGAGACCTACCGAAAGATAAGGATTTTGTATATAATGTATATAGTATGTATATGTGAAAACAGTGTGCATTCAAAAGAACTAATTTATTGACTATTCTTGATATTTATCTCTCAGGTTTGATAGGAAAACTGTGTTTAAACGATCGGTCTTAAATTGTTTTCTATGAAAACGATAATTCTGTAATAGCTCAGGATGAGATACGTACTTCGCCACCACCATACAATAGGTAGAATGGTTATGGACTAAACATTTCCTTTGATGTTAAATTTTCCTTATGAGTTTTCAGTTATAACTTTATAAATATATTGTTGTATCTCATCGTATATCAGTGTCAAGTGTTAGGTTTTTAGCAACGTATTGTTTAGAGTTGAAAAGATAAGATATTAAGGAGCTAAAGATCAGCTTCAATTATAAGTGTTTTCAGATGGCACAGTAAGTGATGTAAGTTTACGAAGTTAATAACATGATGTATGCTGTTTGAATGCGATCTACCTTATGATAAGGCTTTGGTAAATAATGTATAAAAGTGTGCATGTGTGAATAAAATGTGCGTTCAAAAGAACCACCGATTGGCTCTTCCTACTGTTTAAACCTCGGGTTTGATATAAAAACAATGTTTAAAGATTGATTTAATTTTTTTCTATGAAAACGATAATTATGTAATACATTAGTTTGTTCTTTTATTATTCAAATATAAATTACGGTTATGAAATTTTTATTACTCTCTGTATTTTAAGATATTTAACTTAACATTAATTTTCTATTCTAGAAGCAAAAATTACTGTTTTATAAGAACAAAAATACAAATATATGATTTAATGTTATTTTTAATTTATTCTATCTGGGTAGGCAATTCTACACTTGCAATAATTAGTTTTTAGTTTATTCACATGCCAACATTTAGTGAGAGTTTAGAGTAATTTCTATTTCCCCTGCATTTAGATATTTCAAAAATTTTCTATTCTCTGAACAGAAAAGTAAAAATGTATAGTTTCTTTCAGAGAAAAATATTAAAATAATCTTAATCTGCCAATTATTAGCAGTGATTCTACTCTTCTTCTCTTCACGTAAATACTAGATATTACTCTTTCATCAAAATAAAATAAACTTAAGGCTTTATGATGAACACAAAGTATTCTATACACTTCATTATTTCCCAAAATAAAGTGCAATATAAAACAGAACTTCAGAAAACAAACGGAAAGTGTTTACGTTACCAGTACTTATAAAAACAATTTGATAAAAATTCAATATTTTTTCATTCTTAAAATCGTACATTTAAGAGAACTAAAAGTTTTTCATTATAAAATCGTTTATCCAATTTAATGTAAATTAAGAAGTGCTGAAGGTTTTAGATTAAAACTATATTCTAAACTCTCTACTTATAATATAAGAACTTTCTAAAATATAATTTTACATTTCTGTCAAATGATCTGTCCTTATGTTATTATACATTTCACTAACATAAAGCTGTGAAAAAAAAACTATAAAAAACTATTTTACAACAACAAGAAATTCTACTTTACTTCAGTTTTACTTATTATTAATATGAAAAGTTACAGTTATTTTAATGAACAACTTTTTCCATTATATGACTGAATTTAGTTGACACGCAATGTATTTTCCATTGCCTCTTTACCTGTTGATTTTAAACAATGTTTCGCTATTTGTATTTATGGCTGAATAATTTCAATTTTTTCCTTGAAATGTAGGCAAAAAACCTTAACATGATTAAACTTTAACCGATATAATTTTTTGAATTAACGGAAATGCCATATGCTGCTCGATCATTTTATAAAACTTCAGTTATGTTTTCATACAAGAATCCGAATAATTAAGAGAACATAATTCTCATCTGTTGAAATAGTGTTCATCATAAAATTAATAAAAAGTTCATTATTAAGGAGTTATTTTCCTTTTAGAGCTAAATTTTTATAAGTCAAATACTTATTTTTCAAAATTTTTCAAAAAAATGTATTTAATTCTTTACATTCTAGAACTACATTAGAAAGCAGGTATTTGCGACTCATACTGCTTTTTACATGGAGCACAGAAAAAAAATCAAAAACATTTACTTTAGTTTTACTTATACTTGAAATGTTATCAAACTTTAAATAAATATTATACTTCATAATATTTGTTTCTACTTTAAGCCGATGTAAATTATAATTACCATTTTCATTTTTATGTAGTTATTTTAACATTTCCTAACTGTCTGTACATAAAACAAAGGAATTATAATTTATTTCTTTGAGAATTAGGTAAAATACCTTAATCTGCACCTCATTATTTGTGATTGTGCTCTTCGCCTGAAGTCATATAAAGGAAACTATTTCAGTATAGAAGACTTAGGGCTTAGTGGGCAAACACAAAACAATCTAAAGGCTGTATTACCTATCCAATTTAAAGTAAAATACAATACATAGTTTTTGTAAATGAACGGATATTTCTTACGTTGCCACTACTTACAAAAGCAATTTCTTAAAATTTCAGTTTTTTTTTCAAACACAAAATGGGATATTCAAGAGAACAAAACAATAATTCTCACTAGAAAAGATTTTCATTATAAAATTTTTAGTTTAATTCATCCCATAATAAGAAATTCGCTGTATTTAGAATAAAGGTTTCAATTTTTTTAGGTGAAAAATAAATTTAAAAAATTATTTTGGCCATCCATGTAATAAATTTAGAAGTATAAAACTGGAAGAGAAATATGTTTAGCAAAGAAGATGATAATAATTTTACATAAGGATAAAAATATATATTTTTTGTCAATTGTGCCATTTTTTTTCCTATAGAAGGGTTATTCAACTTTAAATGAATATTAGAGGAACAATGTGCTTTCAAACTACCCTTTGTGTAAAGATATTTGGCATGTTTCTACTCTCTGTTCATTAATTGGATAAACTGGATAAACGAATAAGAAAAGAAACGTCCTGTCTGGTAAAAGTAGGTAAAATTTCTTAATCTGCATTTCACATTACCAAACTACTACCAAGAGACACTATTACCAAATATACCACTACAATTTTATAAAAAATACTTTTAATGAAAGAATGGTAATGTTTAACGTTGTTACTATTTATAAAACGGATCTTTAGAACTACTGTGGTGATTACGCAATAAGAATTAAAATCGTTGCCTCGTTTTGATTCGCCGAAAAATTGACGTCATACGCATCAATTCTGATTAATGCCGTTGATGTAATGTCCAGTCTTTGTAAAATGTCTTACATATATTATAAATATTGTAATGTATTTTCACATATTATTGTAACATGAATTCAATGATCTGCATTGATATTTGTTATGAGTAAAGATTTGTAATTATAGTATTTTTATTTGTGGCAACACAACATCTTTTTAAATGTGCAAATATATGTAATGTATGCATATATTGTCTGCCTTTATAAGAGTCAGTGTGACAGTAGAAGATAGATAGGTTGTATCGAAGGTGCTGATGTTTGTTTATGTGGCTTGTATGTACTTTCAGTATTTTTAACGTCTGTAACATTAGTTCAGTTTGATATTTAGAGCTCTAAGCCATTCATTATACTATCCCCTATATAATAATAGCCTAAGGTGTCTGTCGGCAAATTTTTGAAGCGGTTGTACCTGGAATGGATTCCTCGGCTAAGGGCAGGCGATTAAATTTATCAATTTATTCACGTAATAAATAGGTAAAAATAACATTTTTTTTTCTAGCATTATGACGTCATTCCTTTAACCATCTCATATAATCATTTCTTGTTTTAAATTATTTAAATATCGCGTGCATTATTTTCATACGTTTTATCGCTGAACTTACATATTAAGCAAATAATTTTCTTTTATATTTGACTTAAATAATAGATTAAGTATATAAGTGATAATTTTAAATTCAATCATCGATTATTTTTTGTTGTAATGAAAATTTTATCATCGGTATTAACAATAAATTCTTTTCATATAAGTCGAGGACTACTAAATATCTAACTTTTAATTTATATATATTTGGAAATTAAGAAGTTTGTTTGTTTGTTATACATAACCACATGGTTTGACTAAATGAATTCCATGTGATTCTAAACTGCATTACAGGATCGGGAGACTCTAGAGGAGTATGACGATAAATAAACTATTGAGAGTGAACCAGATAATTCTCAGCCAAAAAACAAACCATTTTATTACCTGCCTCATTGGGTACTTAACAGTTCTGGAATATTAAAAATTTTACTGATCCCGTCATATGATGGGCTATATGCTAGTCTGAAATAAATGCCTGTGACTAGATCTAGTTGTTATTTAACTGCACCGTGTGAATCCCTTTTGAGCATTGGTTTATATATGATGTGATCCTTGCAGATACTTCTTAAAGAATCTTCGAGCCATAGCAGGGGCCTCATACTACATTGTTCATACAAAAATATAAATATGAGGTAAGACCGTACCATCTGTCTAATAAAAAAAAATTCATTGCAGAAACTTTAATTCATTTCATTTGAAAGAAATAATGATTAACTCTCGTCTTTCTGAATAAAGGTTTTATTATTGTACTTATATATTATCCAAATTTTATTTTTTTAAGTCTAAAAATACGTTTAAAATTATAAAAATGTTAAAAATATGGTTTTTAATTCGAAAAAAGAATAGAAAAATATTTTTAGATAACATGAAAAAATGTATAATTTTCATTTTATGTAAATTATACTATTACTTCTTAAAAAATTCTAACCTTCATGAAACTATTAAATTTCTGCCTTATGCCCGTAGTTACATTAAAAGATGAATTGTGGCATTTACTTCTCTCTTTATCACGATGTTTTCAACATATTTCTACTTACAGTTCATTAAAACTGAAGAATTAGAGTTTCTTTCTGGTAAAAGTAGGTAAAATATCTTAATCTACACCTCATTAGCAGTGATTGTACTCTTCGCCTACAGTTCCGTTAATAAAAGGAATTCAGGAGGAAAATAAAGTAAGCTTAAAGCCTTATGAGGAAACACAAAGTAATCTAAATGCACTATTATCATCCAAACCAAAATAACATTTAGGGTGTATTTTTAGTTAGTGGATGGAAGTTGCTTACGTTGTTAACATTGTTTGCAAAACTAATTTTACTTAATATTCATTAGATTTTTTTTCTTTTTAGGAAAATAAAATGTAGAATTGGATAAAATAACATTGCAGGCGATACATTTTCAATAAAACAACCTTTACTCAATTATCATAAATTAGACAAAATATTGCGTTTTATATTAAAAATCAATTATTCGATTAATTTTTAGACTTATTAGACATGTTCAATTATTAGATTAAATTTAATTGTTATTATTCAGAATTTCTTGTATTGGATTTTTCAAATATACAAAAATGTGTGTGCAAAACAAAAATATTTTATTTGTTTGTCAAAAGATATATATATATATTATATATATATATATATATATATATATTATTATATATATATATATATATATATATATATATATATATATATTATATATATATATTTATATATAATATATATATATATATTATATATATATATTTATATATGTATATATATATGTATATATATATATATGTATATATATATATATATATATATATATATATATATATATATATATATTATATATATATAATATATATATATATATATATATATATATATATATATTATATATACATATTTAAGGGGGTGTTATTAATGTTCAGAATTTATTTTATAATTATTTTTAAAAAATATGCTGAATATTTACTGGCTCTAAATTTTTATTTTCCATTGAGTGAACTCACCGTTTCAAGAAACTACAATTCCAATAATTAAATAAAATGACATGTATAAATTTCAATAAAAATTCATATTTTTTTGCATTGAATAATTATTAAAAATTCAAGAAATAATTTTTTAAATGTTCTCAATATATTTTTCATTACTTATGAAAAATTTCAAATTATGAACTAAACTTATCTGCGTTAACAGGTTGTGGAAAAATTTTAGAGAAATATTCTTTTTGCGCATTGTGGCGTAAACAGAGTTTACATTTTCTATTTTTTTTAAGAATATATTTTTTGTAAACAACCATTTTTAAGATTCATATTCTTAAGGCTTCGTCTGAACAACCATTTTTCTGTGGTGTCAAAGAAATAAAATGAAAAATTTTTAGCACGACCCGATGAATGTATATAAAAGAATATAAGAAAAATATACATTCTGCAGATATGTTGATATAGTTGTAGCATGACGTTATTTTTTATAGGTTTTCTACTGAAGTGTTTACAACAGTTTTCACACGAAACCTTCACACAAAAATACTTCAAATATTTTGCTTAAAAATACTTCAAATATTTTGTTTTTATGTTTTACTGCCTTCTAACTCTTCAGAATTTTATGAGTAGAATTTTTTAAAAAATTTTGTGATAAATTCTTGAAATATATTATTGGTTTATTTAAATGGTTTATGTGTGAGCCTGATTCAAAGTGTGGGTTGAAGAAAAATCAGAGAAATATTTGAATGAATCAGAAATTTGGAATAAAGCGTGTTTCATATTGAATGGGACAAAAAGAATAGCCCAGTGTGACTGCCGTAAAGGATTTATTCACCCGAAACAAATTTATTCTGAAACTACAATTATACAAGTTTTATTTGGCAACAGGGAAGAAATTCGTAAGTGAGTTCCCGAACGAACGTCCCCATCGCTGGATTGGCAGTGCGGGCCCACAGGATTTGACATGTCTTCATTGGCAGACAAGATCACCAGATCCAACGCAATGTGATTTTTTTTCTCTAGGGTTTTGTTAAAGACAAGGTGTTTGTGCGTCCACTTCTTCAGAACTTAGAGGAACTGAAGAAGCGGATAACTGCTGTGTCGAACTCCATCACAGGGGATATGCTACCACGAGTGTAGTAGGAGCTTGATTACCGTGTAGACATTTGTCGTATCCCCGGAGATGCACATATTGAACACCTGTAGAAACTTGAATAAATGTAGTTTTGAGGTAAATTTGAATTTTCGAAATATATTAATTACAACGTTCACAATCAAGTTTTCTTTTTTTTTTCCATTCAATATGAAACACCCTGTATTTTGTGGAAAATTTTCATATTCCCTTGAAAAATGTTATAAGATTATTTAAGTGGCCTGGTTATAAGCCTGGATTGGAGGAAAATCTGATAATTATTTAGATGAATCAGATATATGGAATACGACAGCCTGAAATGATTTTACAATTTTTTTCACATTTTTAATTCTAAAAGTTCATTTAAGAGTTCTGAATGTAAGTCTGGATAAAAGCCTGAATTCGAAGATATGAGAACTATTTCAGTGATTGAGAATTATGATATATGAAAAATTGGATTGTTTACTAGAATGTTTTCACAATTTTATTTTTTATTTTTCATAAAAAAAATCTAGAAAAGTGTTATGAGTTTATTTAAGAGGACTGGGTTTAAGCCTAAATAAAAGTTTTATATACATGAAAACAATAGAATTTTTTGATGAATGAGATATTTTCAATATGAAGTTTTAGATTGTATTCTGGCGTAGTGATTTCTGATATTGCAATCCATACTTAATAAAACCGAAAATTTCTGCCTAAATTCAATTCTCAACATATGTAAATAATTACATTATCTTTGCTATTCGAGCCTTTTTATTTATTTCAATACTTCCTAGTGATAGGGTGCCAAACGGTGGCCTAATATTTAGGGCACTAATATTCAGTACTGGAAATTTTGGGTTCGAATCCCACTGTGACATGGATGTACATAGCCTTTTACAGTTCAATTGAAGATGCAGGTCCAAATCTCATTAGCCCTCGTGTTAAAAAAAAAGAACCAAAACATCGTGGCTCTGCAAACTAAACCAAATCTAGTAATAGGAAAAAGTGGGTGTAGTGTTTAGTAGCTATTTAAGCTACTAAAAACGTGAAGACCTCACTTTCTCCAGATGAATCTAATATGCAAAAAAAATTATATTGACCAAAAACATTAAATTTCATAAAGATTAACCAATTGTTACCTAATGAACTCAAAGTATGTAAAGCTATAAATAC
>CM063511.1:131946208-131948708 GCA_032207245.1 Pardosa pseudoannulata
GTCTGGGAGATTTAATTAAAACGAGACGGATCTCTAAGAAGATTTGTTTGTTTTGACGACTCTTATTTATACATGATGAAATCCTTATAATACGAGCATTCCATAGTCCATACATATTTTGCATTTGTAGAAAAAATTTAAAGGCATTTTTATTAATAAAGAAGATGAAAAATATCCAGATATTTTTAAAATCTTCGGGAAGCGTTTGTTACAAACATCATTAATTATTTAGAAATATATTTCATAGGTCTGAACTTTTGAGATTTTCAATGTATACGAAAACGATGTATTTTCAAACTTGAGCAATGTCTTGTGTCTATTTTTAATTAAAATTACACGTTTTATATCTTTTTAAATTTCTTATACCTACTATCTACCAAAAGGTTTTAAGCAACAAATTGTATTTTATAATTTTTTTCCTATTTAAGTCAATATTATACTCGTTTTGCATTGTGTATTATTGTCATTAAATTTTAGAAATATATTTAACAATTGTTTAGAAAAGAAATGTCATATTTTCTAATTTTTTTTATTTAAATAGCTTAAAAGTAATCAAGTGTGTCTGTTAGACAAAATTATCAAAAATAAATAATTTTATAGTTTATAATAAAAAAAAACCCAAAGTTTTACATTTAGATTTCTAACATAATTAAAATATTATTAACAATTTATTTTGAAATCATTTTGAGTATGTTTACTATACCCTCTTTCACGAGTTACAGTTTGTTAAAATAGTTTTAACTATTTTCATGTTCAAAATGTTATGCCTTAAATTCCGTTGAAGATAAATGTCGGACATTTTGTCCAAATATATTGCTATATATTTTCTTAGACAAATTTTTAGGCTGCTTAATTATAAAGAAAAATTTTGAAAACATGATCCCACATAATTTTCTAAAGATAAAATAATTTAACTCAAAAGTTAAGCACACTCTTTAAAATAATGTAGTTTTTTTAGTCATATAAATGATTTAAAATTAAATGTAAATACATATAGCTTTTGAAAAGAACTTTTAGAAAGTCTATAACTAAATAATGTATCTCTATTTGTTAACAGGCTCAAAAACTAGTTTTATAAATTATGATTAAATATCAGACATATTTTAAAAGAAAGTAGTATATTTATGTGCAAACTATATATCTGGTACTACCATTTTTGCACATTGGTCCTAAGTAAACCCGTCTATTGCTTATCCACAGACAGTATTTTAATAGAGACAGATTGCTTTAATGTGCTGTTTATATATTTTTAACTATAGTAGATATGTTAAAATATCTGTCCTATCTCTTCTGAATTATCCCCTGTTATTAGTTTCTTAGTTTGAAGAGAAATAAAACCAGTGAAAACTAATATGTAACTTTAGATATGTTCTGAAAATAAAGAAAATATTAAAATTGTATCAAAAATCATTTATGTCATTTATGAAAGACACGACACAATTAACGAAATATTTTCCCTCTTGTTACATCGAAATAAAAATAAATTCAACTTCTGCCAAACTATAATATGTTCATTTGGCCTGTATGTTCATTTGTCTATTTAATCATTACAGTTGTAGACGTATCTGAGCAACCACTAAAAAAGCGATGACATCCTCTAAAAGGACAAGCGGAACAGGTTTAAAAATTTAGAAATTAATCAGATACATATGAGGATAAAATTTAAAATATGGTTCTGTTATATAAGTACCTTAATATATTTAGAAACTGCAAAAGAAATGTAATTAACATTTAAACTTTTATGAAAACATATACTTGATAGTAAACCGTTCCTTGTTTATTTTTATACCAAACTACAACTTCACTAAAAATAGGCTTCAAAAAGGCTAGCAATTCAGGACTCCAGAAAATCTTATAAAACAACATTATCTCCAATTTATTTTTCAATTTATATATCTTTACTATTTAGGCATAATATACTATAAATTTAATACCAATACAAAAGAAAAAAAAGTGAGAAAAATATAAACAAAGTTGGAACAATAACTTAAATCATGGAAAAACTAGAGTATCTTTAGTATTTCTGAAAGCATATTTGTTTTAATTAATAACATAGATACATACTAACTAAAAATAAATTTTTTTGTAGAACCTTTTCAAAAATAGTCAAGTCATTATGAATTGTCCATATACAATCAAATTTACATTTTGGCAATCAGTTCACATCTATAAAACACAATATTGATTTTTCACAAATACCTGTATTTAATTTCAGATCTTTAGATAAAAAAAATCTCATAATAGAAGAAGTATGAATTCAAATATTCAGTAATGGTTTAATGATTTGATTAAATATTAAAAATGCATTAAAATTACAATTGTGCAAAAAGAGTTAGATAAAAATGATAACAAAGAATGCTTTTTTAATGACACTTGAAAAACAAAATACTTAGGATGTGCAAAATAACAATAAAAAAGTAAAGGTTTATAAAAAATGCCTTCACTCATCGCTTTTATAATTTTCGATTCACTTCACAGTCCACGGTGTGAGCGAATGCTC
>CM063511.1:131953708-131976208 GCA_032207245.1 Pardosa pseudoannulata
AAAGAAAAGTGAGAAAATTTAATTATTAAACGAGATATAATTATATTTATATTTATATTTTATAAATATATTTATAAAATGTTTTACAAGTTGACTATTATTGAAATTTAGAGGACACAAAGGAAAACTTCAAAGACCCATTATATTCTTTAAAACTAAAGATGAGAAAATTTAATTGTTAAACGAGATATAATTATATTTATATTATATATTTTATAATTATATTTATAAAATTTGTAACAACTAAGCGATTCTTGAATTCTAGAGGACTCAAAGGGAATCTTCAAAGACATTTTAGGTTCTTTATAACTAAAGAAAAGTGAAAAAACATTATTGTTAAACGAGATATAATGATATTTATATTTATATTTTATAAATATATTTGTAAAAGGTGTTACAAGTTAACGATTCTTGAATTCTAGAGGACTCAAAGAGAATTTTCAAAGACTCATTATATTCTTTAAAACTAAAGAAAAGTGAGAAAATTTGATTATTAAACGAGATATAATTGTATTTATACTATAGATTTTATAATTATATTTATAAACTGTGTAACAAGTAAACGATTCTTGAACTCTAGAGGACTCAAAGGGAATCATCAGAGATGCATTATGTTCTTTAAAACTACAGAAAAGTGAGAAAATTTAATTATTAAACGAGATATAATTATATTCATAATATATATATTATAATTATATTTATAAAAAATGTGTAACAAGTGAACGATTCTTGATTCTAGAGGACTCAAAGGGAATCTTCAAGGACGCATGTCCTTTAAAGAAAAGTGAGAAAATTTAATTATTAAACGAGATATAATTATATTTATATTATATACTTTATAATTATATTTATAAAAGGTGTAAAAAGTTAACTATTCTTGAATTCTAGAGGACACAAAATGAATCTTCAAAGACGCATTATGTTCTTTAAAACTGAAGAAAAGTGAGAAAATTTAATTTTTAAACGAGATATAATTATATTTATATTTTATATTTTATAATTATATTTATAAAAGCTGTAACAAGTAAACGATTCTTGAATTGTAGAGGACTGAAACAAAAATTTCAAAGACGTTTTCTGTTCTTTAAAAGGAGAAAAATCAAAGGAATATAATTGTTCGAGATAAAATCCTGGTTTAACCCTTTAAGCGTTACGCACGTCATTTTCTCTCTAGCTGGTGATGTCTTTAAACAGAAGTTTATGTGTTATGAAGTTAGATTTAGATCCAAATCTTTTATTACAATTACAATTTTTATAACCATTTAATTAAAAGAATTTTTATATTTGCCTAAATCACCTCATATTACCTGAGTATTTTTTCCAATTTTAGTAACAAATTGTTCGTATAGATGTCCAGTAAATGATAGTTTGCAGTTTATTGATGTATTTTCTACTCTGATTGGTTCAAATACGAGGGTTTTATATCAGAAGAAGAATTGTTATCTTTCAGTGTATAGCTTTCTGGTTATAATTTACTAGCCGCCTGATAATTTTATAATTGTAAGAGTTCAATAATATATTTTTACTTTTATATAATGGATAATTCAGAGCGTATGGAGCTAATTTCTTGTGATTCGAACGGTGATTCTGAATCAGAAACTGAATTATCTATAATTGATAGTAGAGAAAATTTACTAGATGACCTAGATAGTAGGGACTCTGATGGTACAGATGGAATCAGCCAGGAAAGAATTTTTTTTTAATTAATTGTAATAATCCTTCGGTAATTGTAATAATTGTAATAATCCTAGATTTGTTTTCACCGGAATTCCAAAAATTAACTTGGATATCGATGAGACAAAGGTAAACTTCAGTGCTATGATGCTTTCATAGAAAGAAAAAAAAAAGTTGTAATAACCGCTTAAAAATATTAGAAATGTTAATTTTAATAACATATCTTTACTTTAAATGTAAAATGAAAAACAGAATGAAATAAAAAAAATTTGACATTTTTTTTACCAAATTCCCGAGAAAAATGAAACTGTCAAAGAGTTAATGCTGCAATGTAGAGTAAGAAATGTTTTGGATCCTTTAGAACAAATCTCTTAATGTAAATTAAAGTAAAAGTATATTTTTCTTTTACACCATACTTTCTTGAAATAAAAAGTAATATTTTCATAAAACAAATTCAAAAGGAATTATTTTCAAATAGATATTTTAAATTTCTTTTCAAAATATTAAAGTTAATCGAGAATCAAATTCAAATAATAAGATTTATAATACTATTCATCTGATTCTGACTGAAATGGCTGCATCTAAAAGGGAAACTGACAGTTTAATATTTGATTAGGGACAATTGTTGTCGGTTTTAATGGCTTAAATTTTGAAACGTCAAATAAGGTAAAACTGTGATTTAATAGAATTATGGTTATTTCGAAAATAAGATTTTAATAATTCTAGATAGTACGTTATTATAAATACTTTTAAAGTAAATACATATACTGTAATTGGATGAACTTATTAAATACTTAAATACATCATTCACTCAAAGTCCTACAGTGCGTTAGTTTGACTATATATACAGCAATTTATTTCCCCACAATTTTAATTAAATAGATATAATAATTGGTAGATATGAAAACAAAGTAGATTTATGTTATAAATGTATAAAAAATGTTTTTATGCTGAAGAATGAATTATATTTTTATATGAATAGCTACTATATTAAAATATATTTATATTTAACTTACCAATATACAGAAGACCAGTAGAGAAAAATGACTTACCTAAAAAATATAAGAGATGAAATTAACTCAGAATATTATAGTACATCAACAAAGAAAAAGAATATAAATATGTACTTAAAACAATTATACGTTCATGTGCACACAAAACATATGTTTCAAATCTAAGTGAAATAACAGGTGGGCGATATATCTTCCATGACAACCATTCTTTACATTAACAATAGATCGGACATAGCTACACAATGAGATTTCTGGATACTACTCTAATCCGAGACATTCGACATGCATAAAACAGCATACGACTCTAATGTAATGTGTAAAATTATACTTACATGTGGACACAAAACATATGTTTCAAATCTAAGTGAATTAACAGGTGGGAGATATATCTTCCATGACAACAATTCTTTAAATTAACAATAGATACCTAGCTACAGATGAAATTCTGGTACGACTCTACTCCGAGACATTCGACATGCATAAAACAGCATACGACTCTAATGTAATGCAATTATACGTTCATGTGCACACAAAACATATGTTTCAAATCTAAGTGAAATAACAGGTGGGCGATATATCTTCCATGACAACCATTCTTTACATTAACAATAGATCGGACATAGCTACACAATGAGATTTCTGGATACTACTCTAATCCGAGACATTCGACATGCATAAAACAGCATACGACTCTAATGTAATGTGTAAAATTATACTTACATGTGGACACAAAACATATGTTTCAAATCTAAGTGAATTAACAGGTGGGAGATATATCTTCCATGACAACAATTCTTTAAATTAACAATAGATCGGACCTAGCTACACGATGAAATTTCTGGTTACGACTCTACTCCGAGACATTCGACATGCATGATACAGCATAAGACTAATATAATGTGTATATCAAATATATACAATGACATATTTTTAGAGCCACCGTGTACGCGTTACTAATCCAACCGTAACTTTTCAGTAATTTCGAAAGCTAAATTTGATTATCCACCATGGTAGGACAACAAATATGTAACAAATTACAATAATTCAGGATATATACAAATAATTCAGGAATATTTGTCCAAAAGTCAATTAATCCTTTCAGGATGGGCGTTTGACATTTCTACCAGAGCGTGAAATCTTCAAATAGACGGCTATGGTTGAAATATAAAGCAGATACTTCCTTTCCCAACTGACCTTTGTTCAGCTGTTATACCATTTATTCGGCTGTCATCAGAAATATCGTTATCAATCACAGGTTTTGTGCTTAAAAGGAAAAAAGCACTAAGATTAATCTCCCGCCTTTACTTACATAAATGTCTAAAAAAAAAACCCTCGACGAAAAGATCCCCACGAAAAGGTTAACTCTAACTTCGACTGGAAATCTGAATCCAATATTCATAGCTACGTTTCTCTGACTATCCAGCTGCACAGAAAACTTTCTCGTAGAGTCTTTAATATACTTCTCTGTTGGGTTCCTGGTCACGTTGGCATTTCTGGTAACGAGAGAGTAGACACCTTAGAGAGACAGGTAGCTACATCTTACACTGGGGCTCTGCCTTATATGACATCAAAAAAGCCATTTCCTTCATCACAAATGACCACTGGAATGCTGAATAGAACTTACAAACTAGAAACAAGATTCACTTTCTTAGAAGGTCGATATCTTTTTGCCCATGTCTCTCAAACCGAATGTTGGATGTCATTTTAACACGTCTACGCATTGGTCATACTTGACTTACTCATTAACATTTACTACTGACCGAGCCTGCTCCACATTGTTCTTTATGCCACACTCATCTGACCGTTCATAAAATTTTAACTTCATGTACCGATTTTACACGATTTTACAATATATATTTTAAAACTTTTCATCCCAGTCTAAGCGAGCTTTTGGGCGAGACACACCACTCAAAAGTTTTAAATTTCTAATTCGCATTGATATTTTTAACCTTGTTTAATTTTAAAATAGTATTTTAATGCGAACTTTTACATCGTTTTTTACTTGCATTTTTTCTTTTAAGTATTTGATACTTTAATCTACTTTTAAATCATATATTTTGTGTTTTAGAAGTTCACTCTTTCGTTTGGTCACTCTTTCGCATATGCTTGCTTGGATCTTGGGCCAATAAACCTCAACCAACCAACAAACTAACTTCGAATGATGCTAAGTCGCTATGTCTATATTTTGTTAGGTATGTAATTCCAGGGAAAATACTATCCCCTTTTTTCTTGGGCTCGGCTTGGCAAAGAATAGGGATATCCATTTAAGACATTAAATCCACTCTTTGAATGGCCAAATGACTATTTCAAGTAGGAGTTGTATTGCATACAAAAATAAGTTTTATTTGGAAGTTTTAAGCAAATATAATTTCAATCTCAACGTCAGTTATTCAAATCTATACTCACTGAGCTATTTGCCTAAATATAAAATTTCGTGATCATATATATTTTCTACAAATCTAAAGTTTCTTAACATCTTATCTTTAAAATCAACTAGTGCTGTCATTTTAATTAAGGATGTTAACACTTATCGGTAGTTACTAACATCACAATGCATGCCATTTGCATTAATTCATTGCTGATTGTCCGTTGGATCTTTATTAATCAATATTACCATCTCTCCTTAATTTTCATGATTAAGATACACTTAACTTTCAAGTTCTCGAGATTGCTGAGCTATTTAGGCTCTCACTTACTCATCATAACCGAAGATTAATAGTCGAAACGTAGCTATAATAAGTTTCAGGGACAGTCGTAGAAATGTTCTGCATTAATTTGCATCCCTAGGGTACAAGCAACTAATTGGAAACTGGCAAGGGAGTTTCGGAACACGGAACATCCATCGAAATAAAATATTAACTAATTCATTTTAAAAGTGATTTCTAAAATTAAAATTTTAAGCTTCTAAACTATTGTAGTCAGATTAATACTTCCCATAACTTCCTTTCATTCGAGGGCTATTGGTTGGAATTGGCTATTCTCAGTGGATGCTAAATTATTGTTTCTGATTCTGTGGCTTTTAATAATTCATTTATTTATAAATAATTAGGAGCATACATATATGGAAAGCAAAATGATAAAAGTGTCTCATAAGGTAACTTGTATGCAGTAGTATTTTTTTTTATAATTGTAGCATTAATATAGACATGTTTTACTGTAATTTTATGATTTATTAAATTCATCTCCACACAGTAGAAGTAATTTAAATAATCACAAGAAAAGTTCTCAAGATCTAGCTTCATTATAAGTCCACAGGGCTCTAAAAATGTAGTTTGTTTATTAGAAGAACCATGACCTACTTTCTTACTAGACGTAAAAATTAGCACCGAGTCTAAAATAAAGAAAAAAAATATATGGAAATTCACAATTTAGAATGTGTGATAGAAACATAGGACTTTTAAAAAAATAATCGTATCAAATATGTTTGAAAAGTTTATTTATACTACTAATTCCCCCATGCTATTGTTTTACTCCACAAGTAATTTCGTTCTTATTGAAATAGATTTCACTTTGTTTTTTGTAACTATTCATTCAATTAACACCTTTTCTAAATGTTTTCAATTAAAATTAAATTTACTCCCTACAGTATAGGCATTGTTGTACTATTGTGAATAGTTTTATTTTTTATTGTTCATCTTTTTTTTACATCTTTTTTCGTTAATAACATCTATTGTCTTCACTTTCTTAGAATTCTCTCGTATGCATTTTACTTTTTATTTTATTTCTATTATTTGTAAGAAATTATTGGAACAAAATATATAATATCAGATAAAATTTGAGAAAATGAAATTACTAGGTTTAAATTAATATTCAACTCTAAAGCAATTTATTTTATTAATTTACTGTTATTGCTATGAAGTTAAAAATTTAAGTATTTATGTTATTACATCTTAAAACTTTAATTTTAAAAGAAAAAAAACAGTGCACTATTTAGCACATTCACCCGATATTGAAATAAACTAATTTTAGACGGTATAAATCTTTTATTTGAAAGAGTAGTTAAATATTTATTCCGAAAAAAAATCTATCCTACAGTAAAAAGTAGTTTTTGTCTTGTCATTCATGTATCTGTGAAAATAACTGAGAGAATATTAATGTTACTAAATATTAAATAATTAATAAAATAAATACATATAAATTTTATTAAACTTTAAAATTTCGATTAGCGATTAGCTAAATCTCTAGGAAAGCAGATTATGATCTCATATTTGGTGTGAAATTTTTTGAAGAAAGACCGAATTAATAAATCTCCACTAAAGCAAATTATGTGCTCATATTGGGTGTGAAATGTTTTGAAGAAAGACCGAAATACTTAATCTCAACTGAAGCAGAGTATGAGCTCATATTGGGTGTGAAATCGCCTTGTCCATCCTAGTCGAAAGACACCTAATCAATTGTTGTTGCTTCTTTTTCAATTTGACCCCCATTGGAAGTTACTTTACACTTAAATCTAGCAATATGGTATCTATGTCGCTAAGATGGAATAATCAAATAAATGTCAGTCATAATTAAAATCTATCCAAATATTACCTAGCTGAAAAATAACCGAAGACAAGATATCTTCCTTAAGGTACTGGAGTCAATGGTTTGGAAAACTCAAGTATATCGGGATGGATATTCGTGGCAGTCCGAGATAAGTTTTTAGAAAATCAATCATTCTGTGATTGGCCGTTCTTAGGCAAAAAAGTAAATCATCGATTCTAACAAAACTCAATTGTTGGGAATTAGCTTTGGAGATCTCCAATGTGTCGCGCAGTCGCCAAGAGCTTTTCGAGCATTCCCATAATCCCTCTTTTTTGTTGTAATGTACAATCCATTGGCGATGTTCTTCGACGGAACAAGCAAAAACGGCACTGAAAACAATCGTGTCATCATTGCTTATTTCCAGCGCACTTACACAAAATTGATCAACCAAGAGAAAGAATTTCTACTAAAGGATCTCAAACTAAAAGAAGGACCACAATCAAAATGACATGAATGACATGAATTCGATTTTGAACGAGAATGAATAAAAAATGGGGATGTTCAAGATCTCGTTTAGGGGGGGAAATGATGCTCTTAAACTAACGCTTAATCGGTAGAAACGCCGTAAAAGATTAACACTTATGTGTCCATCTAGTAAAGTACATGGCATTATTTTCTCCAGAAAAAAATGTATTATAAAAGCTCTATTTTTACACTAATGCCTAAAATAATTTTAAAAAATGCTTATAAGACTAAATCATTTTCTTATGTGGCGAATATAGACAATAGGAAGCATAATCCATATATTCAAGTAACCAATTAAGTACGTATTTAATATTCGACATTATTACATATGCATTATTTTCATAATTTTACTATATTCTGCCACAAAATAGGTATCCGCTGTACATTATTTTGTTGATAAAATACATACTAAAGAATTTAAACCAACAGTCTTGTATTCTTTAGTAGATATATTATCAATATTTTTTTTAAGTTAGATTAATATGTACAATATCTTGAATATATTTCTTCATTTTTGTATCTTGAAGCTGAAAATTATTCACAACGGTTTCACTTGGATTGAAATCGTTCTCGTCTGAATAGTACTAATAAAGCTGTAGTTAACTTCAAGTTAAATACCATCATATATTTAATTCAGAATACTAAGTTTGTGTTATTACTTCTAAACCGAAGATACAATTTCTGATATTATATTTTTGAAATTAATACCTAGTTTTGTTTTTTCATCACACTAGCTTTAAATGCATATGTTTAAAATATCTCTTGATAACGTGTAAAAACACTTCAGAAAATAAATGACCTTATTTTAAAGTCAATGTAGATACTGCAAAGAATTATCGTCAGATTTTATCCCAATGTAATAATAATTATTTTTAATTTTATATATATTTAAGTGAACATACTTCTTTTCCAGATACGAATTCTTCATTTAATTAGCTTTATACGATTCATCACTAAAAAAAATTCTCCTAACAGGACTCTTTTTTACCAAATTCTTTTATTGCCCTCTTACTTTAATAAAATATTTAATTTTCTTACTGGAAGCAATATATATTTCGAAATTAAATAATAACCTCACCATATGTAAAAAATAAAAGTTACATACCAGCAAAAAATCTGTGAAATTTATATTTTTTAAAATAAGTTTTTATTTGAAGTTGAAGATAAATCTATTTTCTTAAATATAATTGAAAACTTTAAAGATACCTTACATTTAAATTGTGAAAAATATTAAAGTTGTTCAAATTGTAAAAATAATATTTTTTATGCTCCAAAATAAAATATATCACTCGCCTTAATATATTTATAGTTCAAAGAATAGAAAAATACCATTTTCTTCTTGATGTAACATATTACCTTTTAATTTGCAAATTTCAATTATTTTTCTTTAAGTGGATTAGATTTTTTAAAACTTAGTATATATATTTTATGTTTATAAAAATGTTTTTCTCCATGTTACAGAACAACATATATTTTTTAAAATCTTAGACCTCATTAGAGATCTGGAACTATTATATTTTATTAAAATCAGAAAATTTATTTTATACCAAACCAAAAATATACTTTTATTATAAAGAATTTTGAGATGGAAAGGCAACATCTGCTTAATTAAATTTTACCCAGCTTTTGTGTTAACAATAATAGTATACACACTCAATAATATGTTTTAAAGTTAACATTAGTAGAACTAGTACTAACTGTAAAAAGCAGTAATTTCAATCCCTATAAATCTCTGAAATTAAAAAAAAATATTCATGTAAAATAAAAATGCCTTTAAATATTAACAATTATTGTACATTGATTTTACAAGAAATCATAATATTAAGTTTAGTCTATAAAAGGCTAATAGACAATTTTTATATTAGAATGAATAAATCTAAACATTTCATTCTAATGAACATATTTATCTTTGTATATATATATAGTTTAAAACACTGATTAATGCTGAGTAGTTACAGATTTTACATTAACAAATTGTTATAAGTCAACACAGACTTACCACACTGGATTACATACCGATAAATTATAGAAATACATTTATAATAGGATTTTAAGTATTGAGACCTCTATAGATACAGGTTATTTTTGCTTTAACTTATTATATTCGAATGTATGCTTACTTGAATGTGTGCTTATTCCAATATAGTACTTACTTCCTTTCGTAGATCGATACAGAAAATAATATGGTTGTTATCTGCAAACGTGACCCATTAAAAATGAAGAGTAAGCAATATTATTGAGAACGTAAAAAATAATTGTTTACCTATAAACCAAAAAAGTTTGACTAAGCAGAATTACAACTAAACAAAGTAAGAAAATTGTTATGGTAAAATATAAAAATATTCCAACAGCTTAGATATATATATATATATATATATTTCTAACACGTTATGTAGTAAATATATATAAAATATATAATAAATATATAAATAATATAGAGATACATGTATATATATATATATATATATATATATATATATATATATATATATATATATATATATATATATATATATATATATATATATATATATATATATATATATATATATATATATATATATATATAATATTCAGAGAGAGACAGAGACAGACGTTTAGTTAAACATGCTTCAAGCGCATGTCAAATATAATTTCGATTTTGTAGTCTGAAATATGTGTTTTATCAGCAATACTCAGACTTTTAGATTATGAACAAATATTAGTAACTAGAAAGTTCAAATACTTAAAGTACTTTTATATTAGTAGGAATTACTATATAATTTCTATATTTATTTATTAAGCACCATAATTTAATTTTAACTTAATAATACTGACAATTATGGATAAAGGTAATTCTATTTAAAGTCATATTTCTAAAATATAAAATTCTACAAAAGTGAGAGAAAATAATAATCAAAATTTAATAACGTAAATTATTAAAATTTTAATTTTTGTAATTTTTGTATAATGGTAGTGTGAACGCCAAATAGCTCAGATATTTTAGGTTATTGAAAATTATTAAATTTTAATAAATAAATTGTATATTTCCTATGAAGTTATTACTATTTGATTCTATATATTTATCCGAATTGTGTCTTTATTAATAAAAAGTCACTTTAGTGATCAACTATTGTTTTTAACATCATAGAATGTCATTCATAAAAAAATCCTTCTAAAAAGGATTTATTTGGTATTGCATGTAAAGAAAGTACAGTAAAATAGATTTTTATAATAGAAAAAAAATTGTCACGATTTTAGTCAATGTACCTGAAGAAAAAGTAACGTGTGTTGTTAATAAAATCATAAAGTGTCAATACAAATTTAAAATTTATAGTTAGTAATATGACTTGAATATTTTATAGAATGTTTATAAGATTACCCTTTACCATTACTCTAAAGAGAAACTCCTTCTAAGAAAAGATACTAATGATATCAGCTCATTTTTAGCGATATCTAAAATGAGACACTAGGAATTGAAATATTGATTCTTCCTTTAGATTATATATACGCATAATTAAAAACGAAAATTAAAGACTAAAATTATACCAATAATGTAAAAATCAATAATTATGCGTTCAACATACTGATTTCGGTTTTGTATCTTTTACATACATTTTGCCAGACGATGTCCGTGTGACTAGAAAGCTGCTCTTCAGTACCGAAGAACGCAGTGTGTTGTTTTTCATGCTCTTCAGACAAGTTTAACACTTGTCTCTACTAGAATAAAGGAATGGAGTGTGTCTATATTATTTATTAATAGCAAGCACCGCAAGAGTGAAAGAAAAAAAATTTTCTCAAGGTGGGTAATTTAGATACAGGGATTAAAAGACTTTCAGGCTTAGCCTGTCACACCCACAGATATCGCTTGAAAACTTGGATGACATTGTGACCAGGGACATATTTTACATGCCCCAGTCACCCTTAATCATTACGGCTAGTCTGAGACTTACTCACCCACAACTTGTATGTTACGAAATCGCTATTTTTGCCGACTGAGCAACCGCGGCTCCTCTGGAGTACGTGATTTTAAATTATACTACTGGCATAAATGATTTTTGTCACTAAAACAGTAGACCGTAGAGATCCAAACTATCCAAAAATACCTTTTACATGATTATGAGAAATCTACAAGGAAGCAAAATTACTCTAATGTAGTATTCCCTAATTAAAACATTCTTACTAAAACAGTTCCCAAACTACTGGTAAATAATAATTCTTTATCCTTTCAAAAATATTTCCTAAAATTTATATTTTATCTAATTACAAAAACAATTCCCAGATTGTTATGCTATCATGTCGTTATGTGAGGTAAATAATAATTCTTTATCTTTTCAAGAGTATTTCCTAAAATTTACCTTATGTCTAATTATAAGGAATCTACAAGAAAGTGGAATTACTCAAATGTAGTGTTCCCTATATTCATTACAAAACATTCATCCACTATGTAGCTTTAATTCAAGTCACAAAAACAGCTCCCGGACTGTTATGGTATCATAACATTATGCTGTCATGTCGTTATTCTAGGTAAATAACAATTTTTTATACTTTTAAAACTATTCCCTAAAATTTACTTTATATCAAATTATAAGAAATATGCAGAAAAGTGAAACTATTCAAATGTAGTATTCCCTAAATTCATTACAAAACATTCATCCACAATGTAGCTTTAATTCTCTCTACAAAAACAGCTCCCAGATTGATATGTTGTCATATGATTATACTGTCATGTCATTATGCTAGGTAAATAACAATTATTTATCCTTTCAAAAGTAGTCCCTAAAATTTACCTTATATCTAATTATAAGAAAACTACAAGAAAGTGAAATTACTCAAATGTAGTATTCCCTAAATTCATTACAAAAAATCGTCCAGCATGTAGCTTTAATTTCAGCCACAAAAAAAGCTCCCAGACTGATATGTTGTCATAACATTATGCTGTCATGTCATTATGATAGGTAAATAACAATTATTTATCTTTTTAAAACCCTTTCCTAAAATATACCTTATATTTAATTATAAGAAAACTACAAGAAAATGAAATTACTCAAATGTAGTATTCCCTAAATTCTTTACAAATCCTTCTCCCTGCATGTAAATTTAACTCATGTCACAAAAACAGTTCCCAGACTATTGGTAAATAATAATTCTTTATTCCTCAAAAATATTACCTACATGTTTGTCTCTAGAACCCACGTCTTCAGATAACAGTCATATTTCAGTCTTTATAGAACTTCAAAAAATCAAACACAGTCATTGATCCATTCATTCAAAGTTAAGACTTAGAATGTAAAAGTAGAAAACCCTCTAAAAGCATTAATCATAAGACAGACTCACTAGGAATAACAAATTATATTTTCTATCGAAATATTGTAATGTAAAATGAGTATTGTGTTTCTAGTTCAGATATACTTTACGGGGCTTCCAGATTTTACAGAAAATTCATATCTACTTAGTTAAAAATCTAGTTTATTTTTTTTAGAATCTTGAATCTTATACCATAAACTTAGGTTTCGCAAACGTTGAAAATGTCTACAAAAATATATTATTTAATACTGAAATAATAACTCATTATAAAACATATATTTTCTCTCCCTATCTAGTACTTTCTATACGAGGTTCCTCATTAAATATGAATAAAATATTATCCAAAAACCGTATGAAAATGCAAGATTACTTTAATGTAGCATTCCCTAAATTCAATATAAAACATTCTTCCTACAAGTAGTTTTAATACACGTCAGGAAAACTAATTCCCAGACTACTGGTTAATAATAATTCTTTATCCTTTCAAAAATACTTCTCAAAATTTACCTTTTATCTAGTTATGAGAAATCTACAAGAAAAACACATTTTATATGATTATGAGAAATCTACAAGAAAGCTAAATTACTCTAATGTAGTATTCCCTAAATTCAATATAAAATATTAGTCCTGCATGTAGATTTAATTCATTTTACAAAAACAATTCCCAGACTTTTATGCTATCATGTCGTTATGCGAGGTAAATAATAATTCTTTATCTTTTCAAAAGTATTTCCTAAAATTTACCTTTTATCTAATTATAAAAAATCTACAAGAACGTAGAATTACTCAAATGTAGCGTTCCCTAAATGCATTGTAAAACACTCTTCCAGCATGTAGCTCTAATTCAAGTCATAAAAACAGCTCTCAGATAGTTATGTTTTCATAACAGTATGCTGTCATGTCATTATGCTAGGTAAATAACAATTATTTATAAATTCAAAACTATTCCCTAAAATTTACCTTATATCTAATTATAAACTACAAGAAAGTGAAATTGCATAAATGTAGTATTCTCTAAATTCATTACAAACCCTTCTTCCTGCATGTAAATTTAACTCATGCCACAAAAACAGTTCCCAGACTATTGGTAAATAATAATTGTTTATCCCTTCAAAAATATTACCTACATGTTTTTTCTACAACCCACGTCTTCAGATAACACTCATATTTCAGTCTTTATAGAACTCCAAAAAATCAAACAGTCATAGATCCTTTCATTCGAAGTTAAGACGTAGAATGTAAAAATAAAAAAAACGCTCTACCAGCATAAGACAGACTCACTAGGAATAGCAAATTATATTTTCTATCGAAATATTGTAATGTAAAATGAGTAGTGTGTTTCTTGTTTAGATATACTTTGCGAGGCTTCCAGATTTTACAGAAAATTCATAATAATTTTGCGGTATGCCATCTACTTAGTTAAAAATCTAGTTTACTTTTTTTAGAATCTTGAATCTTATACCATAAACCTACGTTTCGCAATCGTTGAAAACGTCGACCGAAATATATTATTTAATCCTGAAATAATAACTCATTATAAAACATATATTTTCTCTCCCTATCTACTACTTTCTATACGAGGTTCCTCATTACATATGAATAAAATATTATCCTAAAACCGTATGAAACTGCCATGATTCAAAAATACATTCTATCAAGCAACAGTGCATTGGACACCGTTTGTTCATTTGAATTTCAGATTTCACTTGAAAAATGCATTTTTGAAAGCGATTCGTGCTTTTCAAAGCCAAAATTCTATTTGGAGAAAAACTGTTTATCATCCTATGGAAAGCATTTTTCATTCGTAGAAACCCAAATAATAGGATTTTAAGAAGATTTCTAAGTATTAAAAGACGGTGCGGAATGAAATTCGTTATTTTATGAAACAGACTACTGCAAGAGATTAAAATAGTGGAAAAATACTTTTTTTTTTGGTGAATTAATAATTATGGGCTTGAAATACCACAATTTTCATACATATAGGAGTTGATGCGTATTTTTAAATGTAGATTTTGAAACACATATAGCGTGATATAATGAAAGTACTTTTACTCTAAGATTTAAAAAGAAATGACAATAAGAAATAACTAGAAATACTTTTATAAAAGTGAGGTTAATTTAGTTTCTATGTTATAGAGGTTAGCCAGTCTACGCCTAAGAGTTTCATTTCGATTTATTCATATTGTAAAAAGACATGTACGTAGTTTTAAAAGAAAATTAATACAGTCACACATTGCCTAGACTAGTATTAATACCTTTATATACATAAGGAAAAAAAAGAAAAATTAAACTAAAATTTTATTTTTAATTATTTTGAAATATCAATAAAAAGAAAAAATGTAAAATATATCCATCATAATTTATAGCCCTTCGATTGATATTTAATTTTATCTTTGAAATATAGCTTAAAGATTGTTAAAAATATTGTAAAAGTCTGTGATATGATTAATCGATTGTAGAAATTAATTCGATTATAGAGGTGACTTTGACGTACAAAAGAAAACAAGGGTATATTTTTATAATGTATACTTGTGTAGAAGTCTTCCAAATGTAAATTAATCATTCGAATAGTTCATCAATATGTAAGAATAAGAGAAAAATAGAAAGCAAGGAAATATCCAAAATAATACAAAGAGAGTGTATTAAAATTTAGCTTTGAGAACAACTGCGAATAAAGACAAAACAGTTTATGTATCATTTCATACTGTTTTGAAATTCAGTACTTAGTAAAGGATATGATTAATCCTGACGAGAGAATAAAATTTATAGGATTTGTGCATTTTAAGTGCAGTGTTGCCAGTGAAACTTTAAGATGAAATGGTTAAATTTTCTTTCATCAAATGTCGAAAATCATTTCTGGGATATGATGTTTCTGTCATGTGTATCAAACGCCCTTACTCTGGACATTGCGGTCGGTTTCAAACCTTCGTTGAAACTCCATTTAGGAGTCAGCTTGCGGATATTATGTGAGCAAATGATCAAAGTGACGTCACAACGAACGTTCAACCCAACTCGCAACATCCGGATTAAGCCCTAGAGAAGATTTTGAACATTTTTAATTCGATTCAAATACACATACTTATTGAGCCAATCCATTCGTTCAGTACTTAATCCTTCGAGATTTTCACAGACTCTGTACAAGGAGATACAATCATGACGTCAACACATAGCAATTAAATACATGAGTACCTAAACCCATTGATTACAATACCGGAACCCATTGATTAAAACTTCTAGATGGTTAAAGGTCGGTCTCACTAAAATCGTCTAGAGGCTAACCGCGATTAACCAATGGAGTCAACCAATGGCAAGACGCAGTTCCCAGTTTAAGCAGAGATTAATCAAGGTTAGCCTTTAATCAACTTGGTGAGACTGGTTCTAAAGCACTATTGTTCCTAACAGTGATTACATTAAAACGAGAAAACATCTCTTAGCAAGTTTCATTTTATTTAAAAGGAAGCTATTGTGTGTTATATGCTTAATTTGGTATAAATCGCCATACATATGTACACTGCTATTGACTCCAGTTCTTGTCTTTTCAGTTCTTTTCTATTCATTGCACCAAAGAAATCTTTTTATTTTTTGGAACACTGAATGTCCCAATGGATTACCATTGCTTCAGCCTTTGGCAAAGCAAAGGCTCCTATAATCAGTTTTATTTTTATAGTTACTGCTGGATCTGTATACAATCTGCACTTCATTTTGTTCTGAATAATAAGATAAGAGCCCTTAATCACCTTAAGCCATGAACAATTACGCCTAAACCCTTGAATATATGTTCTTGTCTTTTGAATCCATTCTTGTTTTGCAGCATGATTCTGTGATCTGAAATCAATAATAATACTAAATGATTCTTATGAATTCACAAAGATTTAATCTTAAATGAACTCCACTGATCTGTGGTTAAATTGGTAAGGTCGTGCCCTTTCGGTAGCAAAATTCATGAGCTTAAATGACTCTGTTGGTATTAATGACAGTAGGCATTCTGTATCAACTTTAAATTTTAGACGCAACTCGGATCATTTTTCGTTTAGGAAGCCAATAGACCGTAGTTTCCCTGACCAATTGTTCACCGCTAGGAATATCGGTCATATTATACATTCAGGCACATCATAGTGAGTAAGCAACTTGCGCTGTTTAAACAGTTATAAATAATTTAAACTATTGTCTAAATGCCAAGCTTAAATAAGGAGCATTTTTATTGCTTTCAGAAACTCCCTCGTTTGTTATTCTTCTTATAGGAATGCCTATACGCATTTCACGCCGATTAATTTGCTTGTTTGTCTTTTGGTCCTTAATGCCTGCCAGTTCGGCTGTTACAATAACTTCTTTAATTATTCCTAAAATTTTGTTGACCAAAAATTGCAAAATATCTAGGTAGTTAAATAGGAGTACCAATTACTTGACCTCCATGACTAGTTTACCACGCTGAAATATTGAAATATATATAAAAGTAAATTAAAAAAATAAAGTAATTGGAAAATTTTATTTGTTTTCCTTGATATGATAAGCTGGTTCTGTGTTATATAAATTTGAAAAAATATATCTGAACAATAAATATTTTAACGGTATTTATAGAATAGGAACACATACATTTAAAGTATACAAATTTTGTAAACTGTTTTCAAGTTAGAAATTAGATTTGACATATTAAATATGGTTTAATCTAAAGAAAACATATTACTTAAACTAAATAAAAAAATATTAAAATGTTTCTGAAAAATATATCAGAACAACAGATACGAGGGTTGGAACTTTAATAGTGGCAACAATTTATTTACATGGAATACAAAAGTGATTCATGTCACCATGTTTTACAGTCCTTCTATATAGTCGTCAGCATTGTGTATAACCCTTTTCCAACGATGTGGCAGTAGCAGAACTGCTGTAGCAGAGCCTGTTCTGTTGATAGTTCGAATGGACTTGTCTATTGCCGCAAGAATCTCCGGAACAGTTCTGAAGCGAATTCCACAAGGTAGTTTCTTCATCATACAAATTAAATCACAAGGGCTTAGATCTGGGGAGTATGTTGTATGGTAAAGCACTTCTCAGCCATATCGATCGCACAAATCAGTCACGGTTTGAGTTTTATGTGGCCTAGAATAGTTATGTAGAATGATAGAGAGGTTCTACAAAAAGTTCAGAATTTTTCTAATATTCATGCATTCCTTAAGAATGTGCAGCAGAGTCACATTAGGAGCAGCTCACGAATCGTTTAGCATTGATCACTGTCCATTAGTGCGGCAACAACATGCACTTCTGCATTGCTCACACCAGGATGACCTGGCGGATGCACGTCTGCCACATTTTGGCGTTCTTCATTGAAGGCTGTTACACATCTTGCTACAGTTCTGAAAGCGATGCAGATTCCCCGCAAGCCTCTTGAAGCCCTAGATGATATTCTCGTGATGTACAACCTCTGACACATTGAATTTTTATCCATTTTTGTTGTTCATGTTTTGAAAACATCCTAACAACTCTTACTTTAGCAAACAAAGACAAGTATCAGTTCTTCACGTCCCACTGCATTGGTATGAAGTAGAAAGGACAAGTGTTTTTGCTGTTAGGTAAGGTTGGTATGTAGCTTACGTGTGGTATACGCGACATTCTATTGTTTTGTTGCGTAGCGTTTTTACAGCAGTGTTGCCACTATTAAAGTTCCAACCCTCATATTTTAATGGCATTTATAGAATAGGAGCACATATATTTAAAGTATTCAAGTTTTGTAAACTGTTTTCAAGTATGAAAATATAATTGACTTGTAAAATATGGATTAAACAAAAGCCAAAATAGCAAAAAGCCTTAGTAAAATTATTACTGTTTCTTTAAAATAAGATAAAATTGAAAAAAGTCTTTACTAATGTATGCATTTATAAGAGAATTTATGCGTAAAGCTTACAAACATAAAAATAAATAGAATAGGAAGCGCAACACATGTAATAACTACCACATACTTTCAGTAGGTATGACGGTAAGTTTCAGTGACAAAATATTTCTCTTTCTGTAGGAGAAAAAATATCAAGGTAAATAGTGCTATTCAGAGGAGGTGTTGAAATGGAAATGCTTCCAGGTACGTTCAACACGTGTTCAATTCCCAACCATTACTTTGAAGATGATAGGTTTAAAGAAATTCTCCAAGAATAAAAGAACGATGGTGAAATTCTAGACCTACATCACTTTGGAACAAACAGACATTAAGAAACACAATTTCTTCTAAGCGCACACTTTATTAACGCAACCTCCTGAAAAACAAAAATATTTTTATCACGATTTACAACAGGTGTCTCTTTCGGAATATTTTTTTCTAGATGCGGATATCATGATTTTATATAAATATAAGAGCGAATTATAACATGAAAGAAAATATCCGTAGAATTTGAAAAATGTCTAAGTGAAGTAAAAAATATAACATTATATGAGAAGAAAAGCAATAATTTTTAAGATTTTGTGAACATTTGAAAATATTTGTGTTCAAATCTACCTTTCATGTGTAGCTATCCTACCCGTTTCAAATTAAATTTTTTGACAGTTACGTACTTACTCAAACATATATATATATATATATATATATATATATATATATATATATATATATATATATATATATATATATATATATATATATATATATATATATATGTATATATGTTTGTGTGTGTGTGTAATGTGTAGTAAATCCAAATTGCACTTAAAGTCTAGCTTAAAAATTTTACTTTTACCATTCTTCTTCTTACATGTCTATTTCTCCAGCCACCAAATATATAGTATATAAAGAAGTGTTCGATGACGTAAAATTCTTTTTACTCATTTCTCAAAGCAACTCTGAAATAAATGCTAAATTTTAGTCCACTTGCCACATTTGCCACAGCTCTCCCAGGGGAATATTTCAACTTTCTTTCCAAGTTCCTTTCTGACTATTAAATTCGCTGACTAATCTGCTCTCTTTTTCACAACGTCTCTCGCTGTGGGTAGTAAGAAGTGTTGCCATGCATCATTCCATTCTCTAGTCTTGCCAAAGAAACATGACATTTTCTTAGATCTTAAAATTTTATTCCTGACCCCATAGTTCTTTTCACAACTGTCAAATATATGGGTTCGCTCATACACACCCACACCCACACCCACACCCACACCCACCCACACACACACACACACACACACACACACATATATATATAATATATATATATATATATATATATATATATATATATATATATATATATATATATATATATATATATATATATATATATATATATATATATATATATATATATATATATATATATATATATATATATATATATATATATATATATATATATATATATATATATATATATATATATATATATATATATATATATATATATATATATATATATATATATATATATATATATATATATATATATATATATATATATATATATATATATATATATATATATATATATATATATATATATATATATATATATATATATATATATATATATATATATATATATATATATATATATATATATATATATATATATATATATATATATATATATATATATATATATATATATATATATATATATATATATATATATATATATATATATATATATACATATATATATATATATATATATATATATACATATATATATATATATATATATATATATATATATGTATATATATATATATATATATATATATGTGTATATATATGTATATATATATATATGTGTGTGTGTGTGTGTGTGTGTGTGTTACCATGGCGAAAATTAAACCACAGGTCCCAAAATATTAAGCGCCTATTTTTTCTACTTTCCCAGGGTTCCTGGGCAAGAAGCCTATGAAGCTAGAATAATTAAAAATGTTGAATTCGGGAAAATGTTGAATTCACATTGAAGAGAAGTACATGTCCAAGTAAAACTTAAATTTTATTTTAGTTTAGAGAACGACAACTTTTTCCTTCTCAAATGTAGGAGATAGTATGAATACGTGTTGGAATAGGGTTGGATCCCAAAGCGAGACACAGCGAAAAATTCAAAAGAGAAAGTAACTTAGTTGAAGTTATGAAGAAAAAAAAGGAACTAAGAATTAAAGAAATGGTATGAGATTCCATTCATCCATAGCTGCTCAAAAACACAGTGATGTAATAAATAACAAATACACGGTCTTTTCTACATTTATCTAAACCCATATTTTAATTCCAGGAGGAAATGCAAAATTCTTGCTAATTTCAAATGAGAACATGGACATTTTGTGCTACAGATTTCTTGTCCAGTTTCTGTGCAGAAAAATTGTGAATTAGACATTATTCCACAAGAACATTCTCTATGCCATTTTAAACAAAGCAAACTAAAACTATGCAGACATGCGTATACAACGATTTTAAATTATTTTACTGATTTATTTTACATTTATTTTATCGATAGCAAACGATTTGTGGTGTAATATTTGTATATACAAATAAATTTAGTTACTGGTTAACTGTATTTACATCATATCCGTAGTATGTTCTTTATATACATTCGTTAAATAATTTTCTTAATAGAACAGAGCCTAAAAATGATATAGCTTTAATTATAAAATAGTCAAGAATTTATTAAGGATGCATGTTATTTATAAGTATGGTGCATTTACTTAATTCTGTAATATTCAATGATTAAACAGTATCATTAACTATACTATACTTAGTAGATAACGCATTTGGTTATTTCAACATTTAAACTGCTAGTATTTTATATTTTGTATCTCAATTTTGCTCAACAGTCATTTTACACTAACGTCAAAATAAATTATTTTAAT
Source organism: Pardosa pseudoannulata (assembly GCA_032207245.1). Lineage (NCBI taxonomy): Eukaryota > Metazoa > Arthropoda > Arachnida > Araneae > Lycosidae > Pardosa > Pardosa pseudoannulata. Next base: position 131,975,485 of record CM063511.1, read on the forward strand.
ACGTATAATATATTACATTTTATAAGTCCCACTCTATATCTTTCAATATATATTAACTACTAGTTAGTTTTATCATAAAATTAGATCGTAATTATAATCCTACTGAAGGAAACTAGGATTTAGCTTAGAAATACTGAAATTGATATGATCTACTAATGAGAATTTGGTAGCATTATATCTGTCGTAATAGAGTACGATGTTAAGTATTATAACATATTTTTTAGATTTTATAAACTATTTTATAAATATGAAATTTCAAATTATTTTTAATATCCTCAGAGATTTATTTGAATTCAGACTATTTTCATAAATCAATATGCGTAGTTTGTATACATATATATATATAAATATATATATATATATATATATATATATATATATATATATATATATATATATATATATATATATATATATATATATATATATATATATATATATATATATATATATATATATATATATATATATATATATATATATATATATATATATATATACTAATAAGTTATTTATGTATGTGTAACTTATCTCTGTATAATACGTTGTTTGGAACAATATGTGTTCCTTGAAATATTAAATAAGATGGTATTCATTGATTTCACTAGCACTATTGAAATGATAGTACTATAAAGTCTCATGAATAAAAAATACATGGGATTATATTAGATTTCATACCACTGTAAACAAATGTATTGAATGTATATACTATCGAAATATCAGT
>CM063511.1:131981208-131991208 GCA_032207245.1 Pardosa pseudoannulata
TTTAATGTTTTATTAGAAAATGTTAAACTTAGTAAATAGTTACAACTTATAAAGCCAAAGATAAGATAGTCTATTTTTTAATCGTAAATCCATAGAAAATTCGAACTGTGAGGATCGTGTAAACGAAAAAAATACCTTCTTATTTTTTCAACTTTTGTTTATACTTCATAATCTCTTAAGTGATGTTACAGTCCTTTAAAATGAAAGTTTAGATTTCATTGTACTCAACTTTTTAAAACATAATCTTCTTATTAACATGTGTTACATGCATTTCGTTAGTATATATATATATATATATATATATATATATATATATATATATATATATATATATATATATATATATATATATATATATATATATATATATATATATATATATATATATATATAACTAAAATACTTTATGCATATTTAAGTATCCAAAAAAAATGTCCTTGCTTCCGGAAGATAGATATTTCCCAAATCCCAATTAATTCAGCATTATTATAAAATATATTGAAAAAATTATAAATTTATATTTTATCCATACTGTAATTTAATTCTAAGCATACCATAAACTGTCAAATGATCGATATGTATATGTAAAAAATTCGATGAGTAATGAATTATAAATTCTTATTTTTATTCTTCGTAATACATAAATATTGATAATATACAATTTTGTTCAATTATAATAAAAATTATATGTTTATTTTTTTATCAATATCCATACTTCATACATTCAATCAGGAAACATAAAGTCCGGTCATTTGAGAGGTTGTGATAGAATTAGGTATGTATTTAGTGTTTGTATGTTTAGTGTTAATAGGAACCGGTTGAATGAGAATTTTCCAATACTTGAAATGAAAATTGTGTATTTCTATATTTTTCGCTTAATATTAACCATACGGATATAAATCAAAACTTATTGAACTTGAAATATTTACTGGTAACCCATTTCATTGTTAATTTTGATATATAGAAACATTTTACTTATAAAAATGTTTGTGAATTATATGAGCTTGTTTTGGGGTTCATGTTTTATTAAAAAAGTAAAACTTAGTAAATAGTTAAAATTTATAAAGCCAAAGATAATACAGACACTTCAATCGAAAATCCATAGAAAATTCTAACTGTGAGCATTCTGTAAAGGGAAAAAAACGTTCTTATTGTTTCAACTTTTGTTTCACTCTACTTAGTTATCCTTCATAATCTCTTAAGTGATGTTCAGTTCTCTAAAATGAAAGTTTAGATTTCATTGTACTCAACTTTTTAAAACATAATCTTCTTATATTCTGTAAGTATTCTTAAATATTTCTTTAATTTTAAGTTACCTTTTTACTTTTCTTTTCTCGTCATGTGTTAAATGTATTTTTTTTCTATAAAAAAAGTTTTATTCTATCACGTGGAAATTCAAAGAGCAGTTGGAATGGAACTATTTTTCTTTACCTTTATTTAAAGTTTTAGATCCATGATTAATATTTTGTTCCATGTAAAGACGGAATACGTGGAGGTTAGATCTATGACTCTCAGTGCTTTTCATGAGGGTGAACGACCAGTCAGATAAGGTTAAGGAAGGGAAATAGAAAAATTTGGATTTTTATTTGAAGATCAAAGCACGTTTTGAGTAAGAAAAATGCATAAGCAGTTGAAGTTCAAAAAACTTAAAAGTACGAAAAAAGATCTTTCATTCAGTTCCTCTGGATGCTTTATCTTTACTAAAAAGGTCTTTTCAGGTAAAATTTATGCGAGGAAGTTTGGTATACGATATTCATTCCGTTAGTATATAAATATAACTAAAATACTTTATACATATTTAAGGATTCAAAAATAAGTACAAGCTTCTTCAAGGTAGATATTTTCCAAAGCACCAATTAATTGAGCATTATTAGAAAAAATATATTGAAACAATTTTAAATTAAATGGTTAGATATCATCCATAAGAATATTTAATACTTAGCATAACAGAGACGGTCAAATCATCGGTAATATATATGTACAAAATCGATGGGTAATGAATTTAAAAATTCTTATTCTTTGTGTTTGTAATACATAAAAATTGAGAATATACAATTTTGATTAGTTATAATAAAATTTATTTGTTTATTTCCCTGCCAATATCCATCTTTCATGCAATCAGAAAACATAAAGGCCGGTCATTTGACAGGCTCCGTTAGATATAGGTATGAATTAAGTGTTGGTATGTTACTAGAAATTGGATGAATTAGAATTTTGCAATACTTGAAAGAAAATTGTGTATTTCTATATTTTTCGCTTAACATTAACCATACGGATATAAATCAAAAACTTGTAGAACTAGAAATGTTTAATGCTCGAAACTAATGTTGTGCATTTTTATTTTTTTTTCGCATTAAACCTATGTAATTCTTAAGTGACTTCAAAGTATTTTTTAGAAAGTAATAAATGCATTAAAGACAAAAGTTAAGTTTTCAGTCTCATATACAGACATTTGTTAAGAAACAGAAAGTATAAGTATTTTTCCAATAATAAGCTTTAAACAGTACATTCAAATTGCAAATGCTTAAAAGGGCTTACTCTAATAGGTGTCTTTTTTATTTTTAAAATTTTAATAGCAATAATTGTTGCGGAATAAAGTCTTATTTGGAAAAAAATGTTAAATACGTGCATTATAGATATTTTAAAGAAATGTAATGAAAATATATAACAAATTACAAAATTTTTAGCTCAGGATAGACTTTAGAACTACATCTATACAGAATATTGAACAATGTATTGAAAATTTAATTTTATTTTTCAGTTTCATGAATTATATTCTATTGGTAAGTATATTCTGTATAAAACAACATCAAGGAGTTTAGTTCATTTATTTCTTCAATGATTTTGTACACTTCTTGTTTTCTATTACTTTCTTACGTATTTCTTTTCTCCAGCTAGCTCCAATAGAATATCCGATCCTGTAAAAGAACAAGCATGCTGATGAACCAGATACAATTTTGAGTTATACGGACTTTATGTAGGATGCCTCAAGTCAGACATAACATTCGAGGTAATAGACTGAGATGACTTGACCTCGTCTGGAGATTCCCAGAAAATAACAATACTAGAATGCACAGTTTTAAAAAGCCAGATGGATCCGGTACCCCGGGACCACCATCTACAAGATGGCTGGACGATTCCGAAAAGGACTCAAGACTTAGACAATAAAAATCTCCCAAAAAGTTGCTTTGGACCGACTGAGTTGAAAAAAAAAACATGCTGTCAAAGCAACTAAGATTTGTAACAGTTTGTCACGCTATTAAAGGAGAAGATGTGGAAGCTCCAGTAGTCGTGTCTAATTATTACCAGTTTCTATTCTCTGAGATCGGTACTACCTTATCTTACATTTTCTCCCCACGTGTATAAATGGATATTATTTCTTTTACAGTTGTTTTCACAAGTGTGATTATTCAAACACTAAAAAATGAATTTTTGGATAGCATAGAAATATTATATACATGTTTTAATACGAAATATGATTTTACTTTAAACAATAAACGAAAAATAAGAGTACATTTTCATTCTTGTTTCCATGGAAGAAACTAAGTTATTGTGTATAAAATTAAGGTAAGTATAAAAATTAAGTTAACCACAGAAAAATAAGTGATGTAAAGTGTTGAATGTCAGTACATTAAATTCAGTACAGTTTAGTAAATCCATGATCCATTATAGTTATAAAAACATTTTGATAGACTTATTCAAAAACAGAATAAATGGTATATTATATAACACAAATGTTTACATTATTATGCTCATAAAATACTGCAAAATAGTTTTAAAACTTTTTTTTTTGTCTTTTAATGAATTATGTGTATATTACATTGTAACAAAATAAAGCTTAAAACCTGGTTAATAATTATCTAAAATGAAATATTGTGCCTATACATTGCTCAATGTTGGTAATATATTTATTTTATAGAAAAAGCCGCGGTAGCTCAGTCGGTAAAGGCAAGGATCTCGTAACTGAAAGGTTGCATGTTCGGAACCCGAGCCGGCCTAAGATCCACCTTGTTTGTTAAAGGTGACTGGGACATGTAAAATAGGTTCTTGGTCACAATGTCCTCCAAGTTCTAAACCACCTTTGGGGAAGTTCTCAAACACCTTTGGGGGTGGCAGGCCAAGTCTATGGGTCTTCTTGGTCCCTGCTTCAAAATTAAGAGGGCCCACATGAGCATAAATCGTACTTTCAAGCACATTGTGCTCGTTATAAAAACGAAAGGTGCACATCTTCGCCTTAATACGAGTAGTCTCCGGCTAAAACGATTGAATGTTGGCCGATTGGTTAGGGTGCTAACCTTCGTTGCCGGAGTTCGTGGGTTCGAACCCCACTGTGGCATGGATGTTCGTAGCCTTTAGGAATCGCCTTTAATCCAAAACCTGGTACTGATAAGGAAGGCCAGGAACCTGGGTGACTAGCTCACCGCTAAACAAGACGCCATCTTGCGGTCATGAAGATTTTAACCTAAAACCACACCGCAAGGTTCAAATTACCCCTTCACGAAAGGCCATCACGACTAGCCTGTGAAGATATTGCTAGCGTCACTAACACCTGCTCTCATGTCAGAAAGTTTCATGTCGTACACCTGGTCAACCGGACTTTTAACCTGGGCAGGACTCCTGCAGTAGTATCCCCCTTGCTTTTTTAAACTGGATTCATTGTACTTACTTGTCGAGATTGTCTACATTTTTTTCATGTTATTTTAAATTTTATGGGCAGTATGCTGACTTGGCCCCTGCGTAACGCATTGTTGCCGGGCGGTCAAACCGAATCAGCAATTCAACACAGTACACCTGACTACAAACGGCTCAAACGTGCTTGGTTTCACCAAGTGTCATAAGTCATCAACAACAACAATTTTAAAATAATGTAAAATAAAAGAAACGAGAATTTAACATTAGATTACTTAAATATTAATAACTATGCCGTGTAAAATAAGATGGGTAGATTACATTAGTTTTCAAAAGAAATTTTGTACACATCTTGGTAAGTCTAAACTCATACCCAGTGATTACAAGTGATTAAATAATATGAATTTCTAACTAGAAAACACATTTCAAATTATTATTTAAAATCATTATACTCTATGTACATGTAATAACAATATTTATTACAGAATATAAAGTTTCCAAATATGTTTATTCTCCTCAAATTTCTTTATATTTTGTAATTTAATTAAATAGAAATAAGAAAATTACAGTCAACACTCTCTCAGTGAAACTCCACTACAGCATTAATAACAGAACATTAAAGTATTTCGAACCGTAAACATATAGAAATTTGTAGCATAATGTAGCTTACCCCTGGTTCGAGATAATTAAAATCCTTTTAAACATGTTTAACACGGTCTCTCCTTATTTATGCCGAATTATTTTTCTCGAGATTTTCTCTTATGGCTATAATACGTGTTTTGGTCATTATATACGATGAGCTTATTAACAGAAAAAGAATATTTTCTTCTCATTTTTTTCCTGTGTAAATAAAAGTTTAGCTCCTGGAAGCATTGCTGAAAGCTCCTTTACATATTTTTGATAATAAAAACTTTTTTAATAAACCCATGTTCTGATATTTATTTTAGATGTCATTATAAAATGATTAAAAGAACTGACACCCTGTCCTGTGCAAATGCTAAAAATCTATTTTCACGTTGTATGAATAAACGGGATTTTTTCCTTCTATGTCTTTTCATAATATTTTTATTGTTGTCCTAGCTAATGAAAAATCCGGAAAAAAACTTGCTGGATTTTTAATCAGAAAATAAAAGCCCTGTGTCATAAAAATTGGTTTCATTAGTTGAAACTACAAGAATTTTTAAATTAATTTTCGTCATTTATTATGGTAATATTTATGATTTTTTCCATAGATGTTTATGCTGCTAGTTTTAACTACTTTCAAGAGGTCGAAATACAACGTTACAACATAAAATAAATTATAGTCATAAGTTGATAGAGGTTGGTAGTTAGCGCATTTTAGATTAATAAAAATAACAACGTAAACTATTTTGTGTAAAGTTTCAGGAATATTACCAAAATAAAAAGAAAAACCAAATAAAAGTAAAGAAATTGAAAAATTGTGTACCTTATCACCTTAGTATTCCCTATATAATAATAGCCTAAGTTATCTGTCCATCTGTTCTCCAATTTATGAAGCTATTGGACCTGGAATGGATAAAGGCATCCATTCAAAGAGAATAAAGTTTATCTTCTCCTAAACTATCGATCCGATTCTAAAATAAATTTGTATAAACGTGCTTCATATCACAGCAAAAAATACTGTCGTCTTTAAAACGTTCGAAATCCAACTCTTCTCCACTTTTCCAGAGTTTAATGCCATTATTTCAAGCCATATTTTCCCCGGTTAAGGGCAGCCGATTAAATTTATCCATTTATCACTTAATAAATAGGAAAAAATAACACTTTTTCTAGCATTGTGACGTCATTCCTTTAAACATCTCATTTAATCATTATATATATATTAAATTATTTAAATATAGTCTACACTATTTTAGTATCTTTTATCACTGAACTTAGATATTACGTAAATGATTTTCTTTTGTATTTGACTTAAATAATAGATTAGGTACATGTGTGATCATTTTAAATTGAATCATCGATTATTTTTTGTTGCAATGAAAATTTTATCACCGGTATTAACAATAAATTATTTTCATATAAGTCTAGGAGTCTATTTCACGGACTAATAAATATCTAACTTTTAATTTATATATTTGGAAATTAAGAAGTTTGTTCTTTTGTGTGTTTGTTTATTATACATAACCACACGGTTTGACTCAATGAATTCAATGTGATTCTAAACTGCATTACAGGACGGGAGATTCTAGAGGAGTATGACGATAAATAAATTATTGAGAGTGAACCAGATAATTCTCAGTCAAAAAACAAACCATTTTTTACATGCCTCATTGGGTACTTAACAGTTCTGGAATATTAAAAATTTTACTAATCCCGTCATATGATGGGCTATATGCTAGTAGTATATAACACTCGTGTAAGATTGTGACAATTGGAAGCGATTGTTTGTCAAAGTCATATCAGTATAATCCATGAGAGCGTGATGCTCATAACTTCATCAATAAGTAGCTCACCGGTACCGGCTTAATAGCAGCTGCTCTTGAAACTTTAGAGAAGAATGCTTTATAATTATATTCTTTATTCGTTATTTTGTGTTTAAATCAACAATTCCAGAATTAGTGCCACGTATGCGAGCCGTTTTGAGGCAGTGTTTCTGTGTAACCATCCAAAAGAACCAAAAATGCAGCTGCAGCCCGGTACATGAGAAAGTCGGAGTCGTTCTTCAAGAAGTGGGTAACACGCTATAAAGCGGTACAAAATGTTGACGACTTACCGGAATGAGGTAAACAAAGCTTAACGTCAAAATTGAATGATAAAGTGATTCTTGTTTAATCGATAATTATGGGGACTGGACAACTTATTAGGTGTGGAATGCATTTCAGTTTAATATGTATACTACACGCTACAATAGTATTTTTAACTAATTCGTTTAAATTTTCAGAGAAATAGAGGAAACATTCTTATGGAACAGACTGTATATTATGTATTTTGTTTGATCTTAATATAAAATATATTATCTTAATGTAAAATAAAGAACGTAAAATATAGTGTATTCATAATACCAATACCTTGATAGGGATTTTAAATAAGAACATTTGAGATTAGAAAAAATAACGAAGTGATCGATGTTGTGAAAAATTCCTGGAATAATACCAAACTAGAAATAAAAATCGATCAAAAATTTTAAATGGAGAAAAAATGCAGCTAGGAATTGTCGAAGTTGCCTGTTATGAAATACTCATGTAAGTTTGTGACAATCGGAATAAATATTTCTCATATTCATACATATGTAATATATTATTAAAATATTAAATATTATTATACTTAAAATACCTGTTTAAGGTTCTCCTTTTCCCAATAATTCTTTCAAATATATTTTTCCAGCCGATTAATACATTATTTAAACCCTTAACGTGCGTGCTCGTGTTAATTGGAACTCGCTAAACTGGCCAAACTGTACAAAATTGAGATCAAAATTGAGATGATTCGAGTGGCATTTTACTTTAAGTTTCTATAATTTTTCACACTCGAATGAAATCGAGAATTGAAAATAACATTGTGAAAGAAAAAAAAAACAATTGTTTTATTGATATTTATCATTTAGATGGGATTGTAAGCTTCAACACTTACTTATGCAAGTATGATATATATATATATATATATATATATATATATATATATATATATATATATATATATATATATATATATATATATATTCTAAATTCGACGTTCTAAATTGTAATTTTTTTACAGTAAAAAATTGATTTTATATCCGGCCTTTAAAAAAAACAAAAAAATTAAAAAAAAAACATGTGCATTAAGGGGTTTACAAGAATGTACACTAACAAATTTTTCTTAGCAGACTCACAAAGCTAACAATGACTGTAGACTGGCTTGGTTACTGTGCCTTTAATGATTTCTGATTTCTTTGACGTTCTTAGTGTTTTGGCTGTATCTTTTGTTTTTTAAGGTTAAATTAGTCATACAGATGTCAAGATGTGAGTTTTCGAAGTGTATTCTGTTTCGTTTAAAAGCTTGGGCTTTCTGATGGGTTTTGCATTTCACCGCGAGTTTCTATCTTTGATTTTTTGGCTTGATTTTGGCTTGAGGTTTTGGGAGACTGAGCGAGAGAGACTTTTTAGAGGTAATTCTACTTACAGATAAAAACTAAAACCTACAAACCAGTGCTATGTGTGGTCATTCAAGGGAAATGACAGCAGCAAAAGAATTCGAAAAGATGCTAGGTATATTTGTCCGGGCTGGGACGTTGAACTCAGCTTCTTACCCTCTTTCAAGATTTATCACACTAAATCTGATCTTTAAAAATACAGGTTAAATAAATGTATTTGTAGAATTTGCATTCGAAAATAATTGTGTAGTAATTGTAATCGAAAATATTTGTTATCTACATAACTGTAAACGTCACTTCCCTGTCTAGTGCACATGGGTGAAAAAAGAAACTGCAACTTCCTGTAAATAAGTCGTTACAAATGCTTAAAAGAAGTAGAAATATTACTTTTAATAACATTTTCCAGCTTACAATTATAAAAGGAACAAAAGTATGCAATAAAAAATGTGACATTTTTTGGATCGAATTCCGGAAGAAAATGAAACTTTTAAGGGGTTAATGTTATGATTCCATCACAGAATATTACTTTCAGCTTTTCCAATTGCAGTTAGCTTTATTTTGTTATTAATTTATTGCAATATTTTATATTTATTTTCATATTTTAGGATTAGAGATACATAGTACAAATATTTCACATTAAAATTACATATCTTTTAGTTATTTTCAATGTACATTCATGAACAAAAAAAGTGTAGTAGAAAACATGATCTTTAAACTATTAATTCCATTTTTTAAGAATGTAAACGTGAATGTAATCTAGAATTTTTTGTCAATGCTTTATGAAAAAGTTATTTTTGACTCACATGATTTAAAAAAAAATTGAATACGGCTTCATTTAATTTACTTCAGGACTTTTATTAGATTTTTAAAAATATAATTTTTTGAACAGGAAATTTTGTTTTACATAAGAGATGAAACGTTAAAAGAGATCAAGGAAGAAACTTTTTAATCTTAATCTTTTAACAAAAAAAAGCATTTTTAAGAACGATTACATAATCATTTCAGAATAGAAATTTTTTTATAAATATAATTTTTTTTCTTCACAGATGATTCAGAAGTTTTCGAAACTTACAGGAAAATATCGATTTTTGTTCATAGCCGGCCATTTTATTCTGAATTTCGATCCCTTTTTGTGAAAGCAAATATTGTTTCATTAAATACGCTACGCTCATTTGCAGAAATATTCAGTTTTTCATCTGGAAATTTAATTTTTTTGTGGGTTTTTATCGCTTTTTTTCTGAAAGATATTTAATGGAAATCTTTTAACGTTGAATATAC
>CM063511.1:132001208-132016208 GCA_032207245.1 Pardosa pseudoannulata
AGATATAGTAAAATTTCTCAGGTTAGTAAGTATACGAAAGTTTTAGGCTCTGTGAAAACAGAATAAAAATAACACAAGGAGGACAAATTGCTATTTTGAAAATTCATAAGACTCATATTTATATAAAGTAAAAATGACATTTTATAAGAAATTACGAATAGTATTACCATCATATAACCAATGCATGGCAATAGGTTACTACAACGATATATTTTTTTTAATTTAGAAAATATAAATCAGGAATCAGCTTTACAGTGTTCTCACATCCGTCGTTTTGTTGAGATCGCATCTAAACGTAACAAAGATGCAGGTTCCCCTTCCGTATAAGCAGAAAAACCCACTTAGTGCTAGATCGATCGCAAATATGAAAACAAATGGGTACCATTTGCAAATTTGTTTAAGGGGACAGTAAAGATTTCAGCTTAGGAAAGTATCAGTAAAAACTCTATATTTGTATCCAATTAACCTGTAAAATATGACTAAGAATGGATACAAAAGAAATCAGATTTTTACTGTCATTCATTTATAATGAATCTAATTTTTGCTAATAATAATGATAGGCATATCTAAAAAAATATATTTTCATGAACGTTTCACAAACTTCAGGTCTCTTAGGAACTCTTATAGGCTTTTTAAAAATACATTCTATTTATGTTATAGAAAATAAAAATATATTCAAATTATTACGCTCTAAAATGTTCATTATGGCGATTTATTACCTAAAATAACAATTTTATACACTTTATATTATTGTTATTTCAGGTTTCAGCTATTATTATACCTACTCTTCTTAAATTTTACAAAATCTTATGATAAAAACGAACTTTTAATACTAATTTATTCTATTTATTTTAATCGTAACCTTGCACTTTTAAAATTTGTTTCAACAAATAATAATAATAATAATAGTTTTCTACTATATCTTTATAAATTTTTATACCATGAGTCAAGTAAAATTAGTATCTTCATGTGTGTTTAAAATGTCTAACAATTTACTATAGTGGATATCGAGTTGCTATTATTTGGTGTCTAGACACCACCTTATATCTATACCGATACCTGTATCTAAGTAAAAACGAATTCATTATGTAATCTAAAAGGGTAATCTATAAAACTTTGTTGCCTGTGTGTGTAACCTTTGTGTAAGTGATATACACTTCGATCATTTTCAGCAATTCTACTTTTGAAGCATTTAATAATTCATAACTTTTTACCTAATTAATAATGCAAGGTAAAATTTTTACAAAATATTTATAAGTATATTATTACTGATGTCACACTAAATTTTATAATGATGAGTACCGTATTTTTAGATAGATATTATGCATCTTATGATTTCTTAAATATTAAAATTTAAATCCTGCAGCATATTGGAAAGAATTTTTGTTTTACTTTTAACAGTCCAAAATTATTTTTTGACTGATTGTTTGCCACGTGTCTCTATCACATGATTTATTCTGGTTTCGCATTTTCTTCCATATCATGCCGTGAATTGTCAACCCAAGAGTCGTAGTTGTCTGGGAGTTCTTTTTTTATGAAAAATGCACTATAGATTGTGTTAGCAGATCCTTGTATTTTGCTACTCCAAAATCTAGGGACACCTTGTACAGAAGCGAGATTCGCTCCATTACTCTATGGCAGTTTTTACCCATTTGGGCATCATTCGTCCCTAAGAACTATAGAATACATTTGAAAATCTAATATCACTAGCGTCATAGCCTAATCTGGAGAGGGAGACAATTTCGACAAATTGACGATAGAGCAAAGAAAAAATTGATTTTCAGGGTCAAACGTAAAAGCTTACATAAAAAAAGAAGAAAGTTGAATATTTTATTGGACGATGCACATACAGGTCAACTTTTATTTATATGAAAGTTTTTTTTTTTTATCTGATGAGCTCCTCTTTTCTTAGGTGAATTCTAACGCGGTTCATTCTCAAAATTCACTTATATACCCGAAATTTTGGTATATGATGTAAAAGCAATTTAATTAGTTATTAATATAAATCCACTGAAATATAATGCAAATGTGCAGAAGGATTAGAGAAAATGCCTATAAATAATGAATATTTTGGCGTCATAGCCTAGCTTTGCTAGGAAGGCATTTTGTGCAAGGAAATCGATTTTCAGTGTCAAGATTTATATATTTCTTTTAAGTATTACTCTAAGAATGAGAATTAAAATATTTATTGTAGTGATGTCGAGATAAACTTTTATTTGTGCTACGTATATGACATATATGGTTATCCGTTGGACATCTCTTTCCATAGATAAATTATCACGCGTGCAGAGTATATGTTCAATTGGCTTTTGTACCCTAAAATAAGGCACATCATGTAAAAAAATAATTAGTAATAAAAATCTACTGAATCCTTAAAAAGTCAATCATTGGAACTAGCGTACGGTTAGCCGTTCTGCTTCTGTGATATCTGTTGTGTTCAAGACTGTTTGAGAGAAAATGATAATATCAGTCATTTTTCTTCACGCTTAAAATATTAGAGATTCAAGAGTAAAAATTTCATGCAACAGTGCACGTCACAAATTTTGCTGCTGGCGCCATCTATTTTATTTTCCTGTAACTAAAAGTAATACATTGATTACCAGAATGATATCACATATAAAAAGGTAGTGGTAAAAATGCAATGAAAAGTAAATACAGCATAAACGTTTTTATTTAATAAATATATATATTATACAATATGTACCTGATAAAACTCACAAATCAGAGTTTAAAAACATTTTCCACAATTCAACCATCATTGTAAATTGCTTCCAATATTTAACAAAAAATATAGAAAAATAATTTGAAGATAACTTTTTATGCCCCAAAGAATTACTCCTGGGTTATCGAAGAGAATATTTTGTAGTAATTGTATTAAGAACAAATAATTTGTTTTCCTGGGATTCAATATAACTATCCTGATATATCCTTTTATTTAGAAATATGTATACTGTAAGAAATCGAAAGCTTTTAGAGAAAATGGTATTGTTCTCTTTATTAATATAGTTATATTTTCCAAAAACAAAAGCCATCTCACTTACTTTGAGGAATTTTTATTATTTCAGCTGCAGTTTTTATTTAATAATTTAATAAAACTCCCTGAATGAACGTAAACTAATACAGTATATTAACAAAAATTTAATGTTTTGTTTTTTGTACGTAGAATTTATTAACCATTTTATACATATTGCCTACTTTTACATCTCTCTTCGCAGAGAAATATTGTTACCGCACACTGTTTCTACACTAACGGTGTTTTATAAAAGATGTAGTTGCACTTACGTAAACTGATGTAATTTTATGCCCTGACAATTCGCTTAGTATATTTATAGTAATTTAAATTGATACAAATGTAAGTCATGAATTTGCAATATTTTTCCAATACAGATGTGATACATACATTATCCTATCACCTCAACGAAGCTGCAAACCTGTTACTCATTAGCACCACACGGGACCAAGTGCAGCTCAATGTATGCTACAGACGAGAGTAACATGACCCACATGATCACAGGATCACAAAATGCAATTGTTACAGAACTGCCTGGGCCGGGCCCTCTAGTTCTGTAATACATAGGAGTTTGGCAAAACAACATATGGATTTATTTGGCTCTAACATGGTATTAAATAGATAATAAAATATGGGAAGAGAAGCTCGAGTTTAGGGAGGGAAAATACAAAATAAGAGGTAAAATAAAAAATGATAATGTGAGAATCCAGTTATGGAAGGGATACTGTAAGCTAGTGAAACACTAGTAGATAATATGAAATGCGCAGTTAAGATGAAATAAATGTGAGTATTTTTTTTTTTATCTTTTCAAGACGTTTAAGGGACAGCAGAAGTCTCGAGAGACATTAAGTTGAAGAAATGCTCAGAAAGAGAGTGATTTAGAGGAGATTCACAAGAGAAAATCTCAGCGAATCAAATTTGTGGTGACGACCAATAGAATCATAGCGAATGACCCACTAAGATGTGGCCTCCAGAAACGCTGCTTCAGAATTTGGAATAGCAAAAAAACGTTAAGGGGGGGGGGAAGGATGTCATAGTAGTGGGGCAAGATCAAGGGAGGACCAATAGAATTTATGGACGGCGAGAGTGACTAGCGTAACATGACCCCCGATGGGTCCTCGTATTTAGAAGAAAAGACCAAGCAGAAGACCCCCAGGTCAAATTCTTTTAGACGTTTGGATCCCCACTGTGGCCTCGTGTGGCAGTTTCGGGACCTTGCTTGATCTTCTCAATGTTTTTCTCAGTTTTAATTAAAAAATAATCACTGTCTTCTAACCTTGGGCTACATTTTAGTACCCTAATTGATTAGTATTGCTCTCCTTGAAGCACAAGTACTACTACTTTACTCTCTTTTTATTCACCTAATGTGTTTACATGTCGTCTAAACTCAAGCATTTTCTCCCGTTCTCCCCATACTCTTATACATTTTGCTTTTGTAATTCTTATTGCCAACAAAATATTTATAGATGGATGCATTACCAATAATAGCAAACTCAGTACTAGAGGGCTTGACCCAGTGAGTATTGTTGTCAAATCTTCCTGTGTGATCTGTATGAAAAGACCCCCAGGCTTGGCTTGCCACCCACAGAGGTATCGTTTGAGAACTTGGAAGACTTTGTGACCAGGAACATATTTTACGTGCCACATTCACCTTTAGCGGATACGGCAGATCTTATGCGGGCTCCAGTCTCGAAGCCGCAACCTATCAGTTACGAGATCGCTGCCTTTGCCGACTGAGCTATCATGGCTCAATTTGAAATTTTTAAAACTATAATAAAATTTACAATTTCTATAATAAAATACAGTTCCCTGAAAAGCATCATGGAAACTTTAAAAGTAAAAGTGATTAATTATAAGTTAATCAATCGATCATGCAGACTATAACATCCACTAATCGGACAACGAGCCAGTTACCAAAATTTTACAGATGTACATGAACATTCCTAAATCTTATTCACAGTTAAAAACACCCTTTTATTACATTACTTACATATAGCCCGTCATATGACGGGATCAATTAATTATTTTTATTTTTTAGTATTGTAAAGTACCTTATGAGGCAAGTAAAAAAAATGTTTGTTTTTCGGCTGAGAAACATTTGGTACACGCTGAACAATTTGTTTATCTTTATACCCCTCTAAAGTCTCCCGATACAGTGAACGCAGTTTAGAATTAAGTTGAATTCAATTAGAAAAATAATTTACAATTTTCTTAGCTACTTCTAAATTATCGTTAATTTCTTCCCAATTTTTTTGTCACGGCTACTAATGGAAGTAAAGGAATGAAACAATCATTAAATCTATACCCTGGAGGTAGATAGAATTTGTTGTTAATACCTTTGATAAAATTTTCATTTCAACAAAAATAATCGATGATTAAATTTACAATTATCACATATGTAAATAATCTATAATTTAAGCCAAATAGGAAAGAAAATTATTTCCGTCATATCTAAGTTCAGTAATAAAACGTATGAAAATAAAGCAAATAATATTTAAATAATTTAAAATAAGAAATATTTAAACGAGATAGTTAAAGGAATGACGTAATAATGCTAGAAAAAAATTTTAATTACTATGTGAAAAATTAATAAATTTAATCACCTGCTCTTAACTGGGGAAAATTGGGCTTGAAATAATGACATTAAGTGCTAGAAAAGAGGGGAAGGGGTGGATTTCGAACGTTGCTAACCCTAACCCATGAAATATATATATATATATATATATATATATATATATATATATATATATATATATATATATATATATATATATATATATATATATATTTATATATATATATATATATATATATATATATATATATATATATATATATATATATATATATATATACCAGGGTTCCACAAAACGACACTATAATCCTGACATCAACTTCATAAGTTCAATGGCGTCTCACATTGGAGCCCAACTTCTAACAAAGGCAGGCTTTGCTGCATCGGTTGGCCACAGCTCTGTCCGTGGAGTATGCATACTGCTATCCTCTCTCCTCAGATTACTGCGAGTGAGCTGTATTTATGTGGCTAACTCCTCATGCCGCGTCACTCTCAGTAAAGAATTTTTAATTAAAATCTTTTAAAATTACTCTACAATTTTAATCCTGACATACGTACATACATACATATTACATATATATATATATATATATATATATATATATATATATATATATATATATATATATATATATATATATATATATATATATATATATATATATATATATATATATATATATATATATATATATATTATATATATATATATATATATATATATATATATATATACATATATATATATATATATGTATTTATATATGTATATATATATATATATATATGTATATACATATATATATATAAATATATATATATATATATATATATATATATATATATATATGTATATATATATATATATATATATATATATATATATATATATATATAAAATATATATATATATATATATATATATATATATATATATATATATATATATACATATATATATTATATGTATTTATATATGTATATATATATATGTATATATATATACATATATATATATGTATTTTATATGTATATATATATGTATATATTATATACATATATATATATATATATATATATATATATATATATATATATTTATATATATATATATATATATATATATATATATATATATATATATATATATATATATATCTATATATATAAATATATATATATATATATATATATATTATATATATATATATATATATATATATATATTATATATATATATATATTATATATATAAATATATATAAATATATATATATATATATATATATATATATATATATATATATATATACATATATAATTAAGACACTATAATTAATATTTATATCTTTATATATTACAATATAATATTAAATATTTACATTATTTTTAACAAAATTTGCATCTGACCACATTGTCCGTATTATATTTTTTTATATGTGAGCTGTATTTATGTGGCTATTTTGTGTCACTCTCAGTAAAGATACTTAATTAAAATCTTTTATAATTATCTACAAATTCTATGATTTTGCGTATGTAATTAAGATGAGTGGTTTAGATTCACAATTTGATCCGATTAAAAATATTTTTTATTAAAAATACAGAATTGCTTGCTTATTGCGATTATTATAATTCCGCTTGAAACACTTCGGTGCCAACATATTTATGACGCAGTGGTCAGAACAACTTGGTTTAGTTCGAGAAGTCTCAGAATGGAATCTCCTGACAGGTTAAGTGGGAATTTTAATTAAATCTAACTATGTTTGTGATGATTGTACGCGTGGGGCCATCAAGTATTTTTTAAATATTTTTCTTTACAATTTCATCAAAACGGTTCAATTTATAAAATATTTAAATACACTTTACAATTTTTGTATTTACAACGTTAAAATAAGACAACGTCTGTCGGGTCATCTATCATATATGTATATATAAATATGTGTGTTTGTGTGTTCAGATAGATAAATTATAAAATACACCTTGTTTGGTTGGAATCCTGTCCATCTAGAAGTAATATGGATCTATACGTTTTTATTTAATTCTATCTATAACTCCACAATAATTCTCTTTGAAAGGTGAAGTCTTCAAGTATTTCCTTATACGTAAATAATTTTTCTGTTCCATCTTATCTCTAGGTTAACTATTGGAAATTGTATGTATTCTGGTAAAATTGTTTTTAATTCTCGTAGCGTAAAACTGAAAAATTCTCAGTCTAATTATTACCCTAGTGATGTTTCTATTTGCAATAATTTATACATATATTGAGTTTCATCTCAAGATATTTATCTTCTTATTTATATATAAAATTACATTTGCATCGCCCAAGGTAGAGAGGACAAACTTTTTTCGACTAGTGTTCCAAATAAATTAAGTTTCACATTATATTTCCAGTGTGTCACTTCTTATAGTTCTTTAAAAAATCATTTTGATACCATTATAATCTATATAAAAAATATGAGTATTTGAAATCTTTCTTTCTATGTGTTCACAACGTGAATCACTAGTCTAATATAAAGATTTTAAATGAAACCTATTTAAAAATTCAGTTTCCGTACTTAATAGGAGCATTTTACCTTTTCACTGTTTAGATTGTTAAGTGAAATAAAGACAATTATTAAAACCATTAAAGTGGATGATAGCGTTAATCGAATTTTTTATTTAAAACTCATTTTCCCATATCTTGAAACATTAATTTGGTTACATATCAACTTCGTATTAAAATATAAAAAAACCAAAAGCAAAAATACTCCATGATTTACAATTTAGTTTGGTTTCTCTCTTTACAATACCTCCCACTCACATTGTTTTACAAGAAAATGCAGTGTCCTGTATAGGATCTTCCACACTGAAGGAGGACAATCAAGGATAATGGGTTATACATCTGTCCTACTAAATTTCCTAATGGCTCATAATGAGTTCTGAATCCAACTTTGATGGCTGCTAGTCTTGAAGAAATTTTGTAAAAATAATTTCGGTAAAAATATTTTTGTAAAAATATTTTCAGTAAAAATAATCTAATTTGTTGATGACTCTTGCCATAGAAAAACCTGCCGTGTGCCATCTCCCCACAGATTTTACATATCTGGCCTTGGATAAAGATATTTCAGTTATTTCTGCATTATTATCTGGTTTCTTCGACCAGTTGGTCTACTTCTTGAATTCCATGAGTTCTAAACAGGGTAGGTGTCTATTATTACAGAGTGACCACTTAAAGTATATAATTTTCTAAACCAAGATTTTATTCTGGGATCAAAGCTGCTATAATAATATAAGTGACAATCCATATCCATATCTACTTCAATATAAATGATTAAGATGAAGGGAAAATTTGAAAATTATTGTTTTATTGATGTGTTATCCCATGATGGTCAGCAAGTGCATACACAGCTGTGGACTAAATTTCCAAGAAGAATTTAGGTACAGCTGCTGACTTCGAGTTTTAATGGGGACCCCTGTAGAGCAGTTATAGATAGCGCAAGTCTAACGGTCAAACCCAGACAGGGATGTGGCCGTGAGATATGGGGACACTGGATAAGCAATGTCAAATTTCACAAAAGGGATCATTTTAATGAGGTAAACCTGCACACCCGAAGGACATGCAGATGTGGGAAAATTTCACCAAGAAATGATTGGGACGTAGAAAATAAGGGGTGTTGAACCGAGGTGAAGAGTTAGAAAAGAAAGTCGAAGTCGGGATTCAAGAGTTGCTGGACATCGAAATCCTGTGTCTGCAAGCCCGCACCGACATCGAACCGGTTGATAGCCCCAGACTGATCACTTGTAATTACTGGAGGTAAACTTGATATTATTCATAATTATTACCTTGGGTCTCAGAATCTTTTGAATAAGGAATAAAGTATAAAAAGAAAAAAAAATGTAATGAATGATGAACGTTAGATATATTAATCCAGGAATAATATCTTTAAATAATTAGTGTACATAATAAATGTTTAATTTCAATATAAGGTATTATATTTTTACTGTGTATCAACTTTAAGAACGAACACTGATGTTTGTGTTTTATATACTTTACAACAATATGGAACTAATGAGTATTTTTTATTAAACTTCTGTGATAAAATTACTCATCTTTCATGAAATATTTTTTTTAATTTAACCAAAAGCCATTTCTTATTTCAGTTACTTAGATGCTTTAAACAAGATCTTAATTTATATGAATGCAGTAAATTGCAGAATATTTGAAATTTTCAGAATCAATGACTAAGGTTTTGCTTTAAAGTAAAAAATAAAACAAAAATTCAATTTTATAATTTATTGGAATGGAATCCTTTCATCTCTCTGTGAAATATTTTGTTGAATCTCATGCTTTCATGCCCAACTATTTCCCTGTCTCAATATGGCTAGGTTGTGAATCGTTCAAGTATGAAATTTTCCCGATTTCTTTTTCGTTTCAGATACTCGACTAGGCGCTGTTTGTCTTTGAAATTCAATATATTACAGAATCCTTCTTTGAAATAACATAACTTGAAAATTTTTGAGCTTGTTGACATGAAAACTTTTACTAGTAAAATGAGTTAGGGAATCTTTCAGTCATCTGCCATATTAGAAGTCATTTTCAAAATGGATCTCATATTTCGCTTTTTAATTCAAAGAGTATCGTCGAAAATAATTTGATACATGAAATCGAATTTATAGTGTAATATCATATGAAATGTGTAACTTCAATATATAGTGTATTAACTTTACATTCTGATAATTTAGTAATGGGGAAACGTTATCAAGCAGTGTAAACAAGGTTTTGTAATTGAATTGATAAGTAGAAATTAAAGTGCTTCATAAAATATATTTAATAAACTTTTTTTATAAAATATTCTTAAAAACTAAAACTCAGTTCTTTTAGATAAAATTTCATACATTTATTCATTTTTCAAAAACTTAAACGTCGTTAAGATTTGTGTTTATTTATGATTTTTGTGCCGGTGAACAATTCCTTTTTCATCTGTAAGTTTGTAGTGATTAATGAAAACTGGGCAGTCTGAGTGCAACACATTATGATTTTTATGAATACTGCCCTCGTATCTGATAAGAGGATGAATGAAACCCTCCCTTTCATTATCTCCATATAGCAGCTTTAATCATGCTTTCTCTCCTCAACTTACTCTGAATCAAGATCAACATCTCCATATCCGATATGCAGACTTGAATGAACTAATCTTACCTGCTGCATTTTACGATTTTGCCTTAACCTACAGACTGGTGTGTAATGATATGACAATAGGAACTTATCTGTACCTTATGTACAACAAATGTCAGATGGACTTTGAAGTTGACTATTTTCTCAATAAAAGTATTTACCAGCTCCCTGAATGATGCATAGTCACTTCGGGAAAACATGCCTCATTACTTTTTATGCAGACAATGAAGATTTAGCTTCAGCCCTGCAGCTTACCCTGAATCAAGATCATCATCTCCATCTCCGATTTTCAAAGTTTAAAGTAGACTTGAATGGACTAGCCTTACCCATTGCATTTTACAACTTTACCCGAACCTACAGACTGGTGTATAATAATACAACAATATGAATTTATCTGTACCTTGTGTATAGCAGATGTTAGATAGACTTTCAAGTAGACTATTTTCTCAATAGAAGTAGACTTTTAACAGCTCCCTGAATGATACATAGTCACGTCGAAAAAACATGCGTCATTACTTTTCATGCAGACACTGAAGATTTAACTTCAGCCCCTCAGCTTACCATGAATAAAGATCACATTCCCCATTTTCGATTTTCAAGGTTTTACGCAGACTTGAATGGACTAATCTTACCCATTTCATTTTACGATTTTGACCGAACCTACAGACTGGTGTATAATAATACGACTATATGAATTTATTTGTACCTAATGTACAACAGATGTCAGATGGACTTTGAAGTTGACTATTTTCTTCATAGAAGTATGCTTTTACCAGCTCCCTGAATGATGCATAGTCAAGCTGGCAAAAACATGCCTCATTACTTTTCATGCAGACCCTGAATATTTTTAATTATTTAAAAATATATCTTTTACAGTTTTTACTGTAGAATTTCATTAATGCATAATACAAACATCCACATTAAATTTTATTGGTGTAATTGCTGTGATGTACATTGTAGTACATTACTGTTGTTATTTCAAATCCATTAATAATCCAAGTTTTCTTTATATCGTTTTTAATATTAATTATGATAAAATGCCACTGATCTGTATTACAATATTCAAATATAGAATAAAAGATAAGGAAATATATGAAAAAATGAAAGAATCACTCCACGTGCTACACCTGAAAGAAAAATTGCCAAAGTCCAAAAACAAGCTGCTTTCTTTCCTGCCTTCTGAACTACTTCAGCAACCCTATACTTTATCCATTATCCTGTGCTGATGCGTCCGTTGTTCCACTGTCTTTTACAAAATGTGTCCTTTTCCGGCTCTGTCCAGATCGACCGGGACTCCAGGCATGGTCCTGAATCGCCTCCTGACGACCAACCACAATTGTCGAAATTTAGTAAAGTTTAAGTGCAATATTTTCCACAGGCCACACTACACGCCTCCTGGAGTCTCGAAAAATTACCTGGGTATGCAACCCACAACTTGTGAGTGCGGCGAGCAAATCAGTTTCGCAAACCTTATGCAAAATATAGCTGCACTAACACAGTAATGGAAATAGTATTTTGTTTTACAAAATCCTAATATACAAAGAATAATAATATATGTTCATTAAATAAAACTATTTTTTTCTTTTGTTTTTTTTTTAAATTATGCATAAAATATTGTTAAGAATTCTGTAAATATGTAATTTGTATAGTATCTCGCCATATTGGTTACATGTGTTCCGACCCCCTTATAGAAGCCTGTGGAAATTTCCAGAAACCTGAGCGCTATATAAAGAGACCTTGAGTTCTCATAAAAGAAGTCAGTTCTCGCTCAGGTCTGGTAAAAGTAGGACCTGTGTTCATGCTCTCCGTGTTGCTCTGAAAAAGTTCACCAAAAAGCTGCCAATTTTATCGCCATCTGTTGTAATTGTGATTCATTTGGCATATTAATAAATTGTTACTGCTTTTGTCGTAGCTAAAGTCTGTTCAATCAACGAACATTACGTCAGAATTTTGCAACAATATTTAACAGTGAAACATTTTTTATTTTATAGAACTATCTGCATTTTCTTGAGGCCAATAGGGCTCATTACCCAAGTTACGAATTTCTGTATTGATTACCTTGATTCTCACAGCAATTTACCTGAGTGAGGTAACAATAGCTTTTGATTAAAGTTCTGAAATCCGATCATATCTACGACTCCTACCAATAAGATAACTTGCGTGATTGCTTTAACTGCAAGGCAATTTGCTGTCCTATCATGTTTTAATCTATACTACCTGGTATGCTTAGCACTCAAATAGCAAATGAAGTTTTGACCAACTAGAATAACGTAAAGCATTAGAGTTTAAAATGCATTTCAAACGTGTATTACAGAATCAATGTGTAGACAGTGATTTTATTACCATATAGAATATGTGCTTCTAAATAATGAAATTGAAACCAGTTAATTCACTACATGACAGGAAAATTGAAAATCCCTACCAGATTATATATCAAACTGAATATGTATTCAGTTGGAATAGTGTAAGTTAACAACTTCCCATTTTAATGACACATGGATTATTTATATCGATATTCTAAAAACTTATTAAATCAAATCAATCAAAGCAGTTAAATCAAGTTAACTAAGCATTTCAAATTTACAATATTATTCCTTTCTAAATAGAGTATTATTTATTAGAATTTATAAAACTAAAGGGGAATGCAATACACGTTGTCTAGGACAAAAGGTTCTCTCTCTTGATATATTTTAGTCATTTCACTTAATTGAGGTATTTATATTCTATGTTTGAAAGACTGACAGACTGTTCTCTTTCACAGGCTTTCTCAAGTGGAAGAATAAAGGATCTAAGAGAACTCAGGAATCAGTCTAGAATTACCCAATAAGAAAACGACGTTGTAGGCTGTTACAAGATGGTACTCCCGTATAACACTGGGGAAGAAATATTAAGCTCTTGCTGTCCATCGAGGAAATGGTCCGCAGGATTACAGGTTGCCTGCATTTTAAATCGAAATATATTCTTCTCCAGTTTTTGTTGAATGAATTAACGAATCCACCATTATCTCTTCTTTTTTATTTAGTTTTAGTTTTAAACTTAGTTTAGTTTTAAACTTAGGATTGACTGGCTGTTCCCATATAATCCTGATGATTAATTTCTTGAAGTTCCTGAAAGAAGAAAATGAATCTTTTCTAGCATCTTACATATCTGTTCATTTTGAAGGTTTATGCATATCTCCCATGTAGCGAGAACTAAATAACGGGATAACACAACAATCACAAAACAGATGAAGAGCAGCGACCATTAAAATCCATCACATCCACAATATAAATATATATATATATATATATATATATATATATATATATATATATATATATATATATATATATATATATATATATATATTATATATATATATATATATTTATTTATATATATATATATATATATATATATATATATATATATATATATATATATATATATTATATATATATATATATATATATATATATATATATATATATATATATATATATATATATATATATATATATATATATATATATATATATATATATATATATATATATATATATATATATATATATATATATATATATATATATATATATATATATATATATATATATATATATATATATA
The DNA here is from genome assembly GCA_032207245.1 of Pardosa pseudoannulata. Lineage (NCBI taxonomy): Eukaryota > Metazoa > Arthropoda > Arachnida > Araneae > Lycosidae > Pardosa > Pardosa pseudoannulata. Next base: position 132,015,558 of record CM063511.1, read on the forward strand.
TATATATATATATATATATATATATATATATATATATATATATATACATATATATATATATATATATATATATATATATATATATATATATATATATATATATATATATATATATATATATATATATATATATATATATATATATATATATATATATATATATATATATATATATATATATATATACTAACGAAATGTATATAACATATGTTAATAAGAAGATTATGTTTTAAAAAGTTGATAGGAAGGTATTTGTTTCGTTTACACGATCCTCACAGTTCGAATTTTCTATGGTTTTACGATTAAAAAATAGGCTGTCTTATCTTTGGCTTTATAAGTTGTAACTATTTACTAAGTTTAACATTTTCTAATAAAACATTAAACCCCAAAATAAGCCCATATTTCACAGACAATTTTATAGGTAAAATGCTTCTATACATCTAAATTAGCGATGAAATCGGTTACCAGTCTTTCATTTATAAGTGATGTCTAATTGTTAATGAAACTTCGGGCTTTGGCCGTAACATATATATATATATATATATATATATATATATATATATATATATATATATATATATATATATATATATATATATATATACTATATATATATATATATATATATATATATATATTTATATATATATA
>CM063511.1:132021208-132046208 GCA_032207245.1 Pardosa pseudoannulata
CACACTTACTGCAACAGAAAGCAAAAAGAAGTTGCATGCTCCTGGCAATAAAGTTAATCAAAAATTCCCCATTAAAGCAATTCAATCTTTTTGTTAGTTCGCATTCTAAATATTCTAGCGATTCCATTAAAAAGTTTAAAGCTTCTTATCTCGATTTCAATTTACCTGCTTCTAACTTAAATGATTCTCTTTCGTTTTTAAACAAATATTAATGTGCGCAGACGTCTGGGAACCTTTCGATATTGTTGAGATTCTCGGCGTTCTTTTTGAATCAAAAGAATGCAAAATAACTGAACTGAATTTCAGAAACACTTACACTGACGTGCTTTTAAACGTAAAGTTATTTCGAGATAAAAATAATCGTTTAATTTCCAGAATTCTCTTGCTTTAATAGTAAAAATTCTCACTTGCAAGAGTTGGAAAGTGGCATTTGATTCATTTTCTATTTACTTAAGAACTTTAAGTATGTTTAGGAAAGTATTAAAATTTATAACTTACTCAATAGTAAAGTTTTAAATTAGAAACTAATGGGGTTTGAGAGATTTTCCTCCTCAAATTGAACAATGCTAATTGAAATAGTCTATTTCTAGTTACGGATGAAAAGATTAAAAATATGATAATTTTCTGTCAATCAATTCCTATTAGGCATAGATTAGTAAAAATAATATACAATTATGTAGGACACTGTGATGGTATGGGGAGTGTGCATTTGGAGTGATATCGGATCCTTCATACTTCTAGATTCTACAGGTGATACGTACTTAACTGATTCTGACAGGTGCCACTTAAATTAGCATACTGTCTGATTACCATAACCCATTCATGCCCATTGTGCATTCCGATGGACTTGGGGAATTTCAGCAGGAAAACAATTGACTCCCTACAAGTCCACTATTACTACAGAGTGGCTCCAGGAACACTCTTCTGAATTTAAACCCTTTCGCTGACTACCAATATCCCCAAACATGGATATTATTGAACATATCGGGGATGTCTTGCAATGTGCTGTTTAAAAGAGACCTACACCACCTCGGACTGTTAGGTATTTATGGACAATACTGCATGATTCATGGTGTCAATTACTTCCAACACTACTTCAGACATTAGGTGTGTCCATACTGGGTCGTGTTGCACAACTTACGCATGCTCGCTGGTCACCTACATGATATTAGGTAGATGCGCCAGTTTTTTTAATATTTAGAGAATTTATGTATATATATATGTGTGTAATAATATCAATATCTAAGCACCTAAACTCTATCTAAATTTATCATATTTCCCTCATTAATTATTCCAATCTTAATTAGTTATCTTTATATTAACCATCTGTTCCCAGCCATCCAATTTGAACGAGGATGTTTACATTCCTTCAGCCTAAACCCAAAATTCTTTCTTTGATTCTCAAAGTAAAAAATGATATAGTTGACATTTTAATTAGGAAGTAATAACTCTCGCACGTAAAATCTGTAACGATCAGCATTAATAGTCATCTGGGACACCTTGGAAGGTTACTCTCTCTAGTCAATTAACTGTTGCATCAGCATTTTCCCACCACACTAAAACCTCACACGGTATTTGGTCGTCTCTAGCAAATGTTGGCATCAGAGAGAGCGTTCAGATGCCTCTGGATTTTGTCCGATTTTGAGAAAATGAAACAAAGATTGTGGTCTGCCACGATGACTGATGTGTTTCTTCAGAATAGATGTTTAGCGGAACTCTTGGCAGCACAATATGCCCGGGCTGAGAAAAACTATAGGGGCAAATTTAAAAGAGGTTTTCCAGTTTAAATTTTGGGCTGTTTGTCCAAATAGATTACATATATGTACTAAACTTCAATTAGAAATATTTATTTAATAATAACTTTTAAGGAATATGGGAAAATTAATCTATATATGTATCTACGTTTATCTATCTATATATACATTATATTATATATATATATATATATATATATATATATATATATATATATATATATATATATATATATATATATATATATATATATATATATATATATATATATATATATATGTATATATATATGTATATATATATATATATATATATATGTATATATATATATATATATATATATATATATATATATATATATATATATATATATATATATATATATATATATATATATATATATATATATATATATATATATATATATATATATATATATATTATATATATATATATATATATATATTATATATATATATATATATATATATATATATATATATATATATATATATATATATTATATATATATATATATATATAGTATATATATATATATATATATATATATATAATATATATATATATATATATATATATATATATAGATATATATATAGATATATATATATAAATAGATAGTATATATATATATATGTATATATGAGTATATTATATATATATATATATATATTAATAATATAAATATATATTATATATATATTTATATTAATATATAATTTTATGTAATAAAATATTGTTTGTAAACGAAAATTAATCTTTTATGTATCTATTATCTTTCTATAATACATTAAAAAATTTTTATATATATTTGTAGATAGATAGACATACATATATAGTTTAATGAGTTAAGTTCACTTTAATTATACAAATTACTGGCTCTGCAATGTAATTTAATCTCTAATATTTTAAAATTAGTAAAATTAGAGCAAGTTTAAAGATTGTTTTTTAAACGAATAAAATACATATTATTAAAAGCTTTATTTTGCTGCGAGAAGTCATTAAAAATTATTATATTTTTGTAATTACAACTATTTTATGGGGAAACGTATTCCATATCGATCTACAGAATTTTTTGTTATGACTAAAATCTTGAATTCGGTTATAACAACATGCAGTTCTTTTCTTCTTACAATAATTGTAAAACTAATTACACTCTTTGTTTTTCTATATTATGTAAAACTAAAATTAAAGATTGACATTTGTGGTAAAAATTTGTCATACCGTTTTCTCAGTATAGTTATCTTAATTATGTTGAACCTACGTGGGTAACTACCTTTTTTTCAGTGTAGTTAATTACACCCGGTAGCGTTATTTTGCGGTGACTTTCATTTGCTCAATAACGAACAAGACTTTTTAAGAGAACCGTCCTTTAAGAAAAGCGTTTTCTAAATATTCTAAATTTGCAAATGAATTCGTATGAAAGAGATGTTATTAACATATTTTTTACGAAAGGTATAATTATAATTTTTAGAACTTCATTGACATTTACGTTGCTAGTATTGGGTATTTTTAATATGTGCATAGATGAAATAAAAATATCAACTATTTTTTATCAATAGTTACTCTGATATTCGATTTCATTTATATTAACGTGCACGCTCGAATACAATCGAGAATTGAAAATCATTTTGATTAATTTTATAAATACAAGTATTGTTATTATGTATGTTTTAAAAGTATAAATCAGTCTTTTTACTGATAATAATGTTTATTCTGAAATGAAAATTCATAAAGAAAGGCAAACAAAGTCTGTGTGCGTGTAATAGTATAATATTCGAATATTTTCTGAAATACTATCAAAATTTAAAATTGCAATACAAATTTTGATAATTTTTGTATTTTTGTAATTTTTTTTGACAAAAAAAAACGTTCTAAATTGTGTTTTTTATATAAATAATTGATTTTATGGCCAGATATTTAAAAACAATTGTGCATTATGGGGTTAATGGACTGAGCATAAAATATATTTCTATGTACTTATACGGAATAATATTTCAGAATTACAAAAAAGTTATATATTCACTCAATTTTTGAATGAAACTAGCAGTATACCCAACTATACCCAGCCGTTTATTAATAATGAGAAAATGTGGGTCTTAAAAACAGGATTTAAAAGCGGAAAACCATATTTATTTATGCAAGAAATATTATAAATATTGCACTTATTTTTAAATAACACAGAGATTCTTTATTGTCATGTAAGTGTATATGAACCACAAGCAAGTTCTGTCCTTTCTGGATTCTTTTTGCTTTGGAAAAATCTCACTGCACCTTGTGATCAAACCCCCATTAAAATTTTCAATTCATTACTGTAAGTCTATTTTTGGCACCAATTTCGATTTTAATTATATAAAAGAATCTTCTTTCCGGGATATTGAGCCGGAAAAATAAAATACTTTAATTCAGATCTGGTTTATAATATTATACCGAAAATTAGTCGACGTTGCGCTTTTCCGAAATTTTAGTTTTTCTCTTTTTTCACTTGAATTTTATCGAGTCTATGAGATCCAAAACGTTGTCCAACAATTACAAATATTTTGGCTTTGCTCGATCCTTATTTACACCGAATGTCCGTACCGTTAATACAAATTTGCTTAAAAAACAGTTATATCGCTTAAACCCCGATATCGTATATGTTAATTATAAATAGTACGTTGTGCCTGTTAATAATACTGAAAGACTGATTTTAATATGCATCAAATTTAAGGCTTTAAATAATATGAGACCATATTATTAAATGACTCTTTATTCCTGATAATTTCTATAATAAACATGGTTTATGTGAAATTAATGTAAATATATAAACTTAAATTTTTATAATTGGCTCTTTATCTCATAAATGAATGTATTCAAGGATATCTTCTGATTATCTGTTTTAAAATTTTTGTTTAGAAGTAGGAGATTCTGAAAATGAGAGCATGAAATTCTTTATATAAAGTTTACAAAAGTCTGAATTTATGAACGATTTATCATATTTACATTATATCTTAATATGAATGTCTATTGTCAATTTACTTTTTACAGTGATTCTTTTTATTGACAAGTGTATAGTTATTATAAATGACCGGTAGTTTATCAAGCTTTAAGAATAATCTGAATTTGAACATGTACATGAATATAAATTTGGCTTTAAAGTTATATGTACAGGTTATACTACAATTATGAACTATATATAAATAGCTTAAAGTCACATCGTTATACGCTGAAGAGTCAAAACTTTATGACCACCCCTACGTTTTGCAATGAGCTCGCCTTGATGACGTGGAAGGCACGTGATCAGGTAGAAGTGGTATTTAACTGCTTATGGAGAGTCTGAAGAATCATTCTTTCAATTATTTCTGTGTGTTATGGGAAAGGATGTGGATCTAAGTGGTTTTTTTATAGAAGGTAGTTTTAATGGCTCGAAGGCTCGGAACAAGTATTTCCGAAACTGACCAGTCGTTGTTGTAGAGGAGAGCATGAATGCTACAGCGTATCTGAACATCATTGCGAATCAGTTTCACCCTTACATGGCCTCTGATTTTCAAACTCTAAATGGAATGTTTCAACAGGACAACGTCCCGTGCCTGAAGACTAAAATTGTGTTGGAGTGGTTCCAGGAACATGATGCTGAATTCCAGTTAATGTCCTGACAGCCTAACTCACCGGATCTCAATTCGATAGAACACATTTGGGATGTCATGAGAGGGCACCTCAGAGTTCAAAGATCACCATTTCGCAATATCTCGTATTTTTGTAACTTTTGCTTGAACATCTGGTACAATCTGTCTCCGGCCATCTACCAAGGGCTTGTAGCATCCATGCCAAGGTGGGTAGAAGCTGCGTTGCCAAAGGTGGGCCAACTCGTTATTGACAGGTGGTCGTAATATTTTGGCTCTTGATTGTACTTCTCCACAGCAAGCCAAGAAGGTTTCTCAAATGTAGTGTAAAGCAAGCATGTCAAACTATTAAAGGATATTCAAGTGCTGTCTTAGATCATGTGGGTCTCTAAATTATATCTTGTCAGCAGTTACTACTCTAAAAACAGACACAGGGACACATTCATACTAAAATAGGACATCGTCACCATGAATAATTTTTACGTCTACCAGTCATCTTTAACGAACACGGTGGATCGTACGTGAACTATGTCTCTGAAAACGCAACCCTTCAGTTACAAGAGTGTTTTATTTGAAAGGGACCGGTATACTTTGTCCAAAATTATTAATGCTTGTGATTTATTGTTTAACAATATTTTAAACTACTTCATCATAACAAGATATACTCTACAAAGAATCTGCTTATATGCAATAGAAAACTAATATACGTGAATCTAATATAACTAATAATATTCACCTTCATTATTTCAATATAGATCTTTAATGTTACAGAAGGAGAACTATAAAACTACGAAATTATTAAAAAGCTATTATCATCTGACACAACAGAAAAATAAAATTGTAGATTTTGTCTATAAAGCAAGAAACAAAACACATTAAAAAATTTCTTATTATAAATAAGATTTCGTATCACAAATTTTTTAAATGTATGAGGTATGACATAAAACATACTCAAAATGACTTAAATATCACAGATTTCTTGGTATACACTATTAAAATAGGATTGTAAAATGAACATATCAATTAAGCAATAACGGATGTAAATTAAAAGTCGTGAACTAAACAATTCCACAACTCCGAGTTAAAGTAAAATTTGTTGATGGAATTTTACTTTTTATTAGAAATAATCAATAAACTATTTAAGAAGATTTAAATAATCAATATAATGAAGATACTCTTCTTAAAACCTCTTCTGCAGGATCACGAGCAATCTAGATTTATCTAATGAATTTAAGTTTTTCACTTAGTATAAGATTACTTTTTAATCTCTCGCTCATAAAATAGATTAAAGAATATATACTTAATTTTGTTCTCATTTAATTAAAAACTTTCTCATGGATTACTTTGCGTTTATGTATTGATTACAATTAGTAAATAATGTAGATGAAAGACTCTTAAGCATACGGTTTACGTTATTTGGACTCTATAAATAGTTTTACAAGTTTCCTTCCTTGAAACATATTAAGTTTTTTTTTCCATTTATAAATAAATATATATTAAATGAAATAGCAACGTGTGCATTAATAACTTAGATGGGTTTTCTTATTTACCAAATTACACGTACTCTTATTTATGCTTTCGAAATAGAAATGCACCAATTTAAAAATTTGTACTAATGTCTGTATACAAATTATTGTAACTAATAATTTCTTCATATAAAATGAAATATATGTTAATTTTTTTTATAAAAAGATAAACATGTATTATTAAGTTTTGATTAGCAAAAATAAATTAAAACTTTAAACCAACTTACAGTTCTGTAATATATATATATATATATATATATATATATATATATATATATATATATATATATATATATATATATATATATATATATATATATATATATATATATATATATATATATATATATATATATATGTATATGTATAATATATATGAATATATATGTAATATTTTCAGGAGTAGTAATCGAATTCGTGTTGTGTATTGTACATTATTATAGTTAGTTAGCATTTTGTAGTTATTTAAAGAAGGTAGACAAATACGATATGTCATTGGACGATATAATTTAACATTACAAAACCAGTACAGATAACCTGGGACAAGAGGTGGTAGAGGCGCACTTTAATCCTGCCGACTTTAGATGTAAAATATTCAGATGCTTTTCGCCAATCACAATAATTATAAAGTAGTCGTAACCAGAAACTTTTATTTCCTTATCGAAATAAGTACAGCTTTCTTAGGCCTTATGAGATACTACACATTCCATCATCTAAAGTTGAATAACGTCTCTCGCCTTGTCACGTGATCATCAACACCGGAAACAAAAGGACCCCACTCTCATACTCATAATCTAGAACCCCGATCATTTTTAAATTTTACTGTTATATATATATATATATATATATATATATATATATATATACGTACATATATACCTATATACAATATACATATATTTTTATATTAAGAGCCAATATAATTTAAAGCATGCTATGGGGTAAATCAGTTTAAATTTAACTTTTGATCTGCTTTTACTTTTTATCTGTCTAATAATGTGAATATAGGATAAATTGGCGTTAGTCCCTCAATTTTCCTAAGATATATACCAAAATTACTGTGTTTGAAGTGCTAACTTTCTAAAGGTGAGGTTCCTTTTTCACGGGATACTGGATTATTGATCTTGCATTTTGTTACAAGATAGGGAAGTTGGATAGGAGTCGATATATTTGAAAGAATGGGAAAATTCCAAAGACTTCGAAATTCTAGCTGAATAGTTTCTAACTGCTTGTTTGAATCTTTATTTTAAATGATTAATGTAACTCAGTACAGGGAAGTTGAGAGAATATATAGTTTTTAAAACTTAAAATAGTTATTTAGCGACTTAAAACTTCATGTAGTGCATTAGTTATGCTCTTTAAAAATTACTTGTGAATATCTTAATATTTCCATTAATGCTTCTGAAATATAGCAGAGTAAGGGTGAATAAATGCATCACTTAATTTCAGTTAACTGTAAACTGTTTTGTAGTTGATCTATTTATTAAAAGAATGATGTGTACAACTCTTCTGTAAGAAAACTTACATTGCACTTTTGTTAGTAAATATACTGTTTTAATCATTACAAGTTTCAAAAACTTCTCCATAGAATGAAATATTTGTTAGGCATTTTTGCTTAACAGAACAAGGGTAGAAAACTATATTTTATATTGTTATGATGTATATAGTTTAAGAGATTTATATAGTTAAAAAGTAGGTGGTTTGTAATAAATAAATTTTTTATAGTAAATATTTTTTATAATATATAAGTTGTATGAAAGAAATGTAAGTATTTCGATTAAAATTAAAAAAAATACCTGCTTATATTAAAAATTAAGAAGATATTATAATTATGCATAAAACATATTTTACTTTGAATTGTTTCACAGTTATAATAATATACCTAGTATAATAAATCAAGATATAGTGTTTTTGAAATATTTATTATAATAAAATACTAAAAAGTATAAAGAATTATAAAAAAACTGAAAATATTACAATTAAATTCCGCAGATATTCTCTAAAAATTGAAATAATCAAATGAAACTGAGTAAAAAATTGATAACAATGCATTTTGCATGAAGCCTACTGAAAAAACCTGATATAAAAAGCAAAATATAAGCCTAAAAAAGCTGTGTTTCGGTAAATTTTGAAGTCTCGAAATCTGTTTTATTATGTATAAAAAAGCTTAAGACATTGCAGATATTGCATTGTATTTTCTTAAGGTTTTATGAAAATTTGTGCATTTATACTTTGAAGCATAATTGAGTCAATATTTCTATCAAAACTCAAGCTTAAAAAAATTAAGACTACTCTAGTTTTACATTTCTTTACTAGGTTCATTTTTAAGTTCATTTCAGCAAATGAATCCAGGGGATTGAAAAACAAAGGGAAATATTTTTTTTTTAAATACGTATTACTTTGTATGTGATTTATTAGCTATATTTTATGAAATTATATGTATACGTTGAATTTTCATGAAAAATATCGTCTAGTTTAAATTTATGAAGCTTTAAACAAACTAAATGAAGTCTAATTAACTTATACATTTATATTGATGTTTATTAAGGCTAAACTTTACCTTTAAGCATTCGATTGTAGAAGTATAAATTAATGTTTTTAACTCAGATTGATATTTAAATCTACAAGCGATAAGCATAATTTTTTTCAATATACAAAATCTTATTAGAGTATTATATTTACAATTTCAATAGTAGAAACATATATAATTTTTTAAAACACTCATATTTAATACTGGTGATTTTAACTGATATCACGGTACACGTTGATGAAGAATTAACTAAATTCTATAAACTAGTTTGCTTAGATGTTTATAGCAGACCATATACATATTTTAAGTAATATTAAATTTAACACTAATCTAAATCTTAATATATTTTAAAGAATAAATTTATATTCAAAATTCATCTAAATATCGACATTTTTATCGATTTCTAATCAGATTTATTATGAGTTGATGTCTAACACCTTTACCAAATTTCAGGTTTTAGCACTTAATACAGGCTTATGTTTACATGAGAGTAAGCTACAAAAACTATATTTTTAGTCACTTTTAATGTGATTTTAACAGAATATTCAATTCAATAAGCTATATTCAATATATCCACTAGATTCAATAAAGGTTTTTATTTAGTAATATTTTTATTTCGGGGATATTTAATGTGGTTTGTGGCATAATATGCAGTAACAAAACAACTTATAAACTACATTTTTAAAATTTGGTTTTATTAGTCCCTTAAGAATGTGTAAAAATTATAAAAAAATTATAAAATATTAAGTAGAAAGAAAATATTTAAAATTAAATAAAACCTTATATATTTTTTTAAAATCTCTCTTAATTCAAAATATAGATGTAATTAATTTATTTCTACATAGAGTTATTGAGAACAAAATTTCACAGGTTTAAGTAAATGATTTATTAACCTCAAAAGAAAATTTAATTTTATTTCGTTATAATGATCAAGCAGTTTTAGTATTGGAATAAATGTATTCATAATTAGAGTATTGCTATTTATGTTTTATGCAGCTAAATGTTGCCTTAACATCTTTAACAATGGTTGAATGAGTACATTAAAATTATTTCAGACTTATACGTAAAATATTATAAAAAATTATACAAAAAATTTATGAAAAAAATTATTTAACTTTATGCTAATAAAACATTGTGTAAAAATATATTTTCATTTACTTAAAAAAAAATCTATCATACACGAATAACTATTTTACTTAATTTATATCAAACCTTTCGTAAATTAAGTTTATTTTTCAATTAAGGTTATTTTTCAATTTTAAATCGCTTTTTCTCCTGAATAAAGCTTATGGGTATTAAAAAAAAAAGCTTTTCAGGTTTTTTTATTTCCTGAACGATTTCGATTAGAATTGTCAGAGAATTTATTTATGTAATAGAGTTTTGATATTTCGTATTGTGTTTGAATTATTTTACCATTAGCTAAGACCAAAAACTAAAAAATGATATAATAGAAATTGAAATCGGAGAAAGAATGCTGTTTTATAAATTAAACAAAAATGAAATATTTAAACTGCTTATTGTTAAAGTAAAAATAGTTTATTTAAAGGTCGTTTTTGTAATATAAATGAAAGATTCATGTTATTTATACTTTAATTAGTTTTATGTGTTCATGAGAAAAAAATTTACTTAACTGATGGTTCATTTTCAAAAATAAAACAGAAATTTAAGTTGATTATAATAATTTCTTCCTTTCATTCAAGTAAAGTATATCTTGATAATTATATCGCTATTAAATACATAGATTGGGCTTATTAATAAGAGATTGGTAGTGTGTTATTAAAAATTATATGATGAATCTTTTATGATTTTGCATCCATATATTTAAATATATGGAATCAAAAACACAATTACTAAGTTAGTTAGTATGTATATATATATATATATATATATATATATATATATATATATATATATATATATATATATATATATATATATATATATATATATATATATATATATATATATATATATATATATATATATATATATATATATATATATATATATATATATATATATATATATATATATATATATATATATATATATATATATAATATATATATATATATATATTATATATATATATATATATATATAATATATATATATATATATATATATATATATATATATATATATATATATATATATATATATATATATATATATATATATATATATATATATATATATATATATATATATATATATATATATATATATATATATATATATATATATATATATAGATATATATATATATATATATATATATATATAAATATATATATATATATATATATATATATATATATATATATATATATATATATATATATATATATATATATATATATATATATATATATATATATATATATATATATATATATATATATATATATATATATATATATATATATATATATATATATATATATATATATATATATATATATATATATATATATATATATATATATATATATATATATATATATATATATATATATATATATATATATATATATATATATATATATATATATATATATATATATATATATATATATATATATATATATATATATAATATATATATATATATATATATATATATATATATATATGGGAGTCATAAAAATTGCCGAAAGATGTGTGCCTGTAAGATCCATACTTTACGAGAAAAATACGATAAACTAAGTATGGCGTCACTGTCGGTGCAACGAAAAACACTTTAATTAACATATAAACAGCAGTATATGAAAGGGTATAATCCTTAACATTTAGTAAGGCATTCCATTTATTAAGGTATTCCATTACATTGGCCGTGCATCAGGTACATGGCGCAGTAGTGACGACCGGAAAACATGACAACCATACTAAGACTACTGGTAACTGCAAGATGAAGCCTTTTAAATATAAGTTCAAAGGCTGCTTGACGTCATTTCATGACGCGATGATAACGTCATTTCATGTGTCATGCATGCCGCGATATGCACTGCGAAAGTTTTAATCATTATTTTTTTTAAAGATGTGCAAATACTGTTGTTGATATGTCCAATAAAGTGTTTTTTTTCTTGCACCGGCAGTGACGTCATACTCTGTTTTTCGTATTTATCTTCGTATCGTATAGGAATGCCTTCATGGGCTGTTTTTACGTATTTCCATCGAGGAATCTAGCTGTGCAGTGTTTGTGCAGTCTTTTTAGGACACCCTGTATATATAAATAGATATATAAGAGAATTTTATCTGTGTCTGCATATATATGCATGTGCAAATATATGTATTATGTATCAACAGATTGATTTTATTCATACGCTTTCTTGGTGTACTAGTATTTTGTAATGAATAAATATTTTGAAATTACAAGATAATATGAGATTATTATTAAAAATTGAAACTTATTACTACAATGATGTTCAAAAAACTGATTAATTATTCCCCATCTATCGAAAATCTGAAGAATCGTTGAAAATTTAAACAAAATTCAAGCAAACTACTTAAAACTCTCCAGAAATTATTAAAGTAATATTTGCAATTACAAAGTTTTTTTAGAAATTTTTCTTTCTGCTTTTCATCCACAATGAAAAATTTTCCAGAATGAAATTCATTGTGGGAAAAATTTCCCCACAGTCAAAGAGAACCAAATAGAGTCACTTAAATGTTCTTAATTTATATACACTTAAATGCAGAAAACCAGTATTGTAGAAACAGAAATATCTGGGTGAAAAAATGTTTTAAAAAGTAATTTCTTTTCATTTCGTACTTTCTTCCGCCTGATTTCTTTTGTTATGTATGTCAACCATAAACGTTTTTGTATCAGTCGAAAGAGAAAAAGTGGTGTGCCTTAAGGCACTCAATAATTGGCTTGCATTCAAAACTTTTTCTCCCATCTGAGACGTTTGTTGTACTACAAATAAAAACATTTCAATGAGGAAGGGATGTTATTAACTCTGACATCATATTTCAGGAAAAAAAGTCTAAATTCAACAAATTGTCGGAATACTTTAATTATTTAGATTAGCAGTAGAAATACGAGGAGGATTTTCTTAGTAAAAACACAGAATGTGAAATGAAAACAAGTATATAAATTTTATTTGAATTTTTTTAAAATATTGTTATTTTGTTTAAATGTATTCGTTATATACTCTAAAGAAATGTTATTTTTTTAAATATATTTTCATATGTTTTATAAAATATTTTTAAATACAAGTAAGATGGCTGGAAGAAAATTTTTGATAAAATCGAAACAATTAAATGATGAAAATGATTTTATGAACTCTCGCCTCATATTTTAGAAAATCTAATTGTATAGGTTTAACTAACTGTCAGAATTAATTTATTATTCAGTATAAAAGTATAAATATGGTTTTATTTCTTATTAGAAAAATAACGTTTTAAACAGGATGATGATAATTTCTTACAAATCTAATTCTTTTACGAAATGAATAATTCTGTTTTTGCATGATTTGAAACAATATTGCCTCAAGAATTCTGAGATTATTATATATTATGATACATTCTATATTATGAATGAAAAGCAGTTCTTGAACCACAAGTAATAAGAAGTAATTACACTCGTAAATAATAATAAATCTCTTAAAATTTCTCAAAGTATATGAAGATTAAGGGACAGTGAAAATCACATTACATAAAAATGTACAAACAATTTTATACAACATTGATGGTATAAATAAATGTTTCAACGTTTGTTCTATGAATTGAAGACGTTGAAATGTGTTATTGGTTTGAATGAAGTTTATGTCATAAATACAGATCTAACTGTAAACAACACATACACTTATATATGTTTACAGTGTTCTGTAGAGCGATCCATTTGCGAGAATGAAGCCACATTTTGTAGGAAGATAAAACAATACTGGATACGAAGGATTCCGCAAAAAAAAAAAAATTAGTTCCAAAAGTCACCGCTAGGGATAGATTTGGCGCTGTGTTATAGAAAATAGTGTGTTAACAAATGCAAACTAATACTGAATAAAGTTACCTTTTATTATGCATATTTTCTGATTTAGTTCAAGTGGAATATGGCAACACTTTTAAAAAAGCGTAAAATCGATATAGTCTCGTGATCTGCAATATCACGTACACTGAGCAGAAGAAGAAGTTCTTTATTCAAATATCACGTTATATCCATTGGCACAGTGACATCTGCTTGAGTTTTAAAAGGCAATGTGTTACGTTTCGAATCAATCGAATTGAAAGTTTAGGTGCAATATCTCCTTCTTTTATCGAGCGTGCGTTACTGGTCAAATTATTTTGCCTCAACGAGTGCAACGAGTCAACCGCTCTTCGTGCTTTTAGAACGCACAAAAAATGAGTAAAGGTAACAGTCCTGTGTCAGTTAATGTGCTAAAACCAATGGTTGCGACAATTGAGAAAACAGGTTTTCTGAAGGTTCAGTTAGGCAGAGATCGAAAACATGTAAAACAGGATACAATCGAAGAAGTAGCCAAGGCGATTGCATAGAAGACCAGAAAATATTTCTGCCACCTCTAGAGCTTGTACAGTAGATCGGAATATGGATATGCCTTACAGTACGGTATGGAAAATCTTACGAAAGATTATCAACTTCTATCCGAACAAGATCAGCTGTATACAGGAGTTACTGTACCCCGACCATGATAAGCTATTGCCTTTTGCTCTCACCTTTCTTGCCAGAATGGAGGTGGATGATGCTTGGCCGTGGAAAATCTTATGGGAAATCGAGGCCCACTTTAGCCTGAATGGAACTGTGAATTCCAAGAACTGAAGAATTTGGGATGACAAATCACCTCCTGCAGTCACAGCAATTACCTTACTTTCCCCAAAGCTAACTGTTTGGTGTGGGTTCACAGCGGAATTTATTGTAGGTCCATTCTTCTGTGAGAACATTACCCCGATAGGACAGGAAACCTGTTCTGTTACCGGAGAGAAATATCGCCACATGTTGAACAGCTTTGTCATTCCGGCATTTCAACAAAGACAATGCCTGTGGGAATTGATTTCCATGCGAGGTGGAGCTCATCCACACATTGCTGTGCGGTTGCAACAGTTGCTTCGACAGAAATTCACAACAGAAAGAGTCATTAGCCTCTACTTTCCAACTGCATGACCAACTCGGTAGCCTTATGTCCAATGTCTATCAAGGAGTGATTCAGGACCTGGCTAAGTTGAAGGGTAACACATCACTGACTGGACGGGAGATTCCTGCAGACTTGTTACTTTCAGCTGCTGTGCATACTGTGCACAGAATGCAATATGTGGTCTACAACAACGGCAGCCACATTGAACTTCATTCGAAAGCAAAATAGAAGTTAATTTCTGTATTGATTTGCATTTGTTAGCACTCTATTTTCTATTACACAGCGCCAAATATTCCTCTAGCGGTGACTTTTGGAACTAATTTGTTTTTTCGTTAAAACCTTTCTCATCCGTCTTGTTTAATCTTCTTACAAAATGTGTCGCCATTTTCTCGCAAATGCATCGCGCTACAGAACACTGTGAGCACTATATATATATATATATATATATATATATATATATATATATATATATATATATATATATATATATATATATATATATATATATATATATATATATATATATATATATATATATATATATATATATATATATATATACATACAAAGTGTGTGTATGTGTGTGACTGTATAATTCTTAAAAAGTGATAGTCATGATAAAATTGATATGAAATTAAATGAAAATTATAGAATCTCGTTAAATCCGAATATTATAGTACTACTATTTATTACTACTACTTAAAGTACTCGGTAAATTTACTGTTTTTACGTAAGTATACAAAGTATAAAATTATTTTACGTAATAAATTATTAAAGTATAAAATAATTTTAAAGGAAATTAAGTGATAATTTAATTGATATAATTAATTTTGTACTTGTTTCAAACTATACACATAAAGTTTAATTTTATCCTAGAAAACATCTTAATATAATCTCAACTAACAATATATGAAGATATTAGACTTTTCCTTTATTTTCTTAAAATAAACGTTCATAATCTGCAAATGTTTTATACAGCATAGATTTTTTTAGTAGCGCATTTTATAGCATAGAATATGGCTTAATTAAAATAAAATAATGCTTAATATCCCAAGTGAAATACATGATTTTTATGAAAGTATTTAAATTCCATCTTACGTAAGAACGCTGAAAGGTTGCATAACAACAGTTTCAAATATCAGAGAATATTTTAGGTTTTACTAAAACAAATAAATCAGTAGTTCAGGGGAAACTTTTTTTTTTCCACTTACACACACGCGTACATATATATATATATATATATATATATATATATATATATATATATATATATATATATATATATATAATATAAAGTAAATATTATAAATACGAAATAATTAGAGTTTAACTATTGTAAAAATGCAAATGGTTTTGTAAATATTTACTAAGAAATAATTACTAAGATTTTCTTTTAAATATTAATGTACGAAAAAAGTCTTTTATATTTAAGTTTCATTTCTATTCATGTTCCATAATTATTAATTTTCTATTTTTCACTTTTGTGGATACTAAGGGTAGAAACATCATAATCAGTTTTCATCACTTTAACTCTATTGCTTGAAGGTATAAATAAATGGTGAAATTCTAGATGCGATGTTTGTAAAATCGGTGCAGTATATTAAAAAAGTTTAGTTTTTTAGAAAGCTGTTTAAAAGCGGATGGGAATGTGTAAGAATTTCAGCGTGAAATGCAATAATGATGTTGCAGATTTTGTGGAAAAAAGAAATTGTTAAAATAATCGAGACACTTATACGTAATATATAGTTTAGAATCACCAGACAGATTAATTGTTTATAACAGATCAATTAATCTATACTGTATATGTCAACTAGAATTTTGTTCAGTTTTTGACAGAAAATCCTTGCAACAATTTCACCATGGAATATTTTACCAATTAATGATTTTTTACTATAATTACTAATTAAACAATACTTCACAATATTTTTAGACTTAGTAAAAAACGATCATTTAAGAAGCTAAACAAACTATATTTAGTTATATCTGAAGGAACAATAAATTCCGAAGAAAAATTCTTCGAACATTGTAGTCGTACAAAAAAATTGAATGTTAGTAGTTGCTGATACAGAATCAGAAAATAAGTTCTAAATGAACTATGAACACATTTTAATATTTTATGTTAAAAAAACTTCAGAACTTTTTATATACCCAATGAGCACACGTTATATAAGTATTTTATTTTTTCAATCTTATTTTCTGTTTTATGTAATTTTGTAATAGTGTCCTTAATACGTATTTTTCCAAAAGAGAAATGTCACCTATCTATTCGGCTTCTAATATTGCTATTTTTTTATAAAAAAATATAGTTATTTTTGCATATACTTTCTGAAGAACAAGATAAAAATGAGTATCTTTTATATTAATCCAATCAATAGTTCATTTTGAAAAAAGTTGCACATGTATTATCTTACTTATTTAAGTCAATATGACACATGATCTATGAACTCCTCATAATTTTATGGTATTATTCCACTCTGTATTCTTTATGAGCGAAATCGTTGATTCGATTTTTATTTGTAAATACGAATGTGCGTAGTAAGTGTCATAATCAGCTATTCTAAATTTATTAATTTCTAAAGAGGCATTTTTCAGCATTTTCCTCTTTTGTAACAAATATTTAGTGTTCGCAATGTTTAGATTTAGCCTGGATTAGGTTCTTATATCGATTGACCTTATTCCTTTTGTGATTTTTATATAACCACTTAAAACGAATTCAATACGGTGAAAAAAATTTAAATAAACTACATAAATTATTTTATTAAAATGACTAGTTTTTTTTTCAAATTCGACAGCACTAACATGAAAAATTTCAACACTGTTTCTTTCTAATTCTGTTTTAAAAAAATATTGCATAAATGTCAGTGAATCTGCACGAAAGATACAGTTTCATAGTCTTATCTTTTCATGATATTAGCCTTTAACAGCACTTGTCATGCAATTACAGTAATTTCAGGATGATGAATTCATCCTTTAAAAGATGTAAGCAATTGTGAATTTTTTTTCTAAATTAATTTTCATTGGTTTTTTTTCCAATTAAAAAATAAGCATTTTACATTATAGAACACGTCATTATCCCACCAACATTTTTTAATAAATGTTTTCTGATACAAATTTTTAAACAAACAGTACTTTAATGCATAGTTTACTCTTTTCTCAGTAATTAGGAATATAAAGACGAAGTAGTAAGAAATTCCCAATCCTTATTTGAATTTTAATACTGCAAGTCTTATGCTGAGAATGATTAATCCAATGGCTTTTAAGAATAGGTGTTTAAAATACGGTACTAACTATGATGGGTTCAATCCTATTTTAAATCTTTTTGCAAGAATCATAACAGAAATCGTATATCGTTTTAGAATAATAGAAATGAAAATAAACTTAAGTGAAATTTAATGTATTCGAAGTTTAGTTTTAATTGAAATATATAGATAAAATCCTAGGAATATAAAGATTATGTAGTAACGAAATTCCCAATCCTTATTTGAATTTTCCTACTCAATGCAAGTCTTATGCTGAGAATTATTAATTCAATGGCTTTTAAGAATAGGTGTATAAAACACGGTACTAACTATGATGGGATTAATCCTATTTTAAAATCTTTTTACTAGAATCATAAAAGAAATCGTATATCGTTTTAGAATAATAGAAACGAAATTAAACTTAAGTGAAATTTAATCTGCTGGAAGTTTAGTTTTAATTGAAATATATAGATAAAATCCTAGGAATATAAAGATGATGTAGTAACTAAATTCCCTATCCTTATTTGAATTTTCCTACTCAATGCAAGTCTTATGCTGAGAATTATTAATTCAATGGCTTTTAAGAATAGGTGTTTAAAATACGGTACTAACAGTGAAGGGTTTAATCCTATTTTAAAGTTTTTTACTAGAATCATAAAAGAAATCGTATATCGTTTTAGAATAATAGAAACGAAATTAAACTTAAGTGAAATTTAATCTGCTGGAAGTTTAGTTTTAATTGAAATATATAGATAAAATCCTAGGAATATAAAGATGATGTAGTAACTAAATTCCCTATCCTTATTTGAATTTTCCTACTCAATGCAAGTCTTATGCTGAGAATTATTAATTCAATGGCTTTTAAGAATAGGTGTATAAAATACGGTACTAACAGTGAAGGGTTTAATCCTATTTTTAATCTTTTTGCAAGAATCATAACAGAAATCGTATATCGTTTTAGAATAATAGAAACGAAATTAAACTTAAGTCAAATTTAATCTGCTGGAAGTTTAGTTTTAATTGAAATATATAGATAAAATCCTAGGAATATAAAGATGATGTAGTAACTAAATTCCCTATCCTTATTTGAATTTTCCTACTCAATGCAAGTCTTATGCTGAGAATTATTAATTCAATGGCTTTTAAGAATAGGTGTATAAAACACGGTACTAACTATGATGGGATTAATCCTATTTTAAAATCTTTTTACTAGAATCATAAAAGAAATCGTATATCGTTTTAGAATAATAGAAACGAAATTAAACTTAAGTGAAATTTAATCTGCTGGAAGTTTAGTTTTAATTGAAATATATAGATAAAATCCTAGGAATATAAAGATGATGTAGTAACTAAATTCCCTATCCTTATTTGAATTTTCCTACTCAATGCAAGTCTTATGCTGAGAATTATTAATTCAATGGCTTTTAAGAATAGGTGTATAAAACACGGAACTAACTATGATGGGATTAATCCTACTTTAAAATCTTTTTGCTAGAATCATAAAAGAAATCGTATATGGTATTAGAATAATAGAAACGAAATTAAACTTAAGTGAAATTTAATCTGCTGGAAGTTTAGTTTTAATTGAAATATATAGATAAAATCCTAGGAATATAAAGATGATGTAGTAACGAAATTCCCAATCCTTATTTGAATTTTCCTACTCAATGCAAGTCTTATGCTGAGAATTATTAATTCAATGGCTTTTAAGAATATGTGTATAAAACAAGGTACTAACTATGATGGGATAAATCCTATTTTAAAATCTTTTTGCTAGAATCATAAAAGAAATCGTATATCGTTTTAGAATAATAGAAACGAAATTAAACTTAAGTGAAATTTAATCTGCTGGAAGTTTAGTTTTAATTGAAATATATAGATAAAATCCTAGGAATATAAAGATGATGTAGTAACTAAATTCCCTATCCTTATTTGAATTTTCCTACTCAATGCAAGTCTTATGCTGAGAATTATTAATTCAATGGCTTTTAAGAATAGGTGTATAAAACACGGTACTAACTATGATGGGATTAATCCTATTTTAAAATCTTTTTACTAGAATCATAAAAGAAATCGTATATCGTTTTAGAATAATAGAAACGAAATTAAACTTAAGTGAAATTTAATCTGCTGGAAGTTTAGTTTTAATTGAAATATATAGATAAAATCCTAGGAATATAAAGATGATGTAGTAACTAAATTCCCTATCCTTATTTGAATTTTCCTACTCAATGCAAGTCTTATGCTGAGAATTATTAATTCAATGGCTTTTAAGAATAGGTGTATAAAACACGGTACTAACTATGATGGGATTAATCCTATTTTAAAATTTTTTACTAGAATCATAAAAGAAATCGTATATCGTTTTAGAATAATAGAAACGAAATTAAACTTAAGTGAAATTTAATTTGCTGGAAGTTTAGTTTTAATTGAAATATATAGATAAAATCCTAGGAATATAAAGATTATGTAGTAACGAAATTCCCAATAATTGTTTGAATTTTCCTACTCAATGCAAGTCTTGTGCTGAGAATGATTAATTCCATGTCTTTTAAGAATATGTGTTGAAAATACGGCATTAACTATGATAGGTTTAATCCTATTTTAAAATCTTTTTCAAAGAATCATAACAGAAATCGAATATCGTTTTAGAATCATAGAAACGAAATTAAACTTATGTCAAACTTAATCTACACGAAGTTTAGTTTTAATTGAAATATATAGATAAAATCCTTGTAGAAAAAATTTAAAAAATGAAAAAAAAAATCTAACATATGTTATGATTACGGTTAAACGTATTTTATTCTGTATGTTATCAAAATACATAAAAAAAACATTGATAAATCAAAAAACCACTTTCCGAGGAAAAACATTCCATTGCACAAGGACTGTAATCCAAAAAGAGACCACAAAAAGATAAAATCAATTATTTTAAAGCTACGCAACATTAAGTTTTAATATCATTTGTTTCACGGAACCTACTTCTTTGTCAGTAAAATTGACTTTAGTGCGAAATAAAAGTTTGCTTATGTTTTAACCCATTATTTCGTACCTGACCATTGAAATTTGTGGCACAACTGCCAAAGCAATAAAACACCATAATGCGAGATTTAGACGCCTTCCGATTATTTTTATGATGCAATATAAAATATTTACGGCCGTTTTATTGAATCGAAATAGTCACGGTTCAAATAAAAGCTTTTCAATTTCGCGTTAAGCTGATGAACCGTAATATCATAGCTTTCACTCTTCACTCTTTCTTTTGAAATATATTGAAGGGAAGATATTTGATACTGCGTCAAAAGACTGTTCTAACATGTTGTTTCCTTTTACATTAGGTTGTATTACAGACATTTAGCAGATACTAGGTTCCCTTGAAGTTAGTTATAGGATCGTTCGAAGGTGACGTGATATTTTCGAAAGCATGGGAGAACATAAAGCTAACCATTTAAGGAAACTGTTTAATGATTCTGAATGAGACGATTTTAGATGAAATGGAATAGTTATGTCTTTAGAACTTTAGCATTTTCTCGGAATTTTATAGGGGATCGATTCTTGATGACATTCCGTTATTTCTTTGTAACGAAATAAATAACGTAATAAATTCACAAATGTGTTGGTTTTCTTTTAAAAGCACTTTGAGTTTATTAACTCCTGAGTTGGTGATGCAATTTACAATTTCTTTCATCGGATTTCTTTACGAAGAATTAGGAATTTTTTAATACGTAAATTGAAAGTTCTATATATTCCATATTTTCGTCACCAGTGAATTGAAAACAATGAAAGAAATGGTTAATGTCGATTTAGTTCTTTAACATTTACTTCGTAAAATATTTTGTACTATATCTACATGCATCTATGCATGGATGTATGATAGACTCAGGTTTATTTGTATCATAAAATTAACTAATTAAATATAGCATATACATCTTTATACTAAGCTTTAATCCATCAAATCAGTGATGCATTATACTTTAAACCCTTAGCTAAATTTAATGTAACGGTTTCTTTTTTTGTTGCTATACGGTTTTACAAAAAATTGTTTTAAACTGCCATTGAGACTTCCATCTGCAGCTATTATTATTTTAAATTCCATATATTATTATTTTAGAATTCAGTATTAGTGCACAAGTGTATTTTATTAGCAACTACATTGTGACATTATTAGTTAATCTATCTATATCTATCTATCCATCTCTCTCTCTCTCTCTCTCTATATATATATATATATATATATATATATATATATATATATATATATAGATAGATAGATAGATAGATAGATAGATAGATAGATAGATAGATAGATAGATAGATATAGAGAGATAGATAAATAGATAGATAGATAAGTTCTTAAAAGGCTTAGGCAATCACTGTGAATGAAGTTAATTTAAATCCATCCCATTCACACATTTACTTCGAAGACCCGTTGAAATCGAAATCGAAAGTTATTTTTCATTTGAAAGTCAAACAATTTCCGATTATAAGAATTTTCTTTGATTCATTTGCAGAAGATTATTTGTCGATGATAAATATAACTGCAGGGAATTTTGTTGATCGTTTTATTACAACAGTACCATATAGGTACCCAACATTATGCCATAGGAAATACAAATAAACAAAGTAGGTCCTTATTTAGAAGTTATTTAGAAGCAGAGACCAAGAAGATCTCCAGAATTGGCTTGCAATCTACAGATACATCATGTGGGAAATTGGCAAATATTGCCAACATGAATCTATTTTAAGTGTCCCTCGTGCTATTTATGAACACGGCTAATTTTTGAAAGACTTAACCCTCGATTAATTTGCGTAAAGTGCAATAAATATTTTTTAAATAGTTGTTTTACTTTCTCCTTTTTTGTTAATCCACGAGAAGTCACGCAGAATCTCTGAGGAACGAGCTTTTGAAAACATTTCACACAAAATCACCCAATAGAATTAAACTTCCCATATTTTCAGAAGCTGTTTTAAAGGACTTCTAGACACCAATAACACGCATTCTCGCAATTTTTTCTGAATATTTTTCTTAGAAAGAGGTACTCTTAATTTATTCGGGTTCCAGACACCCTGTGCATGAGCCTACACTTTTGCATTTTTATTTAGTGCTTGTGGCCGGATGAGCCATGCTATCAAATATTCATCGTTATTTGATTAAAATAAAATATATAAAGATGAGATTTAACCCTTAATTTGACAAGATGGTTTTTCAAATATCGATTAAAATATATTTAAATAAATAATAATAACAATAATAATAATAATAATAATAATTAATAATAATAATAATAATTGATAATAATAATAATATTAATTAATAATAATAATATGTAATATATTTAATATATTATATATTATCGATAAAAATAGATATTTATTATAAAGATTTTATTTATTTGATTGTTTGTTGTAGCGGACTTAGCCAAATGAAAGGTTAAGTTTTTAAGTTGTACGTGTCTTATACTTGCGCTTTTGGAATGCTAAAAAAAAGCGAAAGTCAAAAACGCATTTAAACATTAACATTTCAAATAATCCGAGATACATTTTAAACTTTGAATACGGTATTTTTTGTAATACAAATTTTTCCTTCATCATCAAAAGCAATTTTGCTGGTATTTGGCTGAGAAAAGTTGTACCGGGCAAATCTTGTATTATTGTGTAACATTTAAACATTATCATTTCAAATAATCCAAGATACATTTTAAACTTTGAATACGGTATTTTTTTAATACAAATTTTCTCTTCATCTTTAAAAGCAATTTTACTGGTATTTGGCTGAGAAAAGTTGTACCGGGCAAGTCTTGCATTATCGTGTAACTCAGGGAAGTGCTCGTCCGCGCGTGTTAAACATACAATTATTTTGTATATACACACATATTATAAAATAAATTAATAACATTTCTTTTAGTTCTTAAAATGTACAGACATTAATTCAGTAAGCCTTTTTATAATTTAAGTTCCATCTTAAGTTTTCTCTTATTTTCTGTTTCATAATTGATGCAACTCTGAACCGGCAAAGAAAAATACAAAATTAACGATTATCGAACTGAGAAAAAATTCACACTTTAGTTTAAATGTTGCAATCATTCATTCTCCCAGTTAATGCATACTAAATTATTCCACAGATACGAAAGTACTTGTAATTCTTACAGCTAAATAGTAGATGGTAGAATAAATAAATTTTGGCTATTGAGATGCATTTAACAAGCTTACATGTATTTAACGCAAAGTTTTCAAC
>CM063511.1:132051208-132058708 GCA_032207245.1 Pardosa pseudoannulata
ATTAGGCATTTAATTTGGTAATAAATAGAATTATATGAATAGAACTATAGTTATATTAGATAATAGATTTATAGATAGTATGTTATAAATAGAAATTAACTGTATTTCAATTGAAGTTTATTAAAAAATAAATTTTTTATGTGATACCATCTGACAGTTTTTCTGAAAGTTTACTTTCTCATGATAAAAGTCAATATAAAAAATCTTTTCCAGAAAAAAATTAGTATTTCAATTCTGCAATTATATATATATATATATATATAACCGATATTATATTTATATATATATATATTATATATATATATATATTATATCTATATATATATATATATATATATATATATATATATATATATATATATATATATATATATATATATATATATATATATATATATATATATATATATATATATATATATATTGTATATATATATATATATATATATATATATATATATATATATATATATATATGCATATATATATATATATATATATATATATATGTATATATATATATATATATATATATTTATATATATATATATATATATATATATATATATATATGTATATATATATGTATATATATATATATATATATAATATATATATATATATATATATATACATATATATATATATATATATATATATATATATATATATATATATATATATATATATATATATATATATATATATATATATATATATATATATATATATATATATATTATATATATAATATATATATATATATATATATATATATATATATATATATATATATATATATATATATATATATTATATATATATATATATATATATATATATATATGAAATATGCAACAAAAAAATACGCAATTTTTAAAAGGGGTCTCGGTTTACAAATTGAGCAGTCAGAGGGTTAAACTAAGCTTTGAAAAATTTTCTGGGTGGTTCATACTTAAAAATTTCTTTAAACAAATTTCCGCTTAAAGATATGGCATTAAAATCCCACTTATATGTACTAATAATTCTTTATACGTTTGTAATAACATTCATGAACAACAGTAGCTCAGTCAGTAAAGGTAAAGATCTAGTAACTGTGAGGTTGCTGGTTCGGAAGCCAAACTGACGTATGATCAGCCATGTTCGTTAAAGGTGACTGGGGTACGTAAAATATGTTCTTGGTCACAATATCCTCCAAGTTCTCAATTAATACCTCTGGGGGTGGCAGGGTAATTCTATGGATGTTTTGCTTGGTCCCTGCTTCAAATTTAAGAGGGTCCACTTGAGCATAAACCGTACTTTCACCTTGTGCCTCTGGATCAATAGTGCTTGGTTTCACCAAGTGGTATAAGTCAACAACAATTAACATTCATATAAAATCTTTAGTAATATGGAATATGTAAATCACAATATGAAAGAATAAATATATATTTTGTATGCATTTAGGTATTAGTCACTCTTAACCTACCTAAGACTTTAATATGGTAGCTCTGTACAGCAAAACTTTGAACACATACGGCTACTAGGATATTTTCACGATGCGAATTATTTTATAAATAAAATGAGGAGAACAATGATTTTCAATGTATTATTAAATTATTATTTCAGTAAAACTATATTTGTCAAATTATTCCTTTATGTATTCTATATCCTTTCTTCTTCTTATTTCTATGCATTATAATTGTTTTCTTTGACGAAACATATAATGAGAATTGTTTGGATTATCTGACACAAATATCTGCAAATCTAACTATTTTATACCCAAATTCATTATATTACCTAAACAAGCTTTGTTCTTTTTACAATGCATTATTTACGTGTTTTATTATTCAAACGACCAAAAGTGTATTCCTTGCTGTAATGTATGTAAATTATTAATCTATATATTTTTTGTTCTCATACATAATATTACTTCTGAAAATGAAGGACTTTTTGTTTAAGACTCTTTCTCTTTTTCCTCTCAAATAAATAGAAAAATAAAAGATAAATTCATAAAATATTTGTATGTATGTAATATTAAAATCCCTTTCTTACATATTTTAAAATTAATTTAATAACTTCTGTTCATAAATTATGTTATTGAGGTTAGCGCATAATTCTAATTTTTCCCTCCAGACAGGATATAGGCTTAATTCAGCTTCTGTCTGTACTTCTTTAGCCAATAGTAAAAGCCTTCTTTTTAAACATGGATATTTTTATCACGTGATCAAATGTATTTAGGGAGTCTTTTTACCTTAGAAATCCCTACTTAAAAAATGTGTGTATTCACAATCTTTTACAAACTTTTGCCGGTTGTATGGATTTGATGTATTGTCACCAAAAATAAAATGTGTTGTGATTTTTGATGAATCTCGCCAATATTACATGTAATTGGTTGTATTACGTTGGTATATTTACAACATTTCATGGGTGAAAAATTTTATTACAATCTTTTTATTTCATATGCATAAAGTAGTTCACTATAATTCTAATTTCTGGTTCATATAAAATATTATTCAAATATATAAAAAAATATAGAAATATTTAAAAAAAATTACATGTGTTAATGTTCATAATATATGGCTAGATTTTAATGACAATAAAAAAAGTCAAGCGTTATTTTGACTCCTTTACGTGTGTAGGGCATTTTTAGAACGTAAGAAGATTAACTGAATAGGGCTAAACATTTTTATTTAGAAGTAGATAATAAGATAATTTATAGAATTATTATTTTCTTTAGAAACGATATATTACATAAACGTAGGAGGTAATCTTATACAGGAATCTATCCAATATCCAAAATGGAAAGGTACTTATAGATTGACACTTTGATAAAACATTTTCTCTTTTATCCAGCTTCATAAATGGATTAACTTTATACAACGTGTATTGTAATAAAATAGATATAGAATAAAAAATAACATAAAAAGTAATGTAATACTTATAATTAAATTTATATTCAACTGTATATATATATTATATATAAATATATATATATATATATATATATATAATATATATATATATATATACACTCAGAAAATGCTCATATATTAGGCTTATCTATTGTTTAGAATATTTGAAATGTTACAGAATTTTATATAACATAAAATTTTAAATTTTACTACACTAACACTTCCCTGTATATATTATAATTGTTAAAGAGGGATATGTTTATAATTTTATAAGAGTGTACACTAATGTTATTCGAGAAGGGTATTATATAAGCATCAACTCTAAAATTAATTCAGATTTACCCTGTGTACCAAAACAGTATACATGGTAGATCTGTCATTTGAGTCCATGGTATCTGATATAGAGTTTTTAATTGATAATCTTTGTTACTACTAGATGTAGCCATGTGCATGTTATCAGTGAATGTTATATTTTATATGCCCAGGTGCTACAAACCACTTTCACTGAGTGAAATTTAACTGATAACAGATATTAGAGAAACTATAGGATTTATTCATTTTGTACTCATAACTGTATACTTATATTTTAAACACATATTTTCTAAACTTCATGCTGTTTTAAAATATTATTAATTGTTGAGCACTACACGTTGTATTTTTGAAATACAGAGAACAGAACTTTATAGATTAAACAGTCGGAATCCCTCATATAATAACAACTTAAGTTATCTGTCCTTCTGTTCTTGAATTTCTGAAGTGGTTGGACCAGGAATGGATAGAGGTATCCATATTGGAATTTAATGAATTAGGCTACGAAAATTCAAAGAGTGTATAGTTTATCTTCTCCTAAACTATCTATCCGATTCTAAAATAAATTGGTATATACATGGTTCATATGACAGCAAAAATACTGTCTTCTTTAAAACGTTCGAAATATATCCCTTCCCAACTTTTCGAGCATTTAATGCAATTATTTCGAAAGCTATTTTCCCCGGTAATAAACAAGTGATTAATTTATCAATTTAGCACATAAAAAAGATATAAAAATAACATTATTTTTAGCATTATGAATTCATTCCTTTAATAATTTCATTTAATCATTTTTTGTTTAAAATTATTTAAATATCGCCTGCATTTTTTTCTTACGCTTTATCACTGAACTTAGATATTACGTAAATATATTTTTTATATTTGGTTTAAATAACAATAAATTAGGTACATATGTGCTAATTTTAAATTTAATCATTGATCATTTTTGTTGCAAAGGAAGTTTTATCACCAGTTTTAACAACACACATTTTTTTTCAAAAAATCTAGGAGTCTATTTCACGGACTAAAAAATATCTAGTGTTTAAGTTATATATCTTTGGAAATTAAGAAGTTTGTTCATTTGTGTGTTAGATTTTTATACATAACAACATGGTTTAACTAAATGAATTCAACGCAATTCTAAACTGCATTCACAGTATGAAGATAATGAATAAGGCGTGTACTAGATAATTCACAGCTAAAAAACAAACCATTTTTATATCTGCCATATTGGGTACTTTACAATTCTGGAAAATTAAAAGTTTTACTGATCCCGTCATATTAAGGACTATATGCTAGTAATTTTATATTCATTTAAACATTTAAGCTATTGAGCGGCATAAACAATTTATACAAACTACATGTTTGAAGATAACAATATATAAAGCCTTTTATTAAATTCTAAGGTTTTATTTTAGTTTCTCTTGGTATATAAGATGTTTCAAGTACAGAATACATAGCTTATGCTTTTCGAAACTTAGAAAAACACAATCCCCTATATAATAATAGCCTAAGGTGTCTGTCGGCAAATTTTTGAAGCGGTTGTACCTGGAACGGATACAGGCATCCATATTGAATTTTTTATGAGTTAGGGTTAGCAAAATTCAAAGCGAGTTCAAAATCTAAGCCATCCCCCTTTTTTAGCGTTTAATGCTATAATTATAAATTTATCATTTTCGATACCATTCATATATACCACCAAATAATCACTGTCCCGTTTGGGTTTCGAAATCAGAAGTGTGATACTGAAGAATGTTCTCAATGGCGTTAATTAATTGCTCAAAACAGACGCCCTTTTAATATAAAACACTTTTTATTATATTTACGTATGCGAGATCTTTAAATGCACAGAAAATGTCACATAGAAGAATTTATGGCGTAAATAATATTAACATATTAAAGCACAAAAGCAACTCAAGAGCCATTTTTCTCGCATACGAAAGAACAGCCATGTTTTCACTAAACAAAATCGTTCGTTGCCACTCGCAACTTACAGAGGAAAAAATAAAATAAAAAAGATAATATGTGGGTAGAACATCAATTTTAACAGACGATTTGACATTCTCCCACCTAAGTTAACTTTTATCTTAAAATTTAACTTACAACTAACTACACAACAATAACAATAACATAATAGTAACAGTTCACAAGTCTAGTCCCCTATATAATAATAGCCTAAGTTATCTGTCCGTCTGTCCACGAATTTTTGAAGCGGTTGGACCTGGAATGGAAATAGGCTCCATATTGAATTCTTAATGAGTTAGGGTTAGCAAAATTTAAAGCGAGTAAAGTTTATTTTCTCCTTAACTATCGATCTGATTCTAAAATAAATTGGTATAAATAAGCTTCATATCACAGCAAAAATATTGAAATTCACTCCTTCCCCCCTTTTCGAGAGTTTAATGCGATTATTTCAAGCCCCATTTTCCCCCGATTAAGAGCAGGCGATTAAATTTATCAATTTATTATAGAATAAATAGATGAAAAAAACATTTTTCTATCATTATGACGTCATTCCTTTAACCATCTCATTTAATCATTTCTTATTTTAAATTATTTAAATATCGTCTGCATTATTTTCACACGTTTTATCACTGAACTTATATATTACGTAATTAATTTTCTTTTATATTTCTCTTAAATAATAGATTAGGTACGTATGTGATAATTTAAAATTCAATCAACGATTATTTTTTGCTGCAAGATAATTCTCAGCCAAAAAAAAAAAACCCATTTTTTTTTTTACCTGCCTCATAGGGTAGTTTACAATTCTGAAAAATTAAAAATTTTACTGATCCCGTCATATGACGGGCTATATGCTAGTTCTAAGATATTTATGTATAGTAATAAGGTACAATTATTTTACAAGTACTTATCAGTTTTTCCCGTACAAGAAAAGTAAATTAGGACGAGTTGAGCACTGGTTTCTGAAGAGTAACAACTGGACGTAGTGCGAAATTTTGAGGCTCAAAAGGAAAAACTCACTGGGAGAGTTGAAATCATCGCTGCTATGGTTAGCTCATCGACTGAATCGATTTACTGTATGTTATATATAACAGCCTATCTTGAAAGGATTAAAATTCTGACATAATTGTAGTAACTCATTAAACTAATTGCTTAATGACACATTGTTTTTCAGTCTTAATACCATTTCAATACTTTCAACAAGACAAACGCCCCAAGAATTCTTTCGTAAATAAGAAAGTCCTTAAACGATAAAGGTTTAAAGTATATCCTTTATTTAAAAACAATATTAATATTAGGAGTACTTTACGTTTAATGACTTAATGCGAATTGCTTAGAAATATCATGTAATTGAAAGCATTATTACGTCTCAAAATCTCTTTATGTGCTATTTTGGTCATAACACTTCAGCGAAATTAAAGTAACGCATTCTTGTAAAGTATTCCCCTCTTGTCACTCTTGGAAACAGTATTACTATTTATACCACTCCATTCAATTCTTGCGCATTTTAAATGTCCTAGATAATCTTAAGATATTCCCCACCCCCATTAAGTAGCTCTGATTAAACCATAATCCCAGTCACAGCGCTCATAATTACCGCAAATTTAAATAAATCAACTGCAAAAGTTCTCCGTTGATTAACTCATTCCAAAGCGTGGACCATGAGCAACCCATTCCCTGGGGTCTCGAGATCAAAACTCATTAGCGATTGTTGCGGTTGTTCAACTGTGAGTCCAGATATATGAGGCAAATTTTAAATTATAGTTTAATTCTCCCAGTTTAAGACATAGAATTTAAAAATAGAACATCCCCGTTTGTTCACGTAATTATAAGAGAGTTTAAGCGCATCCTTGTACGAAATGAATTGCAAAATGGAGTTTTCGGCTTGATTATCAGAATTGCCTCAAGTGTAGATTTATTTTTATTTTCTTGCATAACGATTCAAATGCCATTAAGTCAATGAGAGTCGTATATTATTTCATTTTGTTGCAATATCTAACGTCATTGAGTTGGAATGAAATTGATTTTGGAAAGTTTAGTGTGAGTATCAGTAAAACGCTATGAGATTAAAACTATTTCAATATTGAATAATTTAATACAATAGATGTAGCTTCCAGACGTTCTATAATTATAATATATAGTCACGATTCCAAATATTTTGTTATATGTTAATGTGAGATGGGATTTTAAGAATTAAATTTTAAAATATTTAACGTTTTAGCCTTGGAGCTCATTTACATTTCTTTTGGTGATATCTGACCTTCAAGTTTTCAGCTGTTACTTATATTATATCATATTGCTGCTCTACCAGTTACCAATTTTATTTCATTGG
>CM063511.1:132063708-132076208 GCA_032207245.1 Pardosa pseudoannulata
TCTTCAGGGAGAAATATTTTATGACATAAAAGTTTTCAGGTAAAAGAACAAAATTTCATATATCGGTATAAGAATACAATAGAAATATTAGCTTTCTTTGACAAAGAAATCTCATACTTTATCGATAATATTTTTATAGATTTACTGAATGTTTTAAGTGAAAATGTTACAAAGTTAACTTTATTTATAATTATGCAAGTGTAATATAAACAATGTTGTTTTATAACATACACCAAAATCTGCCGCAGTATAAAATGGTTAAAAATATTTTTACCATTTTTTTTCTTATAAATTTTTTTGAGATTTTTATTGTTCTTCAATATTTATTGCTAATATTTATGAATAATAACCTTAAAATTCAAAGTATTCAAAATTATATGCAGAGTTAGGATGAACAGAAATAATAATATTATATACGTTTCTGAAGTAACCAGTTACAAAACTATCACACTACTAAATCTGTCAGGCGTAAATAATTTGTAAATAATTTGTGTTGATTTGCATACAAAATAAAACTAAATAATGAAAAAATTTTGAATAGTGAATGACACTGTTTTTCAAAAATATCAATCTGTTTTTCTATCACTATTTTCATTACAGCTAAGATTTACTGAATTTTCTTGGTTATAAAGTTTATATGTATAGGGTAATGTTTTAAGTTAAAATAAATTGTTACTTTTCAACACACTCAATAAAGAATTTCTTTGCTGGTATTCAGGTAGTCTTGTATGCTTGTAATGCTTGTATTATTTTTAAAAGACACTATTCTAAAATTAAGTTATTTCAGTTATTCTCCCATATTTATAATTTATAAATCTTTTTCTACAATTTTAGATATTAAAGTATGCATGCATGTGAAACTGTTCTATAAATTTAAAATTAACTTACAAATTGTTAATTGTAATTAAAGTGTATGTAATACAGTTGATTGAAAGATTGATGCAATGTAAAAATTAAGAAATATTCTTTCTAAAATAAAAAAAAACATGATTATACATGTTATGTCTTTTCCTGTTATGTTTAACAATTTTAATAAAAAATTGAATACATAGTCATCATTCATTCCTTTATTACATGAAATGATATTTTTTCAAAAATATCAATATTTTTCTATCACTATTTTCATTACAGCTAACATTTACTGAATTTTCTCGGTTATAAAGTTTATATGTAAAGGGTAAAGTTATAAGGTAAAAGAAATTGTGACTTTTGTACAGAATCAATAAGGAAGTTCTTTGCTTGAATTTAGGTAGTCTTGTATGCTTGTAATGCTTGTATTCTTTGCTTGTATTATTTTTAAAAGACACGTTAAAATTACGTTATTTAAATTATTCTCCCATATTTATGATTTATAAATCTTTTTTACAATTTTAGATATTAAAGTATGCATGCATGTGAAATTGCTCTATAAATTTAAACCTAACTGATAAATTGTTAATTATAATTAAACTGTATGTAATGCAGTTGATTGAAGGACTGATGTAATATAAAAACTAAGAAATATTCTTTCTAAAATAAAAAAAAAAAACATGACTATACAGGTTATTTCTTTTCCTGTTTCGTTTAACAATTTTAATAAAAAAAATTAAATACATAATTGCTACTACATGTCATTTTTTTTCAAAAAATATGAAATGTCCTATCACTATTTTCAAAATATTTACAATTTTCTTTATAAAGTTTTATGTAACAGTATGTTTTAAGGTAAAAGAAATTGTGACTTTTGGACACAATTAATAAGGAAGTTTACTTGTTATTATTGTCTATATGTATCTATATTCTTGTATTATTTTCTTGAATTGTTTTTAAAAGAACACTATTTTAATTACATTTAAATTATTTCTATTATGTTTTATAAATTCTTTTTCTAAGTTTTGATATTAAAGTATATTATGTAAAAATTTATATTTAAATAACTATAAATTATTAATTAAACTGTAAGTAATCAGTTGATTTAAGGACTGATATGTATAAATATTAAGAAATTTTTCTAAAATTAGATATAAATGATGGTCTTTTATGCTTAATAATTTAATACATATAAATATATAAATTATTCCTTTATTACATAAAAATTTTAAATAAATTAATAAGTATTTTTTTAAGCAAATTTAATTAAAGCAGATAATGTATAGTTTTTCTAAAAGTAAGAAATATTGTTTGATTTTATCCATTAAATAAAATAACCAATAATTTCTAAAAAATTGTCATATGTTCATTTAATAATTTTAATAAAAAAGTTAAATAAGTAGTCATCATTCATTCCTTTATTACATGAAATGATTTTTCATGAAAAAAATAATAATTCTGTTTTATTACCATAATTCCAATTATCACATCACATACTTTTATTCGGTTTTCTAACCACCAAGAAATGAATGCACTTATTGTTTGTATTTTATTTGCCTTTGTATTTAATTGCCCATAATGAACCAGTAATTTCTAAAAATATTGTCCATATGTTACGTTTAACAATTTTAATAAAAAATTAAATACATAGTCATCGTTGTTTTATTATATGGAATGATTTTTTCATGAATGAATTAATAAGTCTATTTTTTATTTACCATTATTCCAATTATCACAGCAGATACTTTTATTCGGTTTTTTAACCACCAAGAAATGAATTCACTTATTGTTTGTATTTCATCTGAGTTTATATTTAACTGATCAAAAATCAATGAATAATTTCTAAAAAAATGTCTATATCATATGTATGATGTAAGAATAATATTTATATATGAAAATTTAAAAAAGGATTTATAAATAAAAAATTGAATTTTCTATAAAAACAATTATTTCTTGCATGTATTGTAAATTATCTAACACAAAATTATCTTTAACAATTAAGGTGACACTATCCGCGATTAAATCCAATTGATTTTTGTCTCCAATTTTTCAAATAATAAATTAGATATTTGTTGCAGTAATAAGTATCTACACTTGAGATGTGGAGGAGAGGACGTGTTCTGCCCTTCAGTATCTTAGTTCGTTTGTTCGAATCCATTGGGACCTATGTTCGTATCTGTATGGAATAGGCTTTAAATAGTAGGTTATAATTTTATTAGCTTTTCGGTAGCTAAAAGTTTTAAATGAGAACTTGAAACTAGTAACTTAATGACTGAGGAATATACAGTCTTTTTCTATTGTATTTATAACCTTAAAATACGCGATACTACTAATAAAAGTGTTATTACATTAAGTTAATAATTTTTTACTTTTACGTAAGTTATAAACTTTTATAAATTAAAGAAATTAAAAAACAAAATTATCAAAAAATGAGCATTTTCTGACAAATTTCTTTATTAAAAATTTATATTAAATAAATTATATTCATTGATTGAATCGACTTCATATAAATATCCCTTTAAAATTTCAAGCTTTCAGATGAATGAATTGTTTTAAGTGTGTACGTAATTAGTGAAAAAAAAACAATTTTGAGAAATGCTCAAATACTTTTATGTTTTTCTATTCATAAAGATTGTGGTTTGCACGGTGTTATTTCCATTAACTTATATTTGAATTTCATTACGAAAACAAACAAACAAACAAAAAACTATACATATTTAGAACTGACAAAATGTCTTTTAAAGTAAAATAGAAAATACTATTTTAAAAAGAATGTGAAAATACGAGGTCCATAAAACTAGTTCATGAACATTTATTAATTGAACCTGTGCTTCTTTTTTTACCATACTAGATATTTAAAAACAGATATGCACCATTAAATAGTCAACGAGTTAGAAATAGAAGCAATACAATGTGGAAATTCAATTTTCCTTTCATTTGCATTATACACGACAAGCATACGGAACCCGAAAACAATTTATTTCTTCTGGGTCATGTTTCTCATTAAAAATATCCTTTGTCCTGGATTGTTAAATTTAAAGATATCAAAAGTGATGTAAGAATCAGTGAATAGCCGAACCATAAAAATTAGAATATTCCATTAAATTGTTCCGGAGAATGGAGAATAAGGCAATAATTAATCGGAAGCATTTAATGAGAAACTGTATTAATGACATGCGTATTACAGATTTTAAAAACATTCTGAGAAATTGCATTTCGATGGGAAAGTCTTTTTGACCTCTGGCATATTTTATTTATTATTGATATAAGGAATTGTGTTTGTATTGTCAAATAGACTTGTGCTATTTCTATTTTTCTGGGTGATTTGCAACAGTGATAGCTAATTAGAAGCATTTTAATAGTATATTTTTTACTACTCAAATCAAAAGAATTTTACATTTTCTGTTTTCTATATTCATCTCAAAAATCTATTTTACTTATTAATTATTAACATCAATTTTAGTTGGAATATAAAGAAATTTTACAATATTTTTGAAGAAAATACTGCGAATTCTTATTGTTTAGATTTGATTACTATTAGTTTCCAATGGATCTTTTTGCATACGTATGCATTTAAAACTTCCGTCATACGCCATGCTGTATCATGAAGTAAGCAGATTTGTGATCATTAATTCATTTTTACGATGAAATCTGTTATATACAGTTATATCAACAATTAAATGACAAAAATTAGCAATAGATGTCTTGTTATAAAAGTTCTACTAGTGTGCAACCCGTACTTCTGAACAGAACAAAATAATTATGGAGTTTATTATTGTTTGTACAAAAGTTTCGGAGATTGTGTCAGGATGACATAAAGTCTAATGAAATACTACATGTGGTCTAAATGTGGTAAAGTACTATTTAAATTAAAATAGCAATGGACAGAATAAGCACACAACTGGCCAGACACCTGTAACTGTGATAGTTCGGGCCTTAATTCACGTGTGATCTTAAGCCCGAAAATCGTGTAAAAGGTAATGGCTAAGGTAACGCAGGATTGGACGCACAGTCAAGATTAATATATAATAAAATGTCTTTTAAGGATTTCCATAATAGAAGGTATTGAGAGAGCTTATTTGGGAAGCAAGAAGGAAGGATAAGAGCAGTTGATGTTGCAATTGTCAAGAGAGAAAGAACGAAAATCAAGCAGCAGATATAATGATCCTCTTGTGCCGGTATCTTCTGGTTACCCACAGCTCAGAGTCTGATCATGAACCACCAATAAATCTAAATAAAACCCCAAGTTCATAAAACAGAAGGTGAATGTTTCTTTCTACCAACTGTCTCCAGCTTCGAAATGACCAATATGTGAGTATTAGAATTTTAAAGATAGACTCACCTAATGTATGCCTATTAGCAAATTCTTAACCATGGTAAAAAACGTTTTCTGGCACCTGCTGAATCTTTCGAATCATGGTATCAAAACTATATTAGGAAAATCCGGCACAAATTCTGTCATGTCAGTTTGGTTTTTGTGTCCACCTATCAGACGGGGATTCTTTACTCAGTTACTGAATTGTCACCTTGCGCTATGAGTAGTTTCGCATCATTGACGACTTTCAGATATCAGTTTTATTACCATACCTTGTATGTTAAAATTTCTGCTGGCGTAGTTTCATCCACAAATCGGGTTTGTTTCAACGATAGCCAGAATGCTCTATAGCTTGAATGCTTATGATATACTTAATATTTACCTTCCATAATTACTGAATTCAATCCCTACTTTGAGTCTCAAGCAGTTATTATTATAAATGGCCTGTAAAAATGTCATTTTATTCTTTTTCTTCGCTGTGATTTTAACTTTTGAAGATATTAAACATTTTCAATTAGGGACATGTGTGGTTTGAGAACCTAGTGACAAATGATTTGATATACAAATAAAGGATACAAAATTTTAAAAGCATTTTAAATAGTTCTTTCAAAATTTCAATCAATCACATGTATTTCAATGGATATATATATATATATATATATATATATATATATATATATATATATATATATATATATATATATATATATATATATGCGTGCTGTGAGTGTATGTATGTTTACTAGTTAAAAACAAAACCATGTTCTATTGTCAGCAGTTCATTTGTCAGCTAGTACTCAAACGAAGAAAACATGCTTGATTTTTGTTTGTGCCTCGTTAACTGTTTTTGTCATGTATTTTTAAATACGTCTCCTATTAATAATATAATAATTTAAATGATATGAATATCGCATGCACACACACACACACACACACACACACACACATATATATATATATATATATATATATATATATATATATATATATATATATATATATATATATATATGAGTGTGTGTGTATTTATTTATATAGATATATGTGTGTGTATATATATATATGTGTGTATGTGTGTGTATATTAATATTTACAATTTTCACAATAAAAGTCGTAGTTATTTAGACTTAATAATTTATTTTATTTAGCAAAAATGTAATAAGTTACAGTAATCATAAGCTTCAACCTTTTTGATCTTATTATTCTCGTTTAAAAAATTAAATATTAAAATTGGAATCTCACAAGAATGGTAGCAAAATAAATTGTATTAAATTAAAAAAGTAGTGAATTGTAATAAAAAAAATATTTAAAAGATATTGTAGAAAAGAGCAAAAAAATTAATTTATTTTACAAGATATATAACTAGTTGTATTAAACAAGCAATATATAACATTACTAGTTATTAATACAAACTTTTAAAAAGTAAAGCATACTGACATTTTTAAGTACAATTTCACCTTAATGAACATAGCTATCTTAAAATGTTGTAATAATAACTGATATTTATAATATATATGAAGTAGAAATTGAATAAAATTTCATTTCATAAAATTAAATTTCTTTTATAAATTAATCTGATTTTTAAAACTAGTCAATGAAAACGCTTCTATTGTTTGCACTCTGAATTTTTAACTAGATATAAGTTGAAAATTAGACTCGATATTATATTAATTTAATTACATTACTTAAATTCCTTTAATGAATAAACTTTAATTAATTAATTTATAACCCCTTAATGAAATTATGATAATTATATTTTATTTATATCACTCGTTAATTATATATTTTTTTAGGTTTACCATATTATGTAATGTAGATAATTTTGCTGAACGATATTACACTTCAAAGCAGTTCAGTTTGTCATGAAATTGTATAAAATGTAACATATTAAGATAAATAGAATTATTAAGTGATTTAATTCAGCAGTTATAATCTTTCTTATTATTAATTTTTCCTTTTATACAAAAAAATTATTATATTAATTATATACATTAAATAATTTTAACACATATTGCCTCTTCGTTTTAAAGTCTTTCTGAAGTTTAAATTTATCTTTTCAGTTTCAAGTTTGGTGTTTTTCAGATATGCAAATGTACATAATAAATTGATAAAAAGTAATACAATATGTCTTATTGTATAAAGGATTTAATTTTCTGCTAATATTTTATGCAGTAGTAGATTTTAATTACAGGGACGTATAACAACATAGTTAATTACGTGATATTGAAATACATAATGTAAAATATATATAAACAAATTATATTTCTTGTTTGAAATATTTATGTACTTCGACATTAGAAGTAGAAGATTTAGTATTTTTAATATATAATAAATGAATACTATGTATTTACCGCAGTTTAAAAACCTAATGTCTTAACTTGAGATATTTTTAAATCTGTTTAAAATTATTTAAACATGGAACATTCAATACGTTTAGTATACTGTTAAATATATATAAGCGTTCAATGGTTATCGTATAACATAAAAATGTATAGTATCATTTTTTTAATTTTTTGGAACAGCTGCTCTGTATTTCAGACATATTATGGGTGGAACAACATTTCAGCCAGCTGCTATATTGAACAAATGATATAGTGTCTTTCAGCAGAAATATTTCTAGGTTATTGATTTATGAAAAATTTATGTACTTTTTGTTCAGTTTAGGAAATGATAAACGTCGCTTATAGATTATGCAACAAAAATATATTTTATAAATTAGATACATTGTATCAGAGTATTTATGTGAAGAAAAATTAGTAAATACTTTTAAAAAATATACTTACAGATAATGAGATTTTTATTCTTATCTTACTATATAGTTATGAGAAATATATTGCTGCAATATTCAGAAACATGTGAAAAAGTATGAATAATATATTCGATATTTGTTAGTCATTTCGCAAAGCTTTACTCTGAAGAGGTAGACATTAGGAAACGGAGACGTTCAGACAATGAATGAGAGGAAAATATAAAATGCAAATGGTTTATAACTAAATATACCTTTTTGGCACAGTATGTGATAAGAGTTTTCTCCGTTAATAAACACTATTCTTATAAACAACCACCTAGAGTGTTATAGATAACCATATCTCAACCAAGATATTATAATCACATGAAATGCATTGTACGTATACATTATGTTATATCAAAAGAGAATTCCTTATTTTCAGTATCTTCATTAATACATGAAATTCCTTAAGTATTCACCAGATAAAATCATACTGTACATAATACCTTATAGGTAGGATTGAAGTTTTCTTAATTCTTTAAAATGCTTGAAAAAGTACATTTATATGAGAAAATTGTCTAAACATTTAAATAAATTTATATTTAATCCAATTTAATAAATATAATGTGTTTAAAACAAAATTCAAACACTTAAATATTTGAAAAAATATACTAATTTTTCTTACAATAGTAGTAGTTTCTTACAATAGTTTTCTTACAATAGTATTTCTTACAATAGGTAAACAGATTTTATACCTAAAAAATGTTTTCCATGAATTTTTGATAATAAACATTTTATTTAAATTAATTTGGAACTATTTGCAAAACACTTCAGTTTTATTGTATGAGTCAAATTGGCTCACTTCAGTAAAAATAGGTATATGATCAACATCCCCAAATCTAGTGTTACAGATATTTCTTATTTTAAAATTACTTTTCAATACATATCTTATAAACTACATGACAGAGTTACTAGTATTGAATATTTTCCTTTAGTACAAAAGATTTACATTAGTCGCCAATGTAAATATTCAAATGGATATGCACATTTTTTTAAATGGTTTTTTATAGCCAGTCTTTAGTAACATTTTATGATTGCCTCCATGAGTCTGATAAGTACAAAAAATTTATTACTTCGAAAAATTTTGTTGCTTTAATACTGTTCCAGAGTTATTGCAATTTCGCTTACATTTATTCCTCAAATTATATTTGCATTCTACTTTCATCACTTTACTACACGTTTTAAGTCCTTGAATTTGAGATATTCTTTAAACTTAAGTAGAATAAGTATACTTAAGTAGAAGCAGAATATGTGTAGAGTGGTCAGGGTATGTGTCTCAAGACTTGATTTTATGTACTAACTTTTACTTTAATGTAAACACGTGATGTATTACTTATGGATACAAGGTTAGAAAGGCATAAGGTTTGTTTGTTTTATTATTTCTAAAATTCGAAGATTTCGTTTGAATGAGCTTGAGTTAAAATTATATTTCTAACAATAGTAATTTTTCTTACAAAAGTGTCAAATTTATTACCTTTTGCAAACTAATTAAATTTTCTTTACTCAAAAAAAGTATTTTCATAGAAATAGTACTTCATATTTTCATGCTTACCTCGAGAGTACAACTGTTATTACGTGTTTAGTTACTGAATAAACACAATTTGGAACAGATATATTTAACTGTTTTTACTAACCCTAATATTGTAGCTTTAAATAATATTCAAGTGTTGAAATCATTTTGATGTTATTATTCTAAAATTTTTTTCTACTTGTTATTTTGTCTTTAAAAAAGTCTGACGGTCCGGTTACTATTGACTTAAATCATTGTTTCATCTTAACAAATTCGTATTTTGTCAATTTTGCATAGATCGTTACTGCTGTCACTAAATTAGAATGAAATATTCTTAAAATATCGATTTTGTTAAACACACCCTCATGAAATTCTATATCAGTATTCTTGATATTACTTAATAAATTATTTTTACTGACGATTTTTTTCAAATTATCTGACAAACACATTTTGTATAAACACTTATTTTTGATTGAAATTTGTTTTCTGTTCACTTACTGAGTTCACTAAACTCTAACTTATTAAATGGCTCAGGAGAA
Source organism: Pardosa pseudoannulata (assembly GCA_032207245.1). Taxonomy (NCBI): domain Eukaryota; kingdom Metazoa; phylum Arthropoda; class Arachnida; order Araneae; family Lycosidae; genus Pardosa; species Pardosa pseudoannulata. The sequence continues at coordinate 132,073,710 of CM063511.1, forward strand.
GATAATTAAAAATAAAGTTAATTAAATCAGCAAAGTCATAACGAGTTTAGACATTTGAAAATCAAGTAATTTGAAATTTTACGGACCTTTCATCGTAAAAGTAATTATAAAATCCTGAACCCACATGCAAATGTTAGCAAAATTAAAGCCGAATATTTTTTTTCTAAAAATACTTTAATATTTTTAGAGAAATTTCAGCAAAGTATTATTTTTTATATTAACTCAAAAACTGTCTCTTTATTTAAGGCGACATTTGAGACTATATATAAATTTAAAATATTAATAATGATGCAAAAGTTTTAATAAATTTTTTATTTTCTCTTGAAAGTTAAAGCATTATTATTATTATATTTGAAAAAATAATACAATAGAAAATTTTTAATTAGTTGAATTCTTTACATGCTATTAAACAAAATTTATAACTATGTTAAATTTCTTAATAATTCTATTAAAAATGAAAATATGAACAAAAACTCTACTTTTTCAAAAATGTTTAGAACAAACTTTAGGCACTATTATCAACTGTTATTTTGGCACAACTAATACACACATATCTACACACACACACACACACACATACACACACACACACACACACACACACACACACACACATATATATATATATATATATATATATATATATATATATATATATATATATATATATATATATATATATATATATATATATATATATATATATATATATATATATATATATATATATATATTTTTCTCTGTATATATATGTATATATATATTATATATATATATTATATATATATATATATATATATATATCTATATATATATATATATACACAAGAAGCAGTTTTCTCTGTATATATATGTATTTACATATATGTGTGTGAGTACAGAGATAACTAGTGTAGTACGATAAAAATGTATTATTCTCATTTACTTGGATAAAATAATATTTTATTATCTTTAAAATTAGAATGAAAAATTTAGAAAATAATATTGGTAGGAAATTAAAATAAAAAATTTAAATAACAATTTCTTTATAATTTTATATGTGTGTATCAGATGTTTGATCATACACTATTAGATCAATATACTTTTTATTTATATGCAAGTTTTGTTGGTAATAGAAAGAATGAAAGAAGCCTATCATTTTCGAATTAAAAGTTCTAAATGAAATATATTTTAATTATTAAATAAAGAGTTAAAATAGAGAGAGATAAAAATTAGTTGAGAAATTAAATTAGTATCTACATTAGTGTATAGAAATCAAATGTATCTGTTAATGCAACAGGAAAGGACGCCATTATTTATAATATTGTGATTACAGTTATGTTTATTGTCTTCATCTAAATGTCCAGAAATTAAATTAGTACCTGCATGAGTGTATAGAAGTCAATTGTATCTGCTTATGCAACAGGAAAGGACACCATTATTTATGATGTTGTGGTTGCAGTTATGTTTATTGTCTTCATCTAAATATCCAGAAATTAAATTAGTACCTGCATGAGTGTATAGAAGTCAGTTGTATCTGCTAATGCAACAGGAAAGGACACCATTATTTATGATGTTGTGGTTGCAGTTATGTTTATTGTCTTCATGTAAATGTCCAGAAATTAAATTAGTACTTGCATGAGTGTATAGAAGTCAGTTGTATCTGCTAATGCAACATGAAAGGACATCGTTATTTATGATGTTGTGGTTGCAGTTATTTTAATTGTCGTCATCTAAGTAAATAAACTGAACACATCGTAAAAGATTGCTTTAAATCAGGCTACATAGTTTGTAATGAAACCTTTTTGGTAATTATACCTAATAACAATTTTTCTGCAATACAAAAATATGATTCAGTAAGATTTGAATCAACTTAGGCAACTCTGTCATTTTGTAAGGTATACCAATACTAATATTTGTAGTAATAGAAAGGCAACGTTCTTAGTAATTAAATGCACATTACTTATTATCCATCCTACACGAAGATTATACGTTATTCTAATTCCACGAATCTGAAATTATCGTATGAACATAGCTATTAAAAATTTGCTATACAAAATGTTTTTTAGTAGTGTTGTATCTTTCTTCGTCATCTGACCAGTTAATAAAACTTTAATTTCTCGTGTACTCATAATTCCTGAATTTTCTCATACTGTGGCCTTCACTTGACTTCGTGTTTTGACTGAATATGGCTACCAAAAAGCAAATCATTTTTTCAATCAATATTCTGCCTATCTGAAACAATTCCATAAAGTTTTCCCATTTACACCATGAGCCTATTCGTTATATTAAGTTTAATATTCATTACAATGTCACATTACTAATTTGATTGTATGCACGTAGTTATTTCACAAATAAACTTCAACTTTATTAATTAAAAAGATTGTGAGATGCTAAAAGACGATTAATAAAAAGAAAGATTCAAATGTTTTGTGTATAGATACACTTTCTCAGAAACATTTTCAATATTTATTAGATTTACGATTTTTTTATTTACTAATCCTCTTTTATTTAAAAATT